>PVJL010002701.1:46041-184949 GCA_004026885.1 Lyroderma lyra
AAAAAAAAAAAAAAAAAAAAAAAAAAAAAAAAAAAAAAAAAAAAAAAAAAAAAAAAAAAAAAAAAAAAAAAAAAAAAAAAAAAAAAAAAAAAAAAAAAAAAAAAAAAAAAAAAAAAAAAAAAAAAAAAAAAAAAAAAAAAAAAAAAAAAAAAAAAAAAAAAAAAAAAAAACTAAAAGAATTCATCACCACCAAACCAGTATTACAAGAAATGTTAGATGGACTTCTTTAAAATGGAAAAGAAAATAAAAAGCAAAATTTATGAATAATAAAATGGCAATAGTTAAATATCTATCAACAACTATGTTCAAGTTAATCAAATCAAAAACTTCAATCAAAAGACATGGAGAATACTGTACTGAGGAAGAAAGATGCAAGTTGACCTTCTTCATAGGTGAAATCTAAAGGAAAACATAAACAAGCAGAACAGAAACAGTTTCATAGACACAGAAGACATTTGGTGTGTTACCAGATGGGATGAGGGTTGGGGGATGGGGTGAAATACAGGAAAGGTATTGGGAAGTCCAGTTTGGTAGTTACCAAGTAATAGGTGACAGGATATAGAGTATAACATAAAAATTTAGTCAGTAATATTGCATTAACTATGTGTGGTGCTAGATGCATACTAGATTTGTTGGGGTGATGGGAGGAGGCCTGGAGGGGTGGATAAAAAAGAAAAAATCAAGACGTATAAATTCGTAGTCATAAGATAGTCATAAGGATATAAATTGCAGCATAGCGCATACAGTCAACAATATTATAATAATGACATATGGTGTCAAATGGAAACCAGATGTATCAAAAGGAGAATTTTGTAAGTTATATAAATGTATGATCACTATGCTCTACACTTGAAACCAATGTAATATTGTATGTCAAACATAATTAAAAAATAAGTATAAATAAATAAAAATACAAAGCAAAGTTATAACCACAAAATCTTTAGGTATTTAAAGGTCAATTAAATGATATACAATAAGCTTTATTATATTGCTTACAAAATAGAAAACACCAAAAATTATTCAGAAGTTAATCAAATAGAACTTTTATAAATAAACATATCTACTAATTGAAAAGAAAAACCTCAGTGACATATTGACTTACAGATTGAATTCAGAAAACTTAAGAAAGAACTAGTGAAGTTCTTACCAGGTGTACAAAATTTATGTAGACTGAAAGAGATAAAGAGATTAAGAATATAAAAGCAATTAAGAGATATAGAGCATAAAAAGAAAACATTCAATATATGTCCAACTGGTATTTTCAAATAACAGGGAAAAAATAAGAAATGGGGAAGCCATAATAAAAATAAAAATAAATGAGAATATTTCAGATGTAATGCAAGACATGACTCCTTAAATCTCAAGCCCAACGAATCCAAAGCCAGATAACTAATAAAAGAATTGTTCTTCATAAATCTGAAGACCATCAAAGACAAAAAAAAATGATTTTATAAGACAGCAGAAATAGGATAAGATGTCTATAAAAATAATCAATTAGAATGGCAGCATAATTTCTTAATACTCATAAAAGAACCCTGAATATGACAGAATGACTTTCTTTGAAAGGCTGACAGAAAAAAAAAGCTCAACTTAAAACTAAATATTAAATTAAATTAAATATATTAGAACTCAGTTGAAATAAATTATTTATAGAACTAAACAAACTGAAATGTTTACAAAACAGACTCTCAATTAGAAAACATCTAAATGACATACATCAGAAAGAATATTTTCAGAAAAACAACTTGAAATACCAAAAGCATGAGTGAAAAAATTGGTAAGCAGATTGAAAAATTTAAATTAAAATTAATTCTACAAAGAACAATAAGAATATCTATTTTGAGAAATATGTTTAAAATATATTAAAACTAAAATATTGGATAATAATAGCAGTCAATAGAAAACAACAGGTAATTAGAATTTCTATGACAACTTAGAATAGAGATATGTGTTTATTCAGAAATGTATGAAGTTAAATGTTTCTATCACAATAATAAGAGAAGCAAATAAAAGAATTGAAAAAAAAGGAAGTGCATAAATTCCAGAATGTCGAGGGAAACACGGAATTAATGAAAGTGAAAAGAGAAATATATAAGCATAGAAAATGTAAAATATATATAATTAACCAAATTAGATGGTAGAAACAAATTTAAATATATACATATTTGTGATATATATATGTACATATTACTTACTATAATATAGACTAAACATCTTTGTATAAAACTACTTACAATAATTTTTAAAAATCCTATTATACGATTTTTACAAGAGACATGTAAAGTGTAAGCACACAAAAAAATTGAAACACCAAGTATATTTGAAAGTTATAGCAGGGCAATATCAACCAAATGAAAGATTATATGAGTGTCAGTATCAGATGTAGTAAATTTTAAGGCAAAAAAATGAAAGAAAAGTAAGGCCATTGAACAATTACTCCAAATATATTGAAGTAATAAAACAGAAACAGTAAATGTGACAAATGTACCAGGATACTGTGCATATTTTAAAACATATCAGGGTATTGATTGTGTCCATGGGTTATTTGTTTGTGGGAGAAAGGGGAGGGGGTGGGAGTGGAGGGGGGGAAGCTAAATATAAGGTGATGGAAAGAGAAGTCACATTAGGTGATGAACTTATACATCAAGTTGACAATGCACTGTAGAATTGTATGCCCGAAACCTATGTAATCCTTGCTAACAGATGTCACCCCAATAAGTCTAACAATAAAAATGAATTAAAAAAAAACATATCAGGGTAATTAATAGATTAAGCAGCCAAATATAATAAAAATATATTTTTAAAAATATAAATTAAATATTTAAAAAAATAAATTGATTATTTCAAAAATAATTAATAAACATAATTTGACAGATGCAAATATAGAACTTTATACCAAAAAATGTTATAAAACACACATTTTCTGATGCACACATAAAACATTTATAAAAATTGACTAAAATACCAATCTTAAGTAATTAGTATTGTATGTATCATATCACAGGCCATCAAGTTATATAGACCTGGGAAGTGTGAGAATTAAAAATAATTATCAAAAATTTGGAAATGGAATAAATGAATAAATAAATCCTACTGCCTTCAATAAGTATTTTACTTACATATATATTTTTGCTATATACTTATTTATACTCTGTGGGGCACAATCATTTTATTCTCCAATGTTTAGGTCACTGCACTATCAGATGACTATATATTCCTACCAATATTGAAAATTATGCAGAAAACTACCTCATACCTTATGATCATTCAAATCAATAAGTATTTGTTGATCAGAAGAAGAAGGAAACCAATTAGCATGGATTGAGTGAGGCAAAAGACTGTTTCATTTTCATATGTTTAACTGTACCCTCAGCCACAATGTTATTTCTTAAATTCAAAATATCCAAAACAATATCATCATCATCTTTCCCTTCAACCCTGTTCCTCCTGCTTTTCTTCTTCCCATCTGTCAGAAACTGCCAAAACTTCATCTCCCTTTTCAAACTTCACAACAAATCTTCACTATTTAGATCCAATCTCTCACCATTTCTCATCTTAATTAGTGCATTAACAGGCTAATAATTCTTTCTGTTTCTAAGTTTGATTTCTTCTAATACTTTATTGTACAATCAAAATAATCAATCATTCAGAAATAGAAATCAAAGTATGACACAGTCCTTCTTAAGTATATATTCTAAACTCATTTGTGTAGTATGTAATATCTTTCAGCAGCTGCTCTCTTCTCATTTTCCTAGTTTCAAATCTTCCTTTTCCTTTTCATACTCTTCAAATCAGTCTGTAGAATTACATCTTTTATATACCTTTCATGATGCATAATATCATCTTTTGACTCAGTGCCACTGTTCAGATAACCAGTCCCCTCTGTTGAAATACACTTCTTGCTTCTTATCCCTTCCAACCTCAATAATTTCTGCATCATAATTCCATTCAGATACTCCTTGAAGGAATGTGTTTGTAATTTATTTCAATCCAAGAGTTTGTCATATGTTATTTTAACACTGTGGGCATAATTCTATTATAATTCTTATCCCTTGATAGATTAAATGTTTTCCTTGCATAAAATGGCCTCTGTGTTGCAATCTATTCAAGGATAAAGAAAAAAATTAGTCATTTTTGTATTTCTCATGCTATTATTGTTTAACATATATGACTCACATGTTACATAGAAAGAGTGTGGATGAGGTGAAAAGAAAGGAATGAAAGGGAGAAAGAAAGATGGGAGAGAGGATGGAAAGATAGGAAGTAACCTGTTTACTGATTGAATAAAGTGATCTGAATATGTTACATACCTAATAAAAATCAGCTTTTAATTGATTTCAGTGAGGCTTTTATCAATATACATTAAATTTCCAAAAATGCTTCTAGGAATATTTTGTAAATGAATTGACTTCTCAGACATGCACAGTATCCACTAAAATTATTAGGGAGCACATACTAAATTTTAGTATATACTAAAAACATATTTTTCTCAATTATACTCAGAAATAAGAATTAATGATATTCTTGTTTCAAAGACAAAGAGCTGAGTTACACACAACCTTCCTTGAGTTAAGCAGTTAAAACTATCTATTCTGATTTTTACTGTTATTGCATAAGGCATAGCTTTGCATTTTTTCTCTCTCTCACGGTTTCTCACTCTCCTATTCTCTAGCTCTCACTTTCTATTTCTCTCTCCTTCACCATAAAGGCTTCCTTCTGCCTATGTAGCCAATAATATTAACAAAAACAAAACATGCACAGAGAACTTATTCTATCATAATCATGGTGCCAATTTTCTTATAAGTACCATCTAAAATATTTTATGATGTATGTTGAATTATTACTATTTGAGTATAAGTGATATCTAATTACTACTATCTTAGTTACTGCCAAATCTCACTTATGAAGTCAACTCACTTTCGGAGTAAAATAGTAAGTTAAGTGACCCTAAGAGAATGGGTAGTGGCAAAAGTCCAGGTAACAAAATATGAGGGTAGAACTTTATTCCATTAAAGAAAAAAAAGTAAATGTAGGTCCATGCAGACTAATGCAGCAAAATACTATGAACAGCATAGCTTATAAAGAGCAGAAACCTGTTCTTCACAGTTCTGGAAGCTGAAAGTCTGAAATCAGGCTGTCGACGTGGTTGAGTGAAAGCTCTCTCTCTCTTGTGTGTGTGTGTGTGTGTGTGTGCATGTGTCTGTATGTGTGTGTGTATTATTATCTACATAGTATCAACTTATAAGCACTAAGGTGTTTTATGAGATAAGGATTTAGTATAACTAATTTATATTTGAAAATTAGGCTACTGATCTATTTGGGTTTTCTAGAATTTTCATTTGCCTTTGCTATGAACTGACTGTGTTCCTCTCTCCAAAAATTCACAGACTGAAGCCCAATTTGCCAGTGTGATGCTCGATGAACATGGGGCTTTGGACAAGTTTAATGACCTTATAAAAAGAAGAAGAGGCAGAGGATCCTTTTCTCTCTCTCTCCCTCTCTCTGTCTGTGCAAGCACATACCAGGTCATGTGAGGGCATAGTAAAAAGAAGACCATCTGCAAACCAGAAAGATGGTCTTTATAGACACAATTTGTCAGCACCTTGATCTTTGACTGTGATGAAAAATGTTTATTGTTTATTTTAGACAAGTTTGTGAAGATTATTTAAAGGGAAAATAGGCAACTCTGTAATACATAGCTGCCACAGTCTATCACTAATATTATATTGATTCCTATTGTAAAAAGGTTTATGTATTTAATAGCAAACTCTAACTTTCATTATGTCTGAATTTTGTCTGATGCTGTATTAGTCAAATTTCTCCAAAGAAATGAAACCAATACTATATACACAAATGTATATGAATATAAACATATAAATAAAACCATATAAATATAAACATATATATTTATCTATATGTGTGTGTTTATGTCTCTCTGTGTGTGTGTGTGTGTGTGTGTGTGTGTGTGTGTGTGTGTGTATGGAAAGAGAGAGAGAGAGAATTTTAAGAAAGTGGCTCAGGTGATCATGAAGGTTGGAAAATTTTAGGGTGGAACGGCAGGCTGCAGCCCTAAGAGCTGATATTGTAGTTCATGTTCAAAGGCTGCCTGCTAAAGAATTTTCTTTTGTTTGGAGGATACCAGTGTTTTGTCTATTCTGGCCTTCAGCTGAATGAATGAGGCCCATCCATACAAGGGGTAGTAATCTGATTTACTCAAAGTGTACCAATTTAAATGTAAATATCACCCAAAGTACCCTCACTAAATATCCAGAATAATGTTTCACCACATATCTGGGCACTGTGGCTCAGCAAGCTGACACATAAAATAAAACATCACAGAGGCTAACACCATTTGCATAGTGGCTCTTTGGTAAATTATAATAAAATTGGAAAATAAATTTACTATAAATTATTTCTTCATATGTAGTAAGAAAACACAATTAGCCATGTGTTATACTTTATGCTTATCTCTGTGTTTTGTTTTGTTCATCTAATTAATTCTGCATTGTGCTTTAGCCATGGCTTTCCTATAGAAAGCCTTTAGGGAATATTTTTAATAAAATTTGAATGCATAAAAAATAATAAAAAATAATTGAATATCAAAGAAATCAAAGTGTTACTTTTTTCATGAGAAGAGGAATTTGTGATATTAAAACTAGTGATTCTTTAACAGGTATCTATTCATTTGCATATATGTATGTATATATTTTGCATTCTTCTTAGGTGCTCTAAATCACTGACTAGAACTATAATCATCAGATAGAAATGTATTGACCCAGACTAGTCAAAATAAAGTATTTTATCAGCTAGTTTACTGGGACACAGGTTGGATGGATTAATCAGAAAACTACACCAGTTTTCCAATATTATGTTTTGTTTGTTTTGTTTTGAATTACTTCAAATCTTTCATTTTAAGCACTTTTTGATTTTTAAAACATTTCATTAGAAAAATTTCAAACACATATTAAATCAAAGAATAGTATAATACATTCTCACATACTTATAATCTATCTTCAACAATAATGAAGTCATGATGAATCTTGTTTCATGTTCTATACCCCTTCTTCTCCAAACAACCCAGACATCAAGTCATCCATATATATGTATGCAAAAAATCAATACAATTATCATAGTTAAAGTTAACATTAATTCTTAATACAATCAAGTAATCAGTTCAAATATCTCTTTATTTTATGTTTGTTTGCTTAAATAAAGATACCAACAATCTTCAAATTCTGTGTTTGATTGATTTGTCTCAGGTCTCTTTTAATCTGTAAGTCACCCCTCCATCTTTTTCTCTCCATGGACATCTTACTAAATGGAGAGCATTACCTTAAGCATTAAGTATACAAAGATAGCTAAGATTCAGTTCCAGCCCTTAATTAGTCAATAGGCTGACAAATGAACTAAACTCATAAACAAATGTATTAAAATGTGATAATCCTTGTTTAGATGTATGTGAAAGAAGAGGGGGTGACTTGTTGGAGAAATAACCAACTGATAAAAAATTTTGGAGATTATTGCTCTGTATGCCAAAGACTGTGTGCTTTTCATTTAAATAGTTCTAAATTTTTAAGCAATACTATTTCATAAAAAATAAGTTATTTAAATGCTACATATTAGTCCAACAGTATAACCGTTATCATTTCTGTTGAGTATTTATTATATTTCTATTTGTATATAGTTAAAATGTTAATGCATGTAGTTTTATATACTGTTTTCCTCCCTGTTATTGCCAACATTTCCAGGCAGGGCAGGTTTTGGCAGTGGTACACCCAGTTGAAAAAACACACGCAGAGCCAACATGTGGGACCATAAACATGCCAGCAAGCAAGCAATCTACTTTATTGCACACCTGGGACTATATATATGTGTTCAAACAAAAGTGGCATATTGCCGCATCTACCCAGTAGCAGTTGTTTGGGTTTTCATGGTTACATAGGCAGTATGTGCACAGTAAATGTCAGTCCCAGGAATTCCTCAACCCCAGACATGGACTGATTACACCAAGGTCAAGCCTGGGTGGCAGGCCCAGCTTTAACACTTTGCAATAGGCCTGGCTGTCACTCTTTGTAGCAGGCTTGGCTTTAACACTTTGGGGACTGACACTCCACCCCTACAGGGCCACCACACTTGACTTTGCCCATAATGTATATCCTTGAGCCCACAGCCCACAGCAACAATATAGGCACAGCAAAAGACTACCAGATTGCTAGGATCATTAGTATTTACCACCAGGTGGATCCTAAGGAGTTCCACCAAGAAGTTAATGGGTCTTCCACGGAGGAGACAATGGTTTGTACCTCTGAGTTCATCTCAGCCAGGGTTGTCTGAATATGCTTAGCATGATCTGGGATATATACACAACATTTTACATGTAAAATAGCACAGGTGCCACTTTGAGAGGCTGTTAATAAATCTAAAGCTATCTGTTTCTGCAGCACAACTTTATGCATTTGTGCTGTTTGGTACAAGCTTGGCACTCTTGCACAGCCTGTTGACATTGTGCCCAGGTCAGGGACATATCCCATTGACAAGCTACCTGTTCCATGGTTTGAGCTCCAACATGTCCCAGTTTGTGATCTAGACAAGGACCTGAGTCTCCGAGGTGGGGCAGTAACTGACTTGCCCTCACTTGAGCAAGAGCATCAGCAGCATCATATCTAGGCGCCTTTAAAGGATTATGTTCTGGAACATGGTAAATGATGGCCCCCTCCTGGAAACCCTGTTTATTCAAGTCCTTCCAAAGAGCCTTCACCCACAAAGGACAGTGCCTTATCAGCCAATCTAAGGGAGCCAGAGTGTTAAACCTTTGTATACTGCCCAACTATCTGTACAGATGTGTACAGGGCCTGATTCATTCATCAGCACTAACCACATAGCCCTCAATTCAGCCCATGGACTGGATTGTCCGGTCCCTCTATCATACCAAAATTCATCTGTAGAAGGCTGTGTTGCCACAGCCACCCATGTAGGTGGTTGTCCTTGGCAGGAGCCATCTGTACAACAGGCATCTGCTGGGATAGGAGTTTGTCCCTCTAACTAGGAACTACTCATAGACATTTCAGTATCCATTGGTGGGGATGGCTCTTTCTACTTGAAATTCTATAGGTCCTAGCAAGGCATGCAATTATCTGATAAATGGCTGGATGAGAAGTGGTTCCTTTGTTCCAAATAGGCCCCCCATTTTGTCAAGGTAGGGGTTTGGGCTACCCCAGTTTTTGGCATCCACAACCAAGACCACAATCAGACCTCTACTGAATATTTTGATTGGGTGGTTACAAGATTAAGACCTGTTATGGCCTCACAGATCAAAAAGCCAGCATAAAGAGCAACTAGCTGTTTCTTTATAAGGGAATAGCTGGCTTCCACCCTTTTCCACAATTGAGACCAAAAACCAATGGATACTTTACAAGTCCCATGTTCTGCCATTGAAACCATTAAAAGGAATGGTAGGGTCATGTCAACCACCCGTAGGGTTTGGGCTTGAGCCACTACCTGCTTGGTGGTTCAAAATGACTGTTCTATCTCTGGGGTCGAATCCCAAATAGCCCCTCGCCGCATCAGGTGATGTAAGGGGTGAGTTAAAGTGGCTAAATGAGGAATAAACACCTTCTGGTAGCCCAACAAACCCAAATAGGTCTGTAATTGTTTCATTGTTGTTGACTGGGGATATGCCTGTATCTTATCTATGACTGTCTCTGGCATAATCTTAGTCTTACTCAACTAGACAACTCCCAAGAATTTGACAGACAACCTAGGCCATTGGACCTTGTCTTCATTGATGGTCCACTCCCAGATTTTGAGGCTTTTCCTAGACTGCTGGCCACAGTCTTGAGCTCTGCAGGAGAATCAGAAGTTAGCATTGTATCATCAATATAATGAAACAGATGCACCCCTGCTGGCTTCCGCCAGGTGGCCAAGTCCTGAGCCACCAGTCCATTGCACAGGATGGGACTGTGCAGATATCCCTGGGAAAGCATCATGAAAGTCCATTGTTGTCCTTCCTATGTGAAGGCAAACTCTTTTGAACTCTCTGGTACTGTATCTATAGAGAAAATGACATTTGCCAAATACACAACATACTGTCCCAGTTCACATGTGAGTTTGTCCATGAGATCCATAACATTGGTCACTGCTGCATGCAATAGGGACATTACTTTGTTTAGTTCCTGATAGTCCACAGTTATTTGCCAGGTGCCATCAAGCTTTTTCACTGGCCATACGGGAGAATTGTAAGAGCTGTGCATTGGGCGGATTGTCTGGGCTTCTTTAAGCTTGAGAATGGTACGACCAATCCCTTCATGCTCTCCTGGTAGCTGATATTGCTTTGTATGCAAAACATGGGTAGCCTGGGGCAATACCAAGTGGGCATGATGGGGATGCCCCCAAACAATAGTCTTTACCACTCATACTCACGTGAAATTCTCCCATTGTTGTTGAGATTGTCAATCCTTGCAGCACATCCACCCCTAGAATATATTCTGTGATAGGGGAGAAATACACCTTATAGTCTTTTGGGGGCAATCACCTTGGGCTCAGCGTCACAACTGCTTGTTTGACCCATATCATCTGGCCTCCATATCCCTCTATGGTGGCTGTAGGACCACTAAAATGATTTCCATACAGCAAAGTGCTATTGGCTCCAGTGTCCACAAGGCTAGTACCCGCTGCACATTATGGGGGTACCAGTAAGTAGCAAGATCAACATCTGATCTATGGTCCCCTGGGTCCCCCCTCAGCTGGGTACCTCAGCCAGATCCCCAGTCTGGGTAAAAATCAGTCAGTCTCAACTCCCAAATTGGGAGTGTAGCAGCCACCAGGGGAGTAAACTGCTGCTCAGGTTTTAGCTGCTTCCACAGAGCCAGCAGCTCTCCCGTAGGCTGATACTCTATTTTCTCTGCGGCTACTCCCACAGCTAATAGAGAAAACCACATCTGCTTTTGGCTCACTCTCACTGCAGGCTGAATGCCACCCTTTTGCCACCGTTTTGATCCCCTTTACTCTTTGGCTGCCCTTTGGGTGGGGGCCCTTTGGGGCCCTGTAGAGGCTTCACCTGGCCGCCTTCTTTTTGCTTCACTTTCACATCCCCCAGTGGAGCTAGGGCGGCTGTTATTTCATGCACCTGCCGATCTACATAGGGAGCCAGAAGAGCCGCCATAGTCCCGAAAGCTCCTGGGGGTCCTGAGGCTAGGATGAGGTCCTTTATCCTAGTGGTGAAAACCTCCTCATCAGGGCTATTGTAGTGTACCTGAAACATCATCTGTCGCATGCCCATCTCCCGTATGATTTGCACTAGGTCCAAGTATGTGGACCAGTTGCTCACAGTCTCAGGCAATTCACCAGCATCTGCCCAAACTGTTCAGGCTGCTGCCATTATCCAATTGATCAGGGAGTGATTCCCTGCATCATGGTTGGTGTGGGCAATGTTTTGTAGCCTTTGCCTAAAGGAGGGGAGTACAGTAATGGAGGCCAGTTGGGACATTTCATCAGTGTACAACTCTGTTCCTTTGGCCCCCTCATCCCATAATCTCAATAGCCAGTTCTGTACCATTTCCCCAGCCCTTTGTCATACCTGCTTCATCAATTCCCATAATTCAGTGGGCGAGTATACAGTCATTGTCATATGCTGCTTGGCCTGGGGTTCCCCTGTGGCTGTTCCAGCTCAACCTTCCATTGCACTAAAGGGCGAGCCTGCAATATAGGTATCAGGCTACCTGCCCTGGAAGACAGTACAGACCCCTCCGAGCCCTGAAGCATACGTTCTGCAGCCGCCAGGCGCTCTGCCAGCATTCCCCCCCAGCGCTGCAGCTGGCAAACCTGTTGAGCTTGCTCCTGCATCTCCCGGCTGGTGTGGCACAGCACTGCCAGAAACATCCGGGCTACCCGGCCGGCCACCTTCTGGTGTGCCGGGGGAACATTCGGCTCCATAGATTCCAGGGCCTTCTTGATATCCTCAGGTGTTGGCCTAATCTCATCCCAGTCTTTTGGATCTGTCCATGTGGTCAGATATGTGGCCACCGGGTACCATAAGGAGGTGGGAGGCCACATTTCTTCCACTCAGGGACCCTCATCTCATCCTGCTGACTATACCAAATATCATTGCCAAGGTTTCCAGGCAGGGCAGGTTTTGGCAGTGGTACACCCAGTTGAAAAAAACACATGCAGAGCCAACATAGGGGCACTATAACATGCCAGCAAGCAAGCAAGCACGCTACTTTATTGCACACCTGGGACTATATATACGTGTTCAAACAAAAGTGGCATCTTGCCGCATCTGGCCAGTAGTAGTTTGGGTTTTCATGGTTACATAAGGCAGTACATGCGCAGTAAATGTCAGTCACAGGAATTCCTCAACCCCAGATATGTAATGATTATACCAAGGACAAGCCTGGGTGGCAGGTGTGGCTTTAATTCTTTTCAGTGGGCTTGGCTTTAACTTTTTGGGGACTGACACTCCCCAACATTTTTATATACAAAGTATTACCTATTTTACCAGTATTTTTACTGATAAAGAATGAATACTGGGAGTTCCCTGATGGTGTAGTGGCTTAAGACTTTGGCGCTGTCAGCGCTGCAGCCTGGGTTCGATTCCCAGTCAGGGAGCTACCCACATACCAAAAAGCAAAAAAAAAAAAAAAAAAAAAAAAAAAAAAAAAAAAAAAAAAAAAAAAAAAAAAAAAAAAAAAAAAAAAAAAAAAAAAAAAAAAAAAAAAAAAAAAAAAAAGAATGAATACTAAAAAGTTAATATTCATTTCAGTAGATTAATTATATTCTTCATCTTAAAATATTTATTAATTACAAAATATAGAGCAATAACTTACAATGATGAAACCTGGCAGATTACCTTTACCAAATGATCAATGTTAACATTTCTAATATTAGGACTATTTGATACAGCCACTCCTTACTTAATGTCTTAACTGTTTAATGACCACTCAAACTTATAACCAGGTCTCCAGCTATGGGAATCTCCTTTCTCAGTCTATGTTAGCCTCAGGAATTCCCTTTCTTAGTCCTTACCTTGTCCCCATGGTCAGTTAGTATTTGCTACACAAAATGTTCAAAATCATGTAAGAGCCGATATTTTGTTTATTAGTGTGGTGTCAAGTTATATCTACTTAAAAATACATATCCTCTAGTGCCACAACACACCACATGACATCCATCTTTAGGCTTCTCACTGATCAACCAGTTCACTTCATGACCTAATCATAGGAATGAAACTTGGTCCTTAAGTGAGTAGTGCCTGTAACTTCTTCTTATTTTTAAAATTACAGTTGCTATTTAATGTTATTTTATATTAGTTTCAGGTGTAGTGGTCAGAATAGTGGTCAGACATTTATAATTATATTTTAATCAATCATTTATCTATTTTTGGATATGTATGTTTATCCAATTGCTCACTTTTATAAATAAATAACACTGAAATAAACATCTTTATGTATAAAAAAATCACATCATCTTCCTCTTGAGAGATAACCAGAAGAAAAATATTTATAGCAAATATTTTAAATTGTATTATATTTTTGATACATATTTCCAAGTAAATTTAGAAAAGTAATTTTTATTTATTTTAATAACATCAGTTTCACCTGTTTAGTTGCATGTTATATTTCAGAAGATTTGCGAGTTCAATAGGTAGAAATAGTAAAAAAATAAATACTGTTGTCTTCATTTCTCCTAGGTTTTTGAGGAAAGCCTCCATACCAGTGTTTCTCAAATCCATTCCCTTCTTAAACCTATTTCCTCTTTAAAACAACAAACAAAAAATTAAAACCAGGGTCCCCTACCCTTCCCTTGAAGAAACATTGAGCTGAGAATATATGTTTCAAATTAAGCTGTATGATGTATATCATAAAAATAAACACTTTTCAATTTCATTTATACTTCAAATATAAAATTTAAGTGTAACACTTAGCTTTGTTGACTTACATCCACCTTTATGCACACATAATTGAAATAGTACTTATTCCTTGAACTAGAGCCCAGTGTTTTAAGAAGATAGTCTTTGGTGTATACAACCTATGTTTAAACCCTAGTCCACTAATTGATAAGGATTTGACCTTGGGGAAATTATATAATCATCAGTAATCTCAGTTTTCTCATGTGTGAAATGGAAGTGAAAACACCGGATATCCAGGATTGTGAAATCTAAATAAAACATTTTAAATTTTCCAGAACAATGCCTTGCACTGAATAAATGGCAACCTTTGCTCTTTTAGAAGCCGATTTATTTGCTTTATAAAGATAAAATAAGAAAAAGGTTATAAGCAAATTCCTTGATATACAAATAAAGTCCCCTTCTAATGAAAAGTTTCTAATTCTACTTCACTAACTCTGTCTACCTACGATATTTTAACAAGTATCTTAGTTTTCAGAGTTTTTCATCATTACAGGGAAAGAAAATAGGACATTTTAATAACTGTTGAGTATTAAATTTGAGCCACTTAATATACCAGGAAGGACAATTAATTTTGTGAACTCATCCTGAAAAAAGTGCTACATACCTCATTGTTGAATAACACTATGGTCACCTTTGAAGTACTCTACTTGGGAAGCTGTGTACCAATACCAGCACCTAGTCAACTCTTCAAAGCAATTTTGGAACTCTTTTTCTGGAATGGTCATCAGAGCTGTCATCATACCCAAAAATCTAAGAATTAAATTCGCAAACTTGCCACACCATCTGCTTACATTGGCAGCACTCTACAAACAACTTGGTAAGGTGTCATAACCTCGATAACTTACTGAGTTGTTTGTACAGTGCTGCCAAGGTACAGTTGTTTATACAGTGGCAAGTTTGCAAACTTAATTGTCAGATTTTAGGTACAAGAACAGCTCTTGTGGACTAGGTGCTGGTGTTAGTACATAGCTACCCAAGGGGAGTACTTCAAAGGTGACCTCAGTGATAATTCAGCAAGGAGGTATGCAGCACTTCTTCTAGGATGAGTTCACAAAATTAATTGTCCAACCTCATATTTTACTTAATTTAATCCTTAAAAAAGTTAAAAAGAAAATAAGGTTCTATGTGTTTGTTTGTTTGTTTACAAATAAGCAAAGATTCAGAAACTTTACACAATTTGTGTGCTTCCACAGTGAGTAATATGAAACCTAGTCTATGTGACCCAAGGCCTTGCCACTTGCTTTAATTCCCAGAGAGAAAAAGGAATGGGACCCTGTTGATAGGCCTGAGTTAATACTGAATAGGGTCACATTAGGGAACAAGTATTCAGAATGGCAGCTTTATTTTTTGGCTGTTATGGATGTTCCACCACCAATCCCTGGTATAGCTAGCATTCACCTCTTTCAGGTTCCAAGTTTAACATAAATGCTCTTTTCTCTGAGAAGCCTCCGATTACGCAGCTCCCAACCCCTACACCTACTGGGACATAGTTAATCTTTGTATTACAGTCTCTTTATCTTTCACAATTAGACCTTTTTACCATTAAACAATTCAATTACTTGTTTAATGCTTATATCATCCACCAGCTTACAAAACCCATCATAGAAGAGGGTATTTTATCACTATCTCTAGTCTCTGCCATGTGCCAGGTGCTATAGAATAATTATTTAAAAATATGCATATAGCTATATATGATTGTAAAATCTTTTAAAAATACTTGGACACCACTGCCCTATAGTGGTATCCTAGCTATGCATAGATTCTATGAAACATTAAAATAAAATGGAAATTAAGGAGTACTGTCCCTTAATCAACAAACTCGGTTAAGGGTGTTTTAAGAGTACTAAATATTTTTTATGTTATTGATGCCATTAATGGGTTATAAGTTAATAAAATTCTATTTTATTTTCTCTCATAGATTTTAGAACTATAAAGTGATGACATTTAATGTTCTCGCTCTCTCATTGAAACTGCAAGAGAACAAACACACTGGGTATCTCCCAGTTATGGTTGATGAGAAAAAAGAAATCAGCAAAAATTAGAACCTTATTATAATCTGGCTTAGAAAAAAACTACTTATTCACCTCCAAACATTTTTAAGGATTTATCATTTACAGAACACATGGGTAAAACACATGGCATAATATTTTATGAAAATATCCAAACACCCACATGTTTATTTTTGAATATGTTGTATTATATCTAATAATATGTCTCCTATTTTATCCATATTAATGAGTGAAGTTAGATTCTATAGGTTGCATATACTTTCAGAATAATATTATTTGAAAAAATTAACTAGTAAAAGCCTTTCATAGTGGATTAAATAGCTGCTTAATATGCAGAAAATCAAGCTAAAATATTATCGCTTACTGTGTACCTTAAGACAGCTTTTGAGTTGTGTGTTAGACATTTTTTTTGAGTAGATGAGAAGTATTGGTTTCTGGGAATAGATACTTATAAGTTTGATGGCTTTTAGTTCACAAATTGAGAACTGGTATACTTTGGGTCAAATCTAGCCTGCAAAAGTGTTTTGTTTGAAACACTGAACAGTATTTTAAACATTTTTTAAAATAAATGTTAATTGTTTTAAAAGAGGATTCCTCATAAAAATCTGAATTTAAGACTGTCTGTGAAAACTCAGAAAATGTGGTAACACTGACCCAGCAGTCCTCTGGGAGCATTAGTTGAAACTGAGGACCTGAATAACCTTCTTTTACATGGGCCATTTGCCATTGTCTCCACTAATCTCAATTTTCCTCATAACACCGAACTCAAGTGTCAAGTAGTAATCATCAAACCATTTTTTCCTTAATTGCTTTTAAAAAATCTTTACTGCTAAGTTATTTACATGTTACATTTCAGTTTTCTACCCCTGCTTTAACTAGAGGGATAAAAAATGTACCGCTATCAAACCCTGCTAGAAGTTTGTGATTCCAGAGAAAAATTGTTTCCCTCAGAGTAGACAGATAACACATGTGCCTATGGAATATCATCATTTTGTGTGTACCTCCAACACCTTGAGACATGGCATTTGTTATTTTTGCTTTCCTGGCTTTTACTAATGTCCATTTATATCAAATGCAGTGTCCCTTATGAATCATATTCCCTAAGGCAATATCTCATCCTCTCTTTATCCAAAACCTTCTGCAATGAACCCCAAAATAGAGTTTCCTGTCAGATAATTTGAAAAAATATTTTCACTTTAATAATATCCCTCAACCATAAACATTCACTTTGTCAGTTTGACAAATACAAAGGGCACTAACTTCATGGTCAAAGCCTACAGAAAAATGCTGCCATCTGAACATGAAGGAGTGATTCTAAATGGAACGTTTCTCAGCCTTCAGTGAGTTATATAGTTTTTTTCAGTTGCCTCAGCACACTGTGTAGATGCATACCGTTAACTATCCAATGTAGGGTTTTTTGTGTCTTTAAAGTGAAATGGAAAAGTAAGGCAAAGTATTTTGCCTGAAACATCCATATCATTGAAGTCAGCTTTATTTAAAGGGCCAGAATTATCTAGAGAAAGAAGTCAGTTCTCTGTATTTGTATATGCACTGTTTTATAGAACTATTTAACTAGTAGAAGTGAATGAGACACCTTAGATGTCTTTTGGGCCAAGCCTATCATTTTATAGTTGAATATACTAAAGTTCAGGAGGTTAAGTGCTTTGCTGTCAATCACAAATACTTGCAGAAACCAAGGTCTTGACTTCCAGTCTGTGTTACTTAAATCATGCTACGCAGCTTCTTAATGAATATGAAGAAAGACATACATAGTTTATTATCTCTCCATTGACAGATTGGCATTATGGAAAGAGAGAAGCCCTCATTCTTCAACCTTGGGTGGAGAGTTGGATTAATTTTATCTTTCACCAAGTGTTGCTGTCAAAGGGAGTGCTGGTTGCTTTAAAATTTTAATAGCAGATCTCATCTTAACTCTACCTCTTCTTTCTTTATTAATGACTGAGATCTTCATATTAGTTTATTTTAATTAGCATTTATTAATACTTTAATAGAGTAAAGACAGGATTAAAGCTTACCTTAGAAAGAAAAAATAGAAGATTCTCTGTTAATTGTCATGATATTTTTTCCCCAGATAATTCTTTCTCATATTAATAATAATAAGAAGGGATTATTTTTCAGGATTAGTAACAAAAACAGATGTGATTTTCAAGTTTGGTGCTTTCTTAAACTCTTCATATAAAAGCTGAAAATTCATATAAATCTCATTAAGTATAAACATGCTTGTCTTAAATAAACTTTCAGCTGTTACCTTGAAGTTGAAATACACTTCTGAGTTCAACTATTTTACAAGAGGTTGATTGGCATAATTTAGATTTCAATTTTAAAATCATAAAAATGTAAAGAAGAATCAACTTCATATTTAATTGGATGCTTCAAAATGCCCATGCTGACTTGTCTGTTATTTGATCCATTTGCTTTCAAAATCCATTGTATTTGGAGATGAATGTTTGGCTTTATTGGTTTGTAGTGCTTATATATACATATACATATACATATATATATATATATATATATATATATATATATATATATATACACACACACACATACACACATATATGTATAATTTTAATTATTTTGCTTATTTCATACTAGTAACATGCTGCTACATTAGTGTTTGCAAATTGAAGCACACGTTTCACAAGTTGTGACAGTAAATAATTAAAGTATTTAAGTAAACTTCTGTATATGCTAGAGTTCTCTGGTTGAATAAATTTGTAGAGCAAGATTTTAGTCTGATCTACAATTATAGTTGCCAGTGACTGGCATGATCCAGATTGAGTCAGATTAATTTATGCACTAAGCAACCATCTGTACACATTTTCATAGTACTTCATGTACAGTACTATATATCACATGGGAATTCTGAAACTACACTGACCACTAGGGAGCTTTTAATACCATGGCTGTAGACTTATAGCTATGAACAAATTGTTCCAGATGTTTACATGTTTTTCCTTCTTATTACAAGGTTGCCTAATGATCCAAGAAAAGTATACAATAGTTTGGGCCCCCAATGACAGAACAATTGGTAAACGAGAATGTTCTATTTTATTAAAAAATGTCTTTGGACCTTGTTTGAATAAATTAACAAGTCTTATGAAGCAGAACAGAACTATTGTCACTTACTCTGAAAAGGATAAATACTCAGTATTTGGGCCATAGTTACAAACAATATTGCAAATCTACCAGTATGCTTTCTTAAAGAGAAATAAAATGATACTCTGTTAGTTATATGAGGCTGACATTTTTTAAAAGGTAAAATTATCTTAATATTTGTAATAGAAGATGCTTACAAAAAGGGTGTAAGTTGTTTTAGACCTCAGATTTACTAGAGGCATTCAAGAAAAAAATTATTTGAAAAGTAGAAGTGAACATTGCATTATTTTTACCAATATTTCATTTATAGAACATTAAAGAATTGGAAAAAACTAGCTCAAATTATTCAGAACTGCTTAAATAACATTGATTTTAAGTGCTTTAAATACAAAAATTGCAGCTTCAATAGTGAACACTGTATGTCTGTGAAATTCAAGTCTGGGGACTATATTTCAGATTTGTGATTCACTCATTTCTTCTTTAGTTAGAGACATTGTAAAGTGTTATTAAGCAAGAAAAGAAAGGTGGAAACAACTTATCAAAAAAAAAAAAGCCCATTGATAACACAAAACCAAACTAGTGGTATTAACTCTTCAGTTGAGGAAAATAAATATGAGATAGAAGTCCTAAAATTTTAAGAGATTTTCCATTTATACTGAACACTATAATTCCCCTAAGTCATTTTCATTAAGTGAACTACCCAAACTGCTCCCTTCCAAAATAAAGAACACAGAAAAGGAACAAAGAATAGAGTTTTCAAAGAAAAATACTTGGGCAAAAGAGAGAACTCTCAAAGCATGCCTACACTACATAATTTTACTAGGATAGAATATGAGTAAATGAAAACATTTACCTGTTTTCAGTCATGAATTGCTTTTACAATGTATACATGAATGGTATCAAGTAGGAGCTGGCACTTTCTCTGGTACATATGAGATTAATTTCTCATGGAGGACAGGCCATACAGACTCTAGAATAGTCTACCTGATCACCATGCTGGTTTTCTATTTGGGCCTTCTATGTTTTAAATGACAACCAGGCATGTGGAGCTGATTTTATTATTATTCATACTAATATTGAAGATAGATAATAAACCACAAACAAATTTGCCTATTTATATTAAATCCCAGAAAACAAAGTATGAATTTTTTTGTTTCATACTAAGGGTCATAACCAGGACTTGCTGGTCATCTGGTCAAGCTTATAAATTAATGATGCAAAGGAGACACAAAATAAAAATAATGTGCCTGGTCTGTCAACTCTAGATATCACAAACACAATTAAAATATATCTTATCTTTTATTCTATTTCAACGTAGTGAATGGGTATAAAATGAAACTCTGGGTGTGCCTTGATTACTTTAGAGTATCATAAACTTGGTCAAACTAATCATTTCTGGAATAGCAGTTTTAAAATTACAAATGTCAAATGGTGAGGAATGAAATTTTAAAGCATGGACCTCACTTTGATTTATAGTCATTATGCCATTTATTATATCATTACCATTCCTTCTCCTCAAGGAAAATTGTTCCACTCTAGAGCATAATGTAATCTAGATGGTATAAAATGTATTTCTGTTTTTATTTAAATAAAATAGATTTCCAATGTTGAAGCTGGTGAAATGAATTTATATAATCCACTTTATAATCTGCTAATCAATATATATATGGATTTTTAATCTGTATATATATATATATATATATATATATATATATATATATATATATATATATATATAAATTTGGCTTGTTGAATCCAAATAATTTTCTGGAATAAAGAAAATCAAATCCTGTAGAGCATTTACCCATTTTTCTCAAGTTAGAAAATAAAAATAGTTTACCATCTTCATTGACAAGAAAAAAATCCCCCTAAGAAACAAAAATTTTTGGCAATCTTCTCATTACACTTTCTCCTGATGAAGGTCTTGTCAAAATGTAGAATGTTCACAGAAAAGCACTGATGGAGGTCTTGTCAAAATATAGAATGTTCACAGAAAAGATAACATTGTACTTGTATTATTTATTTGTAATATTGTATCCTACTTGTAAATGTCTTTCTTTTGTTCAGAGTGGTAAATCATAGTGAGGCTTCCTGGCAATGTTGAAATATCTGGCTTTTAAAGTAGACCCAGAAAAAGAATGTGTAACAACTCTATAAGCTCC
This sequence comes from Lyroderma lyra, assembly GCA_004026885.1. Classification (NCBI taxonomy): domain Eukaryota; kingdom Metazoa; phylum Chordata; class Mammalia; order Chiroptera; family Megadermatidae; genus Lyroderma; species Lyroderma lyra. The sequence continues at coordinate 67,239 of PVJL010002701.1, forward strand.
TCACTTAGAAAATGAAAAAAAAAGAGAAGAATCAAACAAAAATTTGAAAAAAACCCTTAATTTGCCTTAATACCATAAGAAATAAAAAAGTATATAGAGCCTGTGCACAACTATGTTATCTCTTCCTAAAAAAAAATTTGAGTTTGACAACTTAGAAATCAAAATACTAATATTTAAGAAAATAATATATAATAGTATTGCCAGTTTACTACCTCTATAAAAGTTTTTAGAACAACAACAATCCTGGGTTTGCTAGTTATTAATAGTTAGTTCCCCAGAAAATAAAATGCATGCTAAAATTTTGTATCATGTGGCAGGTATATTTAGAATTAGTCATGTATCAATTAAGTTCTTACTCAATGTTGCTAAATTATAAATAATTAACCCTGGCTTTGTGTGAAAACTCGATAGATATTACATTTGAAACAAAGTTAAAAGCAATTCCACAATAGCATGCCCCGGTATTCATGGGATCTAGAAAGAATAGTGGGAGAATAGAAAAACTGTGGTAACTAATCCACCCAGTCCAAGAGGACTTATAGATATCTCCAGATATTTACATTCTCAAGATCTCAAAAAAATCACCGATCTCTTCTCCAAACCATTAGTAAATTCTTGAAAGAAAAACAATACTAGGCAAAGTCATTTAAACTTTATTTAAAATTGAGTTTAAGAAATGGATAAAAAGTGCCTTTACAATGGAGAAAACAAGCATCCCCAGTTACAGCTTAAATTGACATTACATTAGTTCTAGTGAGATACACTGAGTAGGATCCAACATTAACTCTGTGGCTTTCTTACCACAAATGTTTAATTTGAATTAAATCATGAGACAACAGTTAGACAAATATAAATATTATATCACCAAAACAGCTATCTTGGGTTCTCCAAAAGTTTCAATGTTATAAAAAAGTTCAAAAAAATATGTAACTATTTTGAATGAAAAGAGACTAAAGAATTGTTATAGTTAACAATAACATGTAATCCTTGGTTGAATCTTGGATCAACATAACAATAACAAAACATTTATAAAGGACATTATTGGTACAGCTGAGGTCATTGAATAACGGACTGTACGTAAGACTGTTTCATCTATTTAAAAGATTTTGAGGGTTATAATTTTATATTTATTGTGATTATGTGAAAAAATATCCTCATGCTTTTTTAATTCTAGTTTTTAAAATGTAGATACGGAAACAGAGTATGGTTAGTTAATAGAACTCTTTAAAAATGGATAGCATAAATGTGTGTGTGTGTGTGTGTGTGTGTGTGTGTGTGTGTGTGTAAAGAAAGTTAATGCAGTAAATGTTAATAATTAGTAGATCTATTGTAGAATATATGGTTTTGTATTATACTATTCCTTTAACTTAACTGTTGGTTTAAAATTTATCAAAACAGTAAGTTGGGGTAAAATTGCCACTTATTAAAAGCAGTCATGGAGAAGTAAAGTACATCATAAAGAATATAGTCAATAATATTACAATGTCTGATGGGTACTAGAGATATCAGAGTAATCATTTTGCAAGTTATATAAATGTATAATCATTACAGTGTAAATTTCAAACTAATAAAATATTGTATGTCAACTCTAATAAAAATTGTTTTTAAAGTTATAAAGAAAGAAGAATTTCTTTTATGCCATTATAAATTGTGTGGTAAACTCTCCTCTAAACTCTAAATCTCTTTTTCAAAGGAGTATCACTGAGCGCTTACACTACTTGAGCAATGACTTTAATGCTGTGATTTTTAATTAATATCATATGTTATAATAGAATAATTTACTAACAATTCTCAAAGTGCAACAAGTTCATGAGCTTTAAAATTGTGCTAACTGCATGTCAAATGTAAAGCTTTATCTAGACAATGAAGAAAAAAATAGCAAAGTATATGGAGAGCATATTTGTTGTTAATAAGCAAGAAGGAATTAATAAATGTTTTAAGAATATTAAGAAGTACAACATAGAATGACAATATGTAAAATGACCATCAAGAGTAAAACAATAGCCATAGATAACACATGTTGTTGAAGTGAAGATACCAAGTATTGAATAGCCTATAACATAATAACACAGGTTTAACACATAAGCAGATCTAAGTTAGAATCCTGTGCTGAGTATACAGCAAGTTGTCAACAGATTTCCCTAAATGAATTAATAACCCTATATAATAAAATAAAGTCATAAAATATCATTACAGAGTTATTGCTTATGTTTGTATTCATGAGTCATGTTGATAGCAATTAGTATATGGATTGTTTAGATTTCCCAGAGAAAAATAAGCATAAGAAGTTATTACTGTACCTGCCATCAGCTCTATCTGGATTCTACCAGAATGCTTTAGTGTGTATTTGATGAGGGAGCATTTCCAGAAAGAATAATATCTGTAGAATTTGTTCAAATAAAATGGTTGTTATTTTTCTTATCTCCCTCTAGCACATTGCTTTTATTTCCTGTTTTTTCAAAACTTTTTGATGTTCATATAAATAATCAATAAAAATACATTGTGCTTTCAGAAAAAGTGGCAGCATTAGAAAGAGCCCTGAAAAATTTCACTGGAGATTACAATAAATAAAACATCTATAACTCAACTAAGGGCTCCCTACGCAAAGCAAAAACACAGCTAAGAAACCCATATGTCACATCAAAGTGTCTGCAGGTGGTCAGAGGGGCAAACAAAAAAGAAAAGCCAAGATGTACAGAGGTGTGGGCTGCACGCAAGTCCCCTACTGCAGGGGGTGAAAGGAGGGTAAAAGTGGTGAGTTAGTGTCTGGGCCTCACTCAGTTTGCAGGACAGAGGGAAAAAGACCCAGAAGCAGGGCTGTGAAACACTGCAACTAGACCTCACTTTGGCCACCAGAAGGTGCAGACAAGGTGCATGAGATGCAGCAGCCTGACTTCGTTCCAGTTCCGTTGGGGAGGAGGTGATGGGGGTTGTGAGAAGCTGCAGCTGGGGATCAATCTGACCAGGAAGGAGAAAGAAAGAGTGGGCTGCACTCATGTTTCTTGGCCCACAACAGCCTGGTCTGAGAGAACAGCATACAGGACTGACCCCAAGGCTCAGGGCAGAGTCCTCAGGGCAAAAGGGGTACAGAAAGGCACAAGCCCATACTACCTGAGGGGGCTCACAGCCCCAGGAAGAAAACAAAAGCATGAATTTGGCCACCTCACCACCACAGACCTCTGCTGATGAGTGTCAGCAGTGAACACCAAAGAAACTGCAGGAAAATATTTATACAGAGAGAGGCTGCCAGAATGCAAAACCAGAGAAAGGGAGCTCAAAATATATTAGAAAAACAAAAAATCAAAGTAAAAGAAATGGGAACAAATAATCCATCAGAGACAGAGCTTAAAATAACAATTATAAAAATGCTCAGGGAACTTAATGAACTTAATTTCCAGATTCTCTATTTGTTGATATATAGTTGCTCATAGTATTTTCTTACAATTTTTTTTTTATTTCTGTGGTGACTGTTGTCACTTTTCTTTCATGTCTGATTTTACTTATCTGGTTCCTTTCTCTTTTTTTCTTGAGGAATCTGGGTAAAGCTTTGTCTATTTTGTTTATCTTTTTGAAGAAGCAGCTCTTGGTTTCACGAATTTTTGTTTGTTTGTTTAGTCTTAATTTTGCTAATTTCCATTCTACTTTTTATTATTTCCTTTTTTTTTGTACTCAATTTGGGCTTTATTTGCTTTTATCTTTCCAGTTCCCTGAGGTATAAGGTTTAACTGTATATTTGAAATATTTTTGTTTCTTCAGTTACGCTTGCATAGTTATGAACTTTCCTCTTAGAATTGCTTTTGCTGTGTCCCATAAATTTTGAGTTGTTTTGTTTTCATTTTTGTTTGTCTTAAGGTACCTTTAGATTTGTTCCTTGATTTCATGGTTTTTCTGTTCCTTCATTATGGCTGCCTCTGTGAGTTTGCTTGTATGTAGTAGATAGATCTCTTGTGTCTCTAAGTCTTTGCTCAGTGACTTTATGTAGTATATGTCTTGTGTAGTCCAATGTCACAATCTGTCTGATCTCCTGTTCACATATTCTAAGAATGTCCTTTAAGTATTTTGTATATGTTCTTTAGTTGTAGTTGATCCTTGATTGCTTTTGGTGCATCAGTGGATGGGATTAACTCCCAGGCTAACTGACTGTGCAGATTATCTTTGCTCACAGAGTATGAACTGCTATTTGAAGGCTAACTCCTCAGATGGGTATTCACTCCCATGGGCTCTTATGCCTGTTGAGATTGCCATTGTGTGCACCACTTGTGAGGCTAACCAGGTGATGCTTTGGTATGGTATGAGTCTGGCCTTTGTTTTTGTTTGTTTGTTTTTTTTTCTGAAGTCTTTTGGGAGGGGCTTCCATGCAGGGCAATTTTAGCCTTGCCTATGGCTAGACTGTGGTACCTAGTAGAAGCCACTAACTATATGTGTTTAGCTGCTGCCTGTGTTGAAACTGAAGGCATATGGGGGTGGGCTTGCTCATGAACTGAGGCTGTCTCCCACCAGTATCAGGCTTGGGAAAGCTTAGCAACAGCCCCAGGGTACCTTATACTTATTGTCCACTACCAGAAGCTCAATCAACCAGTGTTGATTGTGTCTTCAGTGATGTAAGCTTAGTTGGACAGGGCGGGTTCGCAAAAAGACACGAGGTTTGACTGGTTATTTTAACAAATTTAATGCAGGTTCAGTTTTTGGGCCAGTCCTCAGGTTGCGACCACTTCACAGAACGCCATGAAGATACTGCAGCAGGCAGGCTTGAAACAGTTCCTGGTTTGTGACCACTTCACAAGATGTTACAGAAACACTGAACCCCATTGCCATTAAACTCAGTCTTACATATTGCCCAGATCTGCCCAAGAAAGGCTGCAGTGCATATTGTGGCTTGCAGCTCACCAACCAAAATCACTGGGCCTCTGAGGGCATCCACTGTTGTCAGAGTTTTCCTCAGTAATTAGGGCAGAGTCAGCCCCTCAGTTGCCAAGATTTGCAAAAGCTCCCTGAGAACTTTGTAGTCTGCCACCTGCAAAACACTGTTAGTTGAGAAAAGGGAGCTACTAAAGAGGGTGTGGTGGCACCAGAAGTTCTCTGGGATGCTCTGGGCAACAAGTTTTGCAAACATCCACAAAAAAGTCTTTGCCCAATATTAGGGCAGGGCCAACCACTCAGGCAACTGAAGTGTGTCCAGATAGGCAGGACAAAGCTTCAGGTTGGTAAAGCAAATTTCTAGGGAGCCACAGGATGCAGTGTTGAGTTTGTACCAGAGTCAGGCCTAGGTGTACTTTTCAAAAACTACCTCAGAACTTTGCAATATGCCATCCACAGGATATGATTAGCTTACCAGTAGGAACCACAAAACTGCACCAAAAGCTCCCTGGGCCTCCATGGGAAGCCACTCTGGCAAAAGTCTTAAGAAGGTCTTTTTCCATTAATAGGGTGGGCTGATCGCTCATCTGCCTGGAGTGTATTGGTCAATGAGGCCACAAGAGCACAGGACCAAGCTCCAGAGAGTCACAGGATGTGGGTGGTGGTTTTCACAAAGTTGATGCAGTATTGTACCATAGCCAGGCCTGCATGCACTTTGCAAAAATTCCATGAGAGCTCCATAGTCTGGCACCACCTTCCCGCAGGACACCATTACATGGTCTGGAGGGTCTCCACAGCAAGGCATGCACCAGGCTGCTGCAGGATGCTGCTCTTATAAAAGTCTATAAAACTATCTTCCACAGGTAGTAGGGCAGGGCTGAATGTTTGGTAGCCCAGAGCACCCCGGGAGATGTAGTGTTAGCTGTGTAGGTCAGGGTTTCAGTATATCACTAAGGTGATGCACACATCTGGATTTTATTAGCCCAGTGCAGTCTCAAATTTCTGTGCTTTTGGAGAGGATTCAACATAGAAAAAATGGTGTCCTTTTGCAGACTGCATGTGAGGGAGACTCCATGCAGGGACAATGGATCCCTCCATCTCTTACCCTCAAACTCCACAGCTCAACCTGTCCCCATATATCTCTGATACTTCCAGAGTTGCAGCCCCTATACTGAAAACCAGGTGAGTATTAGAAAGCAATTGGGTTTGAGTAAGTGACTTTTAAGAGGGCATCTAGATTTGTAGCCATCTTTTGTTTCACTGAGATGGACAGAAGAAATTCTCACTGATTTTCACTCTCAGGTGTAATGGGAACTTTTTCCTAGCTCACTACTCTTGGGCTGGGGCACCCAATTTGGGGTTGGAACACCTCTTTCTTCTGGAGAAATCTCTGCCCCTGAGGTTTGAGGTCAGCCCATTTCACACTTCCACTCTTCCTACTTATCTTAATGTAGCTTTTATTTATATTCTCAGCCACAGGGGCTCTGTTCAGCTAGTCCTCCAATGATTCCCAAGGTTGACCATTCTACATTCTTTCTGCAACCTTGATGTGATCCTGAGAGGCCGCAGATACAGTGTCTACCTAATCTGTCATTCTCCAAGGACCCCTCACTCACAGTTTTAGCAAAAAATTCTTTATGCGAAAACCTGGTTCTTGTAATCTGGGTCAAATATTGTGTGAATTACAATAAGTCCGTTTTGTTAGACTGTCACAAATGTATACAGCATTAAAAATAATGTGCCCTCCTTCACATTTGTCTTTCTTAGATTTCTATTTAAAGACAATGAATCATAACATAAGGAGAATCAAATGTTCATTCTGTAGAAAGGTATGTGACTTGAACATAAAGACTTCTGCCCTCCAGGTACCCAAAACTACCTGTGTGTGCATGTGCATGTGCATTAGGAAATGCAACCAAAATTTTGGTTTTTGTTAAAAAAATAATGTTCACCCACCATAAATACACAATACAACATGAACCAAAAATTATTTGACTTTAAGGGAGTCCCCTGATGATCTTTTTTCTCCTCTGCATCTCTTCCCACAACTTCTTCAAATCTTCTTTCACACAAGTTATCCCAGGTTCTCAATTGAGAGCAGCTTACAAATTTTCAAGATGGTTGCCTGAGTTAGGTTCTACTGTTTAAAATACTGTAAGATAATTGATTTTCTATACATGAATCTGATTGAACCACATCTAGCTTTTACTTCCATTTTTATTCACAATAGATTACCTATATTTTCTCTCTGTCTTTCTCCAAATATTTATTAACTACCTACTAGATGTCACACATTGTTTTCAATCTGACGGAGCTTAGTAGCCCAACTGCTTCATTCCTTTCCCAATTATTTTAAAAGATCTGTAGAGTGCATGAACACGATTCAATATACATGTTTTTTAAAAAAGCAATACAAAGAATTATTTTATGCAAGCTATTCAGTGACAACTAGGACGTGTCTACCCAGAACTACAGTCACTTAGATTTTCCTGCCTTGTCTTTGAAGGAGCTGTCTTAGCTAATTATTGACCTATGAAGACACCAGCAGTTTCTCCAGCTGGCAATGAGGCATGTAGATAAAGCCACTGCATTCATTTTCCTCATCAAGCTGTTTAAGGAATTAAATTCAGGTTTCTTTAGGGGAGAATGTAAAGGAGCTGAACTCTTATTACTATGGATCGTGTTGAAAAATAACATAAGATTAATTTTCCTTAAAAAAAAAAGAAGATACTGAGTATTTTATCCATATTTTTTCCAAGACTGAAAAACATTAGGGATTTCTGACTTTAGCACACATTTTTAGAAATTTAATAATGTAAATATTAAATAAAATTATACAATTAACACCTATGTTCCAATAATTCAAGTACAGAAATTTATAATTTGGTCAAATTTGCATATATTTGACACTCACACATACACAAATACATGCATAGAAATATATGTAGAGATAATAATCTATCTAGAGAATTTATTTTTTGCTTTAATTTTTAATTGTATATTATCATTATTTTTACCCAATAGCCTATAAATAAAAACAATTAAAAAATAATGCTGTGTATATCTTTCTGATTATGTGTGATTGTCTATAGAACACATATTATATGTGGCAGTAAAAATTTCATGACACAGTATATACACACTGTATTCAAACTGTTATTTCATACAAAATTACTCTCATGAATGGTTGTACCAACTATGTAATATTTAAGAGTTTCTTATTTTTGCGTTCTTTGGTCATTCTAATTTTCCCTTCTATAAAGTGCCTATTCATATATGTTGCACACTGGCTTCTTTTTTATTTTTTTGCTAATTCATATTTTTTCTATCATGACAGTTTCTTTTTTCTGAAAATCTGCTTCTTCTAAACATCCCCAACATCCTACTGTTCACCACCAAAGTCCCATATTCAATAGAGTCACATATCATGTTATCATAGACTACATAACATGGTCAGAAAATGAAAACATAGAAACTTTCTAATCTGTTATTACTATTAAGAGAGCCTTTTCATAATGTCACTACATAAGTATTATGAAGTCATATTTTTGGACCAAGTTTATTGGGAGTTCAGAGTAAAGGAAAGGGCTAACTAGAGACCTGTAAGTCCATCTTATATGCAAAGTTATTCTCTATAATCCAAATAAAAATTTTATGTTATCTAATCCACTCATCATATAGTTTTGTGCAGACAAATTAGAGAAAAAGGAAACTGAAAATAATTGCAACCATAAAATACATTGATGAGAACTCAATAATTAAAATCTAAAATGTGAGTCATTGTATACCAATTTTTTTTCCTAGCTGGTGCTAACTGCCTTGACTTTAGAAAAGGCATTTAAAGCAGATATGAGGTAAGACCAGTGTTTGGTACAACAACAAAGTATAAGACAACCAGGAGTTAAAAATAAAGAAAAAATGGACTGAACTTTATACCAGAGACAATTGTGTTAGCCAAATCTAAGTTCTCCAATTCTTTAAAGATGTAATAAAGTCAATAATTAACAAAACATTCTTTAAGGTAAGCAATAAAATACATATTTCCAACTGCTGTAAGCTGGTTCTTTGGCTCCTAATCTGCTGGGTGGTAATGAAGAGGGTAGAGACTTAAAATTGTCAAATGACTGCAACTCCTCAGGGTCAAGTCAATGTCCTTGGGTAGGCTCCATCTTCTGTGGGTACAAGTTCAGTCTTTCAGCCTTTTTATTCCACTCCAACCTATTCAAGATGCCAGGGAGTAAAAACAGTGATGTAATGCAGCTATCTGCTGTGGCCATTTGATTAAACATATGTTCAAGAAATGCTACTTTTTGATCATTTACCTAAAATACATAAGCCTTCACAGATTTAGTGCTATGTTGGATGTGTTGCCAAAAAATTGTAGTACTATTAAAGGAGGATTTTTGATTTCCCAGGTTTTCCCATCTTAATCTAGATGTTTTTTCTCATATGCCAACTTGAGGATTCCCTTTTAAAAATGATAAGCTGGCAATGACTTTCTTTCATTAAAATTTTATTTCTCAGAATTTCTCTAACTTCCAACTCAGACAACTGTCCACAACTTATTCTGGCAGGTAGAATTTCTAGTATGTTATATCCTGGCTTCTCTCTACCTGACAGAATAAAACTGATTCTTCTAGCTTGACTCTGTCAGAACTGGCTCTTAATATCTTAATGAGAACTTAAGAAATTTAGAAAATCCTCTCTCAATAATTGGCTTTCCAGAATACAATCTCACAAAAGACTCAGAAATTCTTAGAAACTTTAGTGACTAATTTCACAGTCAAAACCTTGTAATGATTTTATTGCTGTCATTGGTATATCCATATTTTCAGAGTTAAAACTCTTGGCTTGCCTTTAAGAGAATACAACAGGAGAAAATTATTTAGGAAGAATAAAAATAAATCAAATTAATATTTCCAAATATTATTTCATTATTAGATAGAATAACTGGCAATAAAAACAAAGTCTATAGTGTAATATTTGTATTTTTTGTAAATATACCCATGCTTATGCTGTTGAATAAACTCTATATAACTTAATTTTTAGTTTTCTTAATTTAAAAGGGTATCAGTTGTTTTCAATTTTAATCTCTTTCATTATTAGTATACATAAGAGGTACAGAATGTACCTGCAATGTCTTAAATATACTTAGGCCATATAAAATTGCAGGTTTTTATTTTTTAAAAAGTAAAAACAATTGGTATATTTTGGCTTGTATTTTCTTATAGAACAATTAGCTGAAACTGAGTAGTAGCTAGCAGCTTTCCATGACATCATCCCATTGATTTATTTCAGTTTTATTCACTTGCTATTTTCCCTGAAACACAATAATCATTTATTTGTTAATGGTAACTTTATAGCCTCTATAAGCAAATGAGTCTGCAAAACATATATGGACTATATACACAAACCTAAAATAACCATATTTGGATTGGGTAAGTTCTGAATTTTGGTCACAATCAACAATTCAGGCTCAGAAGTTGTAAAATCAATAAGCAACACCCTTTGCTTGATGCTACTTGTGGTTGGCTGATTATTGTCAATTTGTGTTGCCATCTAGAAGTAACAGTGACATTGACAGTGGCCTGTGACTTGATTCTTAATTCTAGAACTTCTCTCATTTCTTGCCCTAACACAGAACCAAGTCTTTATAAACATTTGATTTTTCTACTTCATTTAAAAGGTCAAAAGGGTTATCTTAGCCCTAAGTAATGGTTTAATGTAACTCGTGTGTTATATGGAAGTGATAATAATAGCTGTGATAGTATCTGTAATATCACAGAGAAAGAAAGAAAATAACAAATGATATCCAAAAGTGGTGAGAAGAACAAATTTCCCAAATTATGCCTGAATAAGGATCTAGAAGCAAGATAAGTTGAGAGAGCAAAGAAGTTCTCAAAACACAGTGGAAGAAAGAGCATATAGGAACAGCCTAGACCAGTTTTAGCTGTGTGCTGGAGAATGTAAGCTAGATTATCTTAACTTTTCAATTACAGCTGACATACAATATTATATTAGTTTTAGGTGTACAACATAGTGATTAGAAACATATATAACTTACAAAGTGATCACCTGGGTAAGTCTATTATCTATCGGATCCCATACATAGTTATCCCTTGATTGACTATTTTATCCAAGATGTACTTTATATACTAATTACTGATTTGATTTGATTTTTAGTTTTTTTAATTTTTCTTTTTTGTGTTATTATTTTTTTAATTTGTTGGGGTGACATTGATTAGTAAAAATTACATAGGTCCCAGATGTACAATTTCACATTACATCTTCTATGTGTTGTATTTGTTCATCACCTAGAGTCAGTTCTCCTTTCCTCACTATATATTTGTGTCCCTGTCCTTCTCTTCCATCCGTCTCCCCTCTTACACTCAGGTAACTACTAAATTATTAATTGTGTCCATGAGTTTTGTTTCTTTGCTGCTTTTAATTTTTATATTAACATTCAAACTAAATTTCTGCTTCCCTTTCCCTTATTTTACCCACTCTCCCATTTCTCCTTCCATCTTAAAGAAGTCCCTCTAATGTTCTTTGTAGTACTGGTTTGATGTTGATGTATTTCTTTAACTTTTCTTTATCTGAGAAGTTCTTTATCTGTCCTTCAATTTGGAATACTGGTCTTGCTGGATCTATTATTCTTGCTTGTAGATCCTTGGTTTTCCCTTCTGGCTTGTAAAGATTCTGGTGAGAAAATCAGCTGAGAGTTGAATGAATCTCCCTTTATAAGTTATTACTTGCATTTCCCTTGCTGTTTTTAGAATTTTTTTCTTTTAATTTTTAAATTTTTAATTATGATGTGTCTTGGTGTGTTCTTGTTTGGGATCATCTTTTTTGCGATTCTCTCTGCATTCTGGATTTGTATGTCTATTTCCTTCAGCAGGTTAGAAAAATTTTCAGTCATTATTTCTTCAAATAATTTCTTGATCCATTGCTTTTTCTCTGTCTCTTATGGTAGATCGATGATCCTAATAGTCTTCCACTTAAAATTGTTTCAGAAGCACCTCAAATCGTCCTGATTTTTTCTGGATTCTCATATCTATCTGTCCTAAATGGGTGTTTTCTACTGGCTTTTCCTGCAAATCACTGTTTTGTGCTTCTATTTTCTCTAGCTTGGTGGCTTTTATTCCATTCTTTATATCATTTAATGCAATCAATATCTCTCTCTGGATTTTTGTAATGCTTTGTAAGTCTTCTTTAAAGCTTGCTATCTCTCTGTTGAAGTTATCATTCAGTTTCTTAAGCATTTTTATAATTGTTGCTTTGAGTTCTGTTTCTGATTGGTCATCTGTCCCCATCTCCTTAATTTTCAGGTTTTTCATATTTCCAGCATCTCTGGACTGTACCAGTTGCAGTTGATGTCCTCTGTTGATACTGGGAGGCAGTGGTCTGTGTGTGTGTGTGGGGGGGCGTTTGTGGCTTTGTTTTCTTCCTGTGGTTCCAGGGGTTGTGCAGAGTTTGGGCATGATTACAACTTTTTGTTCTCGGTTTGCCCTATGTGTGGGTTCTGCCTTGAACCTTGGGGGTTAGTCCTATTGGTTAGTCTTTCAATTGTCCTGGTTGTGGACTTAGAAGCATGTGCATACAGCCCCCGCTTTCCCAGCTGGAGCATTTGCACTCTGGTTCCTAACCGCCCAGTTGCTCCCACTCCTCTGAGAAACAGAGTGAAGTCCAGACACTGCATTTTGAGGACCACTCTACACCTTCTTGTGCCAAAGTGAGGTGGTTACAAAATTGTGTGCTTCCACCTTAGAGCCTCCTTTTCTCTGTCCCATAGATCAAGTGTAGTCTGGAGTACTCTTCCTCTGCCTTCTTCCTCCTCCCTCCTGCAGCAGTAGAGTTGCAAGCGGGACCTGTGTTCCCACTCTTTTCCTTCTATTTCTCCTTTGTTTAACATTCTGCCTGCCTGCACGTGCCTTAATGTGATGCGTGGATTTCTTAGCTGTGATTGTGCATTGTGTAGAGGGTTCTTGGTTGATGTATAGGTGTTTTATTAGTTGTAATCTCCAGATGCTTTTTTTGCTCACATTGCCATTTTGTTGTGTCTCCCATAGTTGAATTTTTACTTATTATTGATTTTATAATTGGCATTTTGTACATGTTAATTTTTTCACTTTTTTTCACTCATGCCTAAACCTCATTTTCATCTGGCAACCATCAATTTGTTCTATGTATCTATAAGTTTGTTTCTCTTTTTTTTTTTTTTGTTCATTTATTTTGTTTTTTAGATATAAATGAGACAGTAAAAGACAAATATCATATAATTTCACTTACATGTGAGAATAGGTTTCACCTCATATAGAGTAAACTGAATCTATGTAGAAGACCTAGGGTAAAACATAAGAACAGAAACCTTAAATTTGGACTGGAATTGGAATGAGGCAGTTAAGAAGTTCCTTCTGACTATCTATTTTCTGGATTTGTGAAGCAATTTTAACAATACAGTTTAGAAAATTTATGTATGATAGTAGCATAGAAAGACAATAAGATTAAAACATTTAAAGTGTATGGTTCTCATAATTTTAATAATATGAATTGTGTCACATTATAAATACTTCTTAAGAACAGTTGTGTGTTTTTATTCAGCAAGTATTTTCTAGGAATTTAAAAATTTCATCAAATATAAAATATTAAAAGAATTTTTTAAAGGTGTAAGAAGAGTTTCTCTTTAAGAAATATATAATTGCTCTTTTGGAAACAAAATAAAAATTCTGTCTAGAGGAACTTGAAGGCTGTAGTAGCAATTTACCATTATAACAGCCCTTCTTTTACATATCAAGCATAGTGTTAAGTGACAAAAGTGAAATATCTCATTTAGTCCTCAAAGAAAGTATAAGACATATTATTATTCCTGTTGAACAAATAATAGATGGAAAGCATTCTGCCTTAATTATCTTAATAGCTTCCTTAAATCTCAATTCTATCTCACCCATAGCCTTTGTTCAGTGCATTCTTCAATGATTTCCAAATTTACATTTCTAAAACATATCTCTGATTTTGTTACTGTCATTATTCTCAATGAAAAAAGTTAAAATTTCTAAAGCTATCATTTAAGATACTACAAAATTTTTTGCTAATACAATACTGCAATAATTGTCACCATTTTCTTTAAAAATAAACTATATTCCAATGCATTCCAGAACTCTTTTCTGCCTAAAAAGTTTGAACTTTTAGTAATTGAGCATTTTACCTATTCAAGGAATGACCTTTCTCTTATTTTAGTAACCAAAGATTACATATTCTTCAAATTAAAAAATAACAATTTTCATAAATTTTTTCTAGATTCCACCAGTCTCAAAAAATGTATCTCACTATGAACAATTATCTCTTCTAAGAACTCTTCTAAAACTTAACCTATTATATTTTTGTAGTATTGTATGCCCAATGATATAATATAATTATTAATTGATTTTGTGGCTTGAAGAGGTATAGGGTGAAAATTGAAAAATAAAATCTGTTAGAAAGGGCACCTAAAAAGCAGACTTTGGAATCCCAAGGAAATTCTGGCAAGGATGACCTAGATCACATAATATCTTAATTCAATGTTATTAACACCTATAGGTATAAGCCAGGATGGCCCTGATCTAGATTTAAAAACAGGTCAGAGTAAAAGGCTCTTAAGAGAAAACAATCATTAAGTTTCTGAACTTTACCTAAAAGTTATACTGATTAAAAAAAAAAATACGATAGTTCTGAATCCTTGAGATGGTTAAGTTTGTTTTCTGGTGACATGAATATCTAAGTAAATATAAAAAGGTACAACATTGGAAGTACCTGCACCAATTTTGAAATTTAGGTTTAAATATCTTTTTCTGAGGTAGCATAGCTAGTGGTTTTCTCTTAGTTCCTTGATTTTGCAGCAAAGACAGAGACAGCAACACAGAGCATGTAGTTTTATTCTATCTACCTTGCAATATCATTTACTTGTAATCACACAGTAAAGCCATGGAAAACAAAAAAACTGTGCATGGAGGTTATGTTAAAACTGCTGGTGTTAAGTGTTGATAGAGGACAGTTTTTTTAAAAAAGAAAGGGATTGTAGAGTTTCTCTAACTACAAAGATATGTAATCTAATTTTAAAACCAGCAACATGCTGAAGATTATAGCAAGAAATGACACTGATGCCATAACTAAACACCCTGGAAGTTTCTTGGAATCTCAAAGGAAAAGAATCTAAAGAAGAAGAACTGAACTTTACATTAACACATGGAAGAATGAGGGCTGTCTAGAAAACATCCAGCCATAAATACCTCTAGTTTTCATATTACATGGCTGGATGTTTTCTAGACAGCCCTCATATGTTCTTGATGGACAGAGTTCTTGAGAACGGCATCTAACATTCCAAGGAGTGTTCATTTTTGTCCTTCAGTGTTGGTGGATTGTGAAAAATGACCCTAGTTAGTCCCTTACTTATATTTATGACCTTGAAATATTACATTACAGCTCCTATCAGGAAATAAATCTAATTGGCTATTTAACTTTTGTTGGACAATAGGACATTAGCAAATGTGACACAAGCAGAGGCTTGAAAAATGCTTAATAGTTCCATTTTCCCTCTCTCTTTATGCTCTTTAAATACTCTCCCATGTGAAAAAGCCTGGGTTAGCCAGCAGGAGGACAAGATACCTTGTAAAGAACAATGGACATCCTTAAGCTAAAGCAAACTGAAGATGTATGAGTTATCCTAACCTTAGATCAGCTGAGCCCAGCCTAAAACAATCAATTCCATTAGTTGTGAATTCTATAAATGGATGTTCATTTAAACCACTAAGATTTAAGATAATTTATTACACAATAAAATCTACCTGACAGTGATTGTGAAAGCAACACCTATATCACATTTATGTATACACTTACCTCATCTCCACTTCTAGATAGTAAGGAGCTTGTGGCCAGGGTCCATGTAATGCAATCATTTAATTTTTTATAAGAACAAACATTGTGATTTGCAATATAGAGTAGAATCTCAGGAATCAAAATGTTTGGCTCATATAAATGTTATGTGAGGAGTGAAAAAAGAAATTCATGTAGGTAGAAGCTTAAATAAGAGTGTTAAGTTCTATATTTTGCTCCTGCAACCTTTCAAAAGTATTTACACATCTATCTTAATCTACACAAATCTAAATCAACACACCTTTCTGATAAAAGTCTCTGTCACATGTCCTTAAGAATTCTTGCAAGGGGCATTTTTTTCTTAGATGAATGGCATTTATTCTTAGATGACATAGAAAGCATATGACTTGTCCTAATATTGGCTTTTTTAAATGTGTTTTTACTGGCCAAAACAGAGTATGGTGTTTAATTTTACCTATCAACTTGATAGGACTAAGGGATGTTCAGGTAGTGATAAAACATTATTTATGATTGTGGCTGTCAGGGTGACCCAAGAAGAGATTAGCATTTGAATCAGTCCATGGAGTAAGTTACTCTCACCAACATGGGTGGATACCATCCAATCCATTGAGAACTTGAATAGTAAAAAATGATAGAGAAAGAGTAAATTTGTTCCCTTACTTGAGTTGCAGTATACACCTTCTTCTCTTTAAACTCAAGCTGAATTACACCATGGGCTTTCCAAATTCTCCAGTTTGCAAGAGTCAGTTCCAGTGTGGGACTTCTTGACCTATATAATGATGTGAGCTAATTTTAATAATAAAGTTCTGTTTGTGTGCACAGGTGTGTGTGTATCATCTGAAATAATATCTAATAATATAATATATTATATATAACATATATAATATTATATAATATATAATAATACATAATGTTCTATAACATATAGTATTATGTAATATATATAATATATAATAACATACATATTATTTCTCTGGAGAAACTTATTGCAAGGGTTATATATACAAGTTTTTCCTTTACTTGATCCATGAGTTACATTAGCTTCCTGTTCATTGTCTTTATTGCCTGCAAAAATCAGTAAAGCCATTTGAAGTTCTCTTCCTATTAGGCCCCTGGGGAAGAGAACTGACAGAAGCATAGTTTGAAAAATAAACTGAGAATTGCTAACCTTTTTTTTTTAATTAAGATAATATTCTTCCAGCCCTTCTCTCTCCTGGTTGATACAGCACACATATGTGCATGCACTTACACAGTAAATACGTTTTGATTTATGGGTCTGTATGTCTTCTTTTTTGTTTTACATTTTTTTCTTGTAACATAATGTAAACCCACAACTCATTGAGATAAGACTACCTCTAGATATTATAAAGAAAGATATTTTATAAATGTTGAAATTTATAATATTAAAATGCATTTTGTTCTGGGAAAACAACTCACTGGGCTGCAGAAAATGGCATGATGGCTGTTTTCTAAAATATATTACCAAAATTGCTGTTGATAATAAGATGACAAGATAATTAACACCTGCATAACATTCTTCATTTTAAGAATACTTTAGAAATATTAATTGCATAACCTCTTTAACACCCCACTTTAACTAGAAAAACAAAAGCAGAGGTTAAGTGATTTCTCAAAAGTTAAAATACTCTGCATTAAATTTGTCATCATGGCCCTGATGTTCCTGCCATAACCTTAGACAAACAAGTGATCTCTCTTTTCTTTTCATATTTCAGATCAGGAAACTGTTCCTAGAATTAATATAATACTCTACTACCAGCCATAATAATAGCCAACAGTCCTCCTAGTGAATTATATTCAGATGCTTTCTGAAAAGGAAGAAAACCTAATAAAAAAGTCAGCCAGCAAGATGACAAATTGAAATATGAGACTTTTCTGTTTTATCTTCAATTTGTAAGTACAAAAGAAATTTTTAAAAAATTTGTTGGTCATAGATATTATAGTCCTTTCAACTCACTGCAAAAACAGCCCAAAACAAAAACAAAACAATAGTCAATAGTTAGAAGGGAAGCACAAGGATATAGGGTAGGACAATGCAGACTCTGTAAACCTCACATATATGATTATAGAAAAGCTAACACAATTTCCTAAGTTGTGTCATTGTGCAGAAGGGCACTGAGTAACAAATATTTACAATTCATTTAACTATCTTTCTCTAACTACTATCTAATAATAATTATTCTGTTCACTACAGTTAGCAATATTTAAATTTGGCTAATACCTAAGATTCAATGCAAAATATAAGCTCTATATCTTGGGAACAGGTCTGTGCAATTTGTCCTATTTGATAAAGGTTCACTAAGCCTGAAAAATAGTGTAGTTTTAGCCACTTAATATAGGTATGATATATGAAAACAATACTCAGATGTCTTATATTTTGATTAAGGATTATTTTCCAAAAGACATCAGGTAGGTCTCTGTTAAGATCTGAACATTAAAGGCATTAAGAAGATATAGAAAAAGGGGTATTCTTTTTCAGTGAATTAGAACAATAGTCTCAATGATGAGATATCTAAATGATGAGATTCAAAATAGGGTAGATGACAAAAAACAATATCAAGGCTAAAAATTATATAATTAACTGGTATGGCCTGATGGAAAATGTGGTATCATTTGTAAATAAGGCACTTTTATATAATTAAGAAGTTGCTATTATACTAAAAATATATTAATGTATTTACCATTTTAGTTAAAATTGTGAAAAAATATAGACTTTGGAGTTATTATCTTGGATCTTTTCAGTTTCAATAGGAGAAAGGTATCAACATTCATTTGAATAGAGTATATAAACCATGCTATTTCTGGCATTAGAGTAGACTAACTACCCTAAATGAATCTTCTGAGGTATAATGAGAGGAGCATAAAAGAAAAAAATGCACAGGGAGAGGCCAGAAATAATGTGAATATAGAAAAGTTAAATGTTTCAAATAAATGCTAGATAACTTGAGCTCACTTTGATAGCTCTGAGGGGACTAAGGTAGAAAATAAAGCCTAAACTATGGCTTGTTGAAGGTGGAAAGTCTTATAGAAGGCCATCTTATAAAGCTAAAAACTTAAAGGGAAACACCATCCATAGAAATGAGAAATAAACTCCTCATTCAGAAGGGAGTACCAGAATAATGTCATCTACTGAAGCCAAAAATATTATCTAGTTTGGAAAATTATAACCAAAATTCAGTCCTCATGTGGTTTTATATTTGAAATACATAAATACTCTGTGTCCTGGAAAATCTCTAAATTTGTAGTATATTGACTGATGTTTGTGGGGAACCTGCACTGCAGTACAGGGTCTGACAATTAAGTTATTGAACTCATCCAAAAATAAGTTCTACATACCTCATTGCTGAGTATCATTATGGTCACCTTTAAAGTACAGGCAACCCTCATGTAACACAGCACTTTTATAACACAGTTTTGCTCTAACATGGTTTGAGATTGGAGAAACCCTTTTACAACACAGCATCCTAAAACACAGTTTCACTCTAACAGGGTTTGAGAATTAGAGAAGTCCCCCCAAAACATGGAGCAAAATAAGAGCTTTTAAGAGAAAAAAAATATCTAATTCAAGGTGACATGGAACATAATAAGAGTTTTTAAGAGAGAAAGGTAGACTACAATGGCAAATCACATAAAAAAAGATCAAAACATCTCAACCATGTGATGCTGAAAAATGACAGTGAGTAGAGCCCACATAATCAGTGGTCAAAAGTAAGTGGAAGGAGTGCGGCAAGATGGCGACCAGAGAGGAGTTCCCTAAAACCACTCTGGAAAATACAATTAAATGACTGGCTAGGATCCAACACAAGAAACCCTGAGTGGCACAGACAACTGAAAAATCTATGCATTGCAATAAAACACCTGAAGGTTGAGAAATGGGGACAAGTTGGAAAGAAGGAAAAAAGCAGAGACAGATTGCAACCCAACACCACCATAGCTAACTAAAAGAACAAGAAAGAAATCAGGGAGAAGCACGATATGGGGGGGGAGGCCAAGGGGCAACAAGAGTGGAAGTGAGAGTGGTGGGAACATGAGGAGATCATGAGGGATCTGGACCTAAAAGCAGCATGTTAGAGATAAAGCCTGGTAGCCAAGCTCATAAGTTCTAAGTAGCAAGGAAGCCCAACTAGGCACTGAACTGCCCTAGAAGGGATTAGGACCCCAGATACAGCATCATATCTCCCAGTGCAGCCCAAGGCAGTCACACATGTGCAGTGCTCTTGTGGCTCATGAAGCACAGTAGCCCACATGCATGGCCCCCCACTTGGTTTGCAGTGTGCATGCATGGTGCTCTCAGGGCTAAGCAAAGTGCACGGGGCTGATGCTTGCAAATGCTAACCAGAGCAACTGCTGTGGAAACAAATTACTGAAAAACAAGAGAAAACGATGGAGAAGGGAAAAAGGCAGATGTGATGACTTTCACCCTGACCAATGTAAATGGACTCAGCTTGCATTCCATTGGTTTCCTCTGTCTCCTTCAGCTTTCCCAACAAAACATAGAAAGTGGACCAGCTCCAGTTCACATTATTTTTCTAATTCATTTTTATTGTTAGACTTATTGGGGTGACATCTGTTAGCAAGGATTACATAGGTATCAGGCATACAATTCTACAGTGCATTGTCAACTTGATGTATAATAAGTTCACCACCTAATGTGACTTCTCTTTTCATCACGTTATATTTAGCTACCCCCTTCTCTCCCACCCCCTCCCCTTTCTCCCCTCCCTAACCCACTCGTCCACAAATAAACATTAAACTATTGATTGTGTCCATGGGTTATTTGTTTGTTCATTTCTTTTTTTCTTTGTTTTCAGTTTTATATTCCGCATATGAGTCAAGTCATACAGTTCTTTTTTTTTTCTGTCTGGCTTACAGTTCACATTTTCTTGGCCTTTCCCTTTTCCCACAGCTTACCTAATGAACTTCAGAAAGAGAAGAGACCATGGACCACTACACTCTGCCTCCAAACACTGGTGGAGACAGAAGACACAGCTTAAACACCTCCTCTCTCTCCCTAAACTTGCCACCCAGCACCACCATGTTTGCTCTATAGCAAGACACCACAAAAACACTAATCAGAGAAAGAAAGAGAACCCCTAGGCTCTGCTAGAAATAAAACCCTCATGCCAAAGAAGAACACAACAGACAATATGAGTACATTAGAATTTAAAGTTGATCAGAAAGAATATGAGAAATCTCCACAATAGGATTTTATAGATCTAGAAGTTTCTGAACTAACTGACTGAGAATACAAAATAGCTGCTCTAAAGGCTCTCAGAGAACTAGAAACATACTTCTAAAACACCATAGCTGAAATGAATAATCACAGAAAGAATATCTGTGGACAAAAGGAACAGTTTGAAGAAGAAATTCAAACTATAAGAAAGAAAGAGATAAATATTTGAGAGGTAAATAATACAATGAAAGAAGTGAGAAATGAAATAACTGCCATAGAGAAAAGGGGCAACCAGATGGAGGAAAGAATTAGTGATATTGATGATCAGAACATGAAAGCATTTCAGAAAGAGAAAGATATGGAATACAGAACCAAAAGGATTAAAAGAACTCTGCAAGAAGTATCTGACTCCATGAGACAGGATAATAGGATTGGAAAAAGGACCAGAGCACTCTACAGAAAGAATACTCAAACAAATAGTAGATGAGAAATTTCCAAAACTATGGAAAGATCTGGAACCCCAAATTCAAAAAGAAAATATATCTAGACTCTAGCAGATCTTCTCCAAGACACATTCTACTGAAAATGTCAAAAACCTAAGACAAAAAGACAACTGTCAATGCATCCAGAGAAAAAAGAACTATAACCTTTAAATGTGACCCCATCAATCTGTCATCCGACTTCTCAGCAGAAATGCTACAAGCCAGGAGAAAATGGAATCAAATATTCAAAATATTAAAAGGAAGAAACTTCAAGCCAAGAATAAATTATAGAGCTAAATTATCCTTCAGAAATGAAGGAGGAATAAAGACCTTCTCAGACACACAGAAGGTGAGGGAATTTGCAGGCATGCAACCAGCACTTCAAGAAATACTGAAGAAGCCTCTTTGACAAACAAAACATCAAAATAAATGGAATAGAGTTAAGACAATAAAAAAGAAACAAAAATTTAAAAAATAGATTAAAAAAGGAAGTAGTGGTCATAGAAAATCCTCACATATCAATCATTACTCTAAATGTTAATGGACTGAACTCACCAATAAAAAGACACTGAGTAGCAGATTGGATTAAAAACTCATAACGCATCCATATGCTGTCTCCAAGAGAAACACCTCAAAGTGAAAGAATGGAAAAAAATACTGTAAGCAAATGGTAACCAGAGAAAATCAGGAGTTCCCATACTGATATCTGATAAAACAAATGAGGTTAAAAAAACATAACAAGAAAAAAAGATGGACATTACATAGTGATAAAATGCACAATATAGCAATAAGAAGACTTTACAGTAATTGATATATATGCTCCCAATCAGAAAGCACCAAAATATAAAAAAACAACTACTAACATATCTGAAAGGAGAAATTGACAACATATAATCATTGTAGGAGACATAAACACCCACTTCACAGCAATGGACAGATTATCCAAAGAGAAAATAAATAAGTAGATACAAGCTTTAAATGATACATTACAGCAACTGGACATAATTGACATTTACAAGACACTTCATCTGGCAAAAAACAACTATATATTCTTTTCTAGTGTACATGGAACATCCTTAAGGATAGACCAGGTGCTGGAACACAACAGTAGCCTCAGCAAATTAAAGAAGATTGAAATAATACCAAGTGTATTCTCAGACCACAAATCTCTGAAATTGGAAATAAAGTGCAAAAGAAAGCAGAAAAAAAAAGACATATATATTGAGATTAAATAACATCTTATTTTAAAAGATGATAGAATCAAAGAACAAATATAAGAAGAGATTTAAAAATACATAAAAACTAATGACAATGAAAATACAACATATCAAAATTATTGGGGTGCAGAAAAAGCAGCAATAAGAAGGAAATTTATATCATTACAAGTCTATCTTAAGAAACAAGAAAAATTACAAGTAAACAGCTTACCACCAATTTTAAAGAACTAAAAAAAAGAAGAACAGAAAAAATCCAAAGTCAGCAGAAAGAAAGAAAACATAAAAATTAAAGCAGCGCATACTGAAATGGATAACAGAGAGACAATGGGAATAATTAAGGCTGCAAAAAGCTGGTTCTTTGAGAAAGTCAAAAAAATTGAAGAACCCCTGGTTAGACTAACCAAAAAGGAAAAGAAAGAACACAAATATTCAAAATTAAAAGTGAAAGGGAAGAAATTACATTGACACAACAGAAACACAAAGTATTATAAGAAAATATAAAGGGCTTTATGCCACCAAATTTAACAACCTAGAGGAAATATACAAGTTCTTAGAAGCCTATACCCTACTTAGACTGAACCAAGAACTGGATGATCTAAATAGACCAATCTACAGTAAAGAAATTAAAATGACTATTCACAACCTCCCTCGAGGCAAAAGCTCCAGACCAGATGGTTTCAACAACAAATTTTATCAAGCATTCAAAGAAGATTTAACACCAATTTTCCTCATTCTCTTCCAAAAAATAGAAGATGAGGAAATACTTCTTAACTCATTCTATGAGACCAACATTACCCTAATACCAAAGCCTGGTAAAGACAACACACAAAAAAGAAAACTATAGAACAATATCTCTGATGAATACAGATGCAAAAATTCTAAACAAAATATTAGCAAATAGAATACAACAATGCATCTAAAAGATGATACATCATAATCAAGTGGGATTCATCTCAGGAGAACAAAGATGGTTCAACATAAAAAAAAATCAATCAATGTGATTCACCACTTAAACTAAATGAAACATAAAGACCACATGGTCATATCAATTAAAACAGAAGAAGTATTTGGCAATATACAACATCCATTTATGATCAAAACACTGAAAAAATGGGTATAGAAGTAAAGTATCTAAATATATTAAGGCCATATATGATAAAAACCTAAGCTAATATTATACAGAAATGGGAAAAGCCGAAGCACATTCTCCTAAAATCAGGAGTAAGACAGGGATGCCCCCTGTCACCACTATTATTCAATATAGTACTGGAAGTTCTACCAGAGCAATTAGGCAAGAGAAAGAAATAAAAGGTACCCAAATTCTAAGAGAAGAGGTCAAATTGTCACTATTTGCAGATGACATGATCCTTTATATAGAAAATTCCAAAGATTTCACCAAGAAACTATTAGGAACAATAAACAAATACAGTTAAGTCACAGGATAAAATATTACATGCAAAAATCAACAGTATTCCTATATACAAACAAAGAATCTTCAAAAAAGGAAATGAGAGAGTTGATACCTTTTGGAATCTCAACAAAAGAATAAAATACCTCAGAATTAATTTAACAAAGAATGTGACAGACTTATACATAGAAAACTATAAGACACTTTTGAAAAAAAGTGAAAAGGACACAAAGAAATGGAAAGATATTCTGTGTTTATGGGTAGAAAGACTTGACATTGTTAAAATGGCCATATTACCCAGAGCAATTTACAAATTTAATGCAATTCCCATCAAAATCCCACAATCATACTTTCATGAAATAGATATAAAGATTATCAGATTTGTATGGTACCACAAAAGATCTCGAATTGCCAAAGAAATACTACATGAAAAAAATAATAATAAGGTTGGTGTTACCACACTTCCCAATTTTAATTTATACTACAAAGCAGCTTGGTATTGACAGAAAAACAGACACACAGACCAGTAGAACAGAATTGAAAACCCAGAAATAAGTCCACAAATTTATGGACAAATAATTTTTTATTAAAAAAGCAAAAAATATGCAATGAGGTAAAGACAGCCTCTTCAGTAGATGGTGCTGGGAAACCTGGAAGAACCCATGCAAAAAAATGGATCTGAGCTGTGCATTCTCATCGTATACTAAAATTAACTCAAATTGGATTAAAGATCTCCATGTAAAACCTGAAACAAAAAACTGTATAAAAGAAAACAATGGTACTAAACTTATAGACCTAGGGCTCAAGGAAGACTTCGTAAACCTGACCTCATAGGCAAGGGAAGTAATAGCAAAAATAAATGAATGGGACTATATCAAACTAAAAAAGCTTCTGCACAGTAAACACAAACAAAAAAACAAACAAACAAACAAACAAACAAAAACATGAACAAAGCAAAAATACAGCCAACTGAATGGGAGAAAATACTTGCAAGCAATGCAATAAGGGTCTAATATCTAAAATATATAAAGAACTAGTACGACTCAGCAACAAAAAAAAAGAAACAACCCAATTAAAGTGTGGGCGGAGGACCTAAACAGACACTTCTCCCATGAAGAAATACAAATGGCCAACAGATATATGAAAAAATGCTGAACCTCTTTAGCTATCAGGGAAATGCAAATCAAAACCACAATGAGATTACATCATCTCACATCTTTAGACTGGTTATTATCAATAACACAAAAAATAGCAAGTGCTGGAGAGGATGTGGAGTAGAAGGAACTCCCACACACTGTTGTTGGGAATGCAAATTGATACAACTGCTATGGAAGACAGTGTAGAGGTTCCTCAGAAAATTGGGAATAAAGTTACTGTATGACCCAGCAATCCCCATTCTGGGTACCTACCAAGAAAACTTGAAAACCTTAATCCACAAAGACTAGGTATACCTGATGTTCATCGAAGCCCTCTTCATGGTGTTCAAGACAAGGAGACAACGAAAGTGCTCTTTGATAGATGACTGGTTAAAGAAGCTGTGGTACATATACACAAAGGAATATTACTCAGCTATAAGAAAAGATGAAATACTGCCATTTGCAACAAAATGGATAGACCTAGAGATCATCATGCCAAGCAAAATAAGCCAGATAGAAAAGAAAACAAGAACCATATGACTTCACTCCTATGTGGAATATAAAACTGAAAGCAACAAAGAAAAATAAACAAACTAAAATACTCTTGGACATAATCAATAGTTTACTGGTTATTTGAAGGCAATGGGAGAGAGGGTGAGAGAAGAGAGAGGGGGTGGGAGAGGAGAGAGGAGAGCCAAATATGTGGTGATGGAAAGAGAACTTACACTGACTGGTGAACATATAATGCAATAAATAGATAATGCACTATAGAATTGTACACCTGGAAGCTGTTTCACTCTTGCTAACCAATGTCACCCCAATAAGTCTAACAATAAAAAATATTTTTATTATAAAAAAAAGGAAAAGGTATGTTTTTACCACCACAAACATATTTCCACTGAGAAAACCACAAAATTTATAAGGGAACTTCACAAGTACGTAGCACAATATAATTAAATTTATAAAGATCTCTCACCTAAACATAAGCAATCTAAATTAACAGATTTTTTACAGAAAGTACAGAATAAAAGTGAAGATTATGCTGAAGAAAGTTTAGAGGATGAGAATATCTTGTCAAAAAAACCCAAAATGCCCTCAATTAATGGTACTTAACAGTGATGATTAATGTGTATTTAATACACAGTAATATGTTATTTTTTTGTGAAAATTGCTTTAATGAAGGTATTTCTCTTCATTATAAAAATATGATAGTATGTTTTTTTTTAATTTTTGGAATCTAACTTCCTTTTTTACTAGTTTGTTGTTTTGTATAGCACAGATGCACATAACATGGTCTTTTAAGGAGTTTAACAACCGTGTTATGTGAGGCTTACCTGTACTCCTTCTGGAAAGATATGCACTGACAGGAGTGCCTACTTTACCATTCAAGGCAATTTTGAAACTTTCTTCCTGGAATGGTCATCAGAGCTGTCATTTTATTATTCTTGATATTCTAAATGTCATAAAAATGTCTTTCAATATTTCTTTTATTTTTTGGGGAAAGAAAAAAGTCACTGGGGGTCAAATTAAGTGAGTAGGGAGGTTGATCCAATACAATTATTTGTGTATTGGTTAAAAATTTTCTCACAGACAGTGCCATGTGAGCTAGTTCATTGTCGTGTTGTAAGAGCTATGAATTTTTGGTGAAAAGTTTATATCATTTTCATGTAACTTTTTTATGCAGCTTTTTCAGCACTTCCAAATAGTAAATTTGGTTGACTATTTGTTTAGTTGGTACAAATTCATAATGAACAATCACTCTGATATAAAAAATGGCTAACAACATTGTTTTGACTCTTGATTTGGGCTGTCAACACTTTTTTGGTTGTGGAGAATTAGCTGACTTTTATTACACAATTTGACACTTTGTTTCAGGGTCATATTGGTACACCTATGTTTCATCAACACCCAAAACATCCTCTTGCCTCTCCAAAAGGTCTTGACAAACTTCAACTTTTCTTTGATTTTGTTAATTGGTGAGCTCCTTTGGGACCAAGCTTTTTCATGCCAAGATTGTCAGTTAAGATTTTTCTTTTTCTCTATTGATGCTTACTTGGTCTGCTATGCTTCTCGTGGCCAGCCAACAATTTTGATGCACAATTTGACAAATTTTGGCAATGTTTTCATTAGTTCTGTTCATCACTGGTGATCCTGACCTCTCTTTATAAGTGACATTTTCTCTCTCCACAGAAAAATATTTAATCCATTTGTACACTGCCGCTTTCTTCATGGCATATCCCCATTAACTTGGACTAGAGGGCCCTAACTTCACTTTTACTCTTGCCAAGATTAACAAAAAAAATAATGTTTGTTTATTTCTCTAATTCAAGTTCCCATATTCTCATGATGGCACATAAAAACACACAACAACAATAATAAATGCCATTCAGCAAAAAAACCACCACACTTTGATACAAACACAATTTTGAGACACAAATATACCAAAGTTATGAAACCTTACTGAGTTGTTTGTACAGTGCTGCCAACGTAAGTGAATGGTGGCAAGTATGCAAACTTAATTGTCAGTTCTTATGAGTTTCTCTCCCTGTTTGTCACAGAGATTAACCCTCAATAGTTATCTTGCAACTGAAATTCAGTGCAAGCGCAGAACCAACATGTAATAGCAGTGACAGTAGAACCTGGTCCTCATAGACAGAATATACTAAATGAATTAAATGCTGTATATGAAATAAATATGTTTAATATGTTTTAAAAGATAAACTTAAACATCAACAAGGAAAACAGGCTATTAGAAGTGGATTTTTAAAAAATCAAATAAAGTTTTTAATGAGCAGTTTTTAGCTGAAATGAATAATTCAGTGGATAGATTAAATAGCAAAATAGATTAAAGAGACTGTAAACTACAAAATACATTTAAATAAGTGATCAATAACACAGCACTGATTAGAAAATAATTAACAATATGAAAATTTAAGACATAGAGAAGAGTGATATATGTCTAAGGGTAATATAAAAACTAAAATAGAAAAAAATGTGAGAAGTGTTATTTAAAAAGATAAAGACTAAAATCTTGACCATAATTGTTGAAATAAAACAGTCCTCAGATTTAGAAAGCTCTCTGCAAAATCTCAAACTTGATAAAATAAAATAATTTCACATCCATTCAAAATACAGTGACATTCTATAATGCAAACAAAAATAAAACATCTTCAAAGGAAACAAAGAAAAAATAAAACAGTGATTAGATTCATATTGGAATGAAAGACAGAATACAGTGTTAGGACATTGGCCATTAAATAATTAAGGACATTCTTACAATATTGTGCCCAGTGATATTGCTTTTAAAGAATTCACTTTAAAAAGACATTTACAAATACAAAGAGATAATACAAAAAAAGATCCACATCAAAGAACCTTACAAAACACATATTTTACATGGACTTAAAATTATTTCAGATATGAGAGAAAATAATGAGTGAAGATATTAGTAAATATTTAAATAAAACAATCTTGAGTGGTGGACCTGGACACTAGATGGCAGCGAGAAAGAAGATCCTTGAAACTTCTCCTGCAAAATGCAATTGAACAACCAGGATCCAAGACAGGAAACCCTAAGTGGCACAATCTCAGCCAAAAAATCCACGCATCACAAGAATTCACCTGAAGGTCAGAGAAAGAAAGCCTAATGGAAGAGAAGGGAGGGAGTAGAGCAGAGATGCAGCTGTGGCCTGCCCAGGGCTGACAGAAGAAAAAAGGGGAAAGCCAGGACGCACTAGTCATGAAACAGCACCATCCTGGGTAGTTTGGAGAGCGAGTGGCAACTGGAGTGGAGACCAAGAGTAGCTGAAACCCTGTGAGACCATGGGTGACTTGAAACCCCAATAAGTGGCAGTGCTCCAGGGCCCCAACCTAAGTTTCATGCCCTGGGGCAGGTTAGAGGCCCACTAAATAATCTGAACTGCTGTGGGTGAGAATAGGGTCCCTTGCTTCAGTGTTGCACCACAACCACAAATCAGCTCTGGGCGAGTTTGAAACTGTGAACCAAATATAATGGAAACACTGACCAGAATAAATCATGGTCCTGGGCGAAATGCAGGCTCAGGAGAAAGGAGGCTAAGTCAGCAGCATGCACTTGGCCTCTGACCAATGTGATCACAGCCTGCTTTAAGCCCATCCCATGCAGGCCTGCCCAGGCATCCCTGATGAACAGACCAATGTTGCAGCACAGTCAGCAATGACAAGAGCTACCCCAGGAAACAAAGCAGCCACAGAACACACTGCTCACAAACACAGGTCAGAGATGCTGAATCTGGCTGCTTTCCCCAACCCTCTCCCAAAGTTAACTCTCTGCCAACTCCACCTAGTGCATATTGTAAAGCCAGCTAGAGAAAAACAAGAAAGCAAAACAAACCTGCACCTTTTCCAACAAACCATGCACCCATGGAACCTGGCAGTAGGGTTCAGGAAAACTCCAAAATGCAGAAACAGCATCTCCTTCTTGCACTGATCTCAGAGACATAGCACACAATTGCCCACTATATTTTTCATCAAGACTAAAGGGACTGGATCAAAAAAAGAGAAGCCCATCTTGCAGGAAAGCTCTCAGAGATAAAAGTTTGTGTAATCAAGAGAAAAATATTGGAAGACACTAAAGCAATACCAACTGGGAAGAGAAAAAAGAAGAAAGAAAGAAGGAAAAAAAGGAAGGAAGGAAGGAAGGAAGGAAGGAAAAGACCTCTTGAATTATCTATTATGGGAAAAGCCATCATGCCTAGAATAAGAAAATATCAAATAAAATGAGGACCTTAGGATTCAAAACACTAGAAAGAAAATGAAAAATATCCAGAAAAGAAACTTATAGATTGGAAATATATGATCTAAGCTATAAGGCTGCAGTTCTTAAGACACTTAGAGAATTGAAAGAATGTTGGCAGAGTACCTAGACCCAGATAATTAACCTCAGAAAGGAAATCTGTGAACAAAAAGAACATTTTAACAAAGAAATTGAAAATATAAAAAAGTATCAAATAGAAATTTGAGAGATAAACAGTGCAACAAAAGAACTGAGAAATGAACTAAGTACCATAGGAAACAGGGCCAATCAGATGGAGAAAAGAATTAGTGAAATGAAAGATTGGAACATGGAAACAACACAGAAAGAAGATAAGGACTTAAGAGTCAAAAGAACTGATGGAACTCTACAAGGATTATCTGAAACAACATTAGAATAATGAATAGCAGCAGGTGCAGAACAAAACTCTATAGAGAGCTTACTCAAACAAATAGTAGACAAGAACTTTTAAAATCTATGCAAGGATCTGGAATCCAAAATTAAAAAAAATAGGTTCTCAAGATACCTTTACCCCAGCAGATCTTCTCCAAGGCATATTATACTGAAAATGTAAAAAATCAAAGACAAAGAGTCTGTTCTCAAGGCAGAGAAAGAAAATTAATATATATATATATATATATATAAAACTTTTAAAGGAAAGACAATTAGGCTATTACCAGACTTCTCAGCAGGAAATCTAAATACCAAAAGAGAGTGAAATCAAATATTCAAAATTTTATAAGATAGAAACTTCCAGCCAAAGAACAATTTGTCCACTGAAGTTATCCTTTGCATATGAAGGAGGAATAAAGACATTTTTAGATATATAGAAGCTGAGAGAATTGCCAGGTCAAGGCCAGCATTTCATGAAATATTGAAGGAGGTGATTCTACCCAAAACAAAATATTCAAAATAAATGGGAAAGAGTTGCAACAACAAAAAAGAAATAACAAAAGAAAGGAAGTAATGGTCATAGGAAACCCTCATATATCAATCATCAACCTAATTGTAAATGGACTGAACTCATCAATGAAAAAGAACAGAATAGCCAACTGGATTAAAAAACAAAACCCATTCACGTGCCATCTCTGAGAGACACATATCAGCCACAAAAACAAATACAGACTCAGAGTGAAAGGGTGAACAACAATATTCCAAGCAAATGGCATTTAAAGAAAAGCAGGATTTGCCATACAGATATCTGACAAAACAGACTTCATGATAAGAAAGGAAACAAGAGACAAATATGGATATTTCATAGTGCTAAAAGAAACAATACAATGACAAGAAGACATGACACTCATTAATCTATATGCTCCCAATCAGGATGTACCAAAATTTACAAAGCAACTACTAACAGATCAAAAAGGAGAAACTGACAAAAACACAATTATAGTAGGGGACCTTAATACCCCCTTAATAGCCATGGACCAATCATCCAAACAGAAAATAAATAAATAAATATCAGCTTTAAATAATACATTACAGCAAATGAACATAATTGACATATACAGAACACTTCATCTGCCAACAAAAGACTATGCATTCTTTTCTAGTGCACGTGGAACATTCTCAAGGATAAACTATGTGCTAGAACACAAAACCAGCCTCAGCAAATTAAAGAAAGTTGAAATCATACCAAGTGTATTCTCAGACCACAAAAATTTGAAATTAGAGATCAACTGCAAAAAAAAAAGTAGAAAAAGTCACATATACATTAAGATTAAACAATAGCTTATAAAATAATGACTGGATCAAAGAAGAAATAAAAAATGATCAAAATATATAGAAACTAATGGCAATGAAAATACAATGTATCAAAATTATTGGGATGTAGTGAAAGAAGTAATAAGAGAGAAATTTATATCATTACAGGCCTATCTTAAGAAACAAGAGCAATCACAGGTAAATATTCTAACATTCCATCTTAAAGGAATAGAAAAAGAAGAACAGGAAAATCCCAAAGTCAGCAGAAGAAAATAAATAATACAAATTAGAAGAGAGCTAAACAAAATTGAGAACAGGAAAATCAATAGAAAAAATTAATGCAACGAAGTGTTGGTTCTCTGAAAAAATTAATAAAATTGACAAACCCCGGTGAGACCAACCTAATGATGAAAAGAAAGGACACAAATGACCAAATTAGAAAGTAAAAGAGAGAAATTAGCATTGAAAGCACAAAAATACAAAGAATCATAAGAAAATATTATGAAAGGCTAAATGCCACCAAATTTAACAACCTAGAACGGTTCTCAACCTGTGTGTTGTGACCCCTTTGGGGGTCGAATGACCCTTTCACAGGGTCGCCTAAGACCATTAGAAAACACATTTCAGATATTTACATTACGATTCATAACAGTAGCAAAATTATACTTATGAAGTAGCCACGACCCCATAAAATTATTATGGGGGTCACCAAAACATGAGTAACTGTATTAAAGGGCCGTGGCATTAGGAAGGTTGAGAACTACTGACCTAGAACAAATGGACAAGTTTCTGGAAACATATAGTCTACCTAGACTGAACCAAGAAAAACTAGAGAATCTAAATAGACCAATTAATAGTAAAGAAATTGAAACAATCATCCAAAACTTCCCTAAAGACAAAAGCCCCAGAACAGAGGGTCTCACCAATGAGTTTTACAAGCATTCAAAGAAGAATTAATGCCTATTCTCCTCAGAATCTTTCAAAAAATTGAAGATGAGGTAATATTTCCCACTCATTCTACATGGCCAATATTATCCTCATACCAATACTTGGTAAAGATAACAATAAAATAAGAAAACTATAAACCAGTATCACTATGATAACAGATGCAAAAATCCTTAACAAAATATTAGCAAATAGAATACAACAATGCATCAAAAAGATTATATACCACAATCAAGTGGAATTGATCCCAGGAGCACAAGGATGGTTTTACATACATGCCAATCAATCAATGTGATATACCAGATTAACAAAACATAAGATTAAGAACATATGATTATATCAATTGATGCAGAAAAAGCATTTCACAAGATACAATATTTATTCATGATTAAAACACTAAATAAAGTGGGTACAGATAAAAAGTATCTCACCATAATAAAGGCCAAATATGACAAACCTTCAGCTTTTATCATACTGAATAGGGAAAAGCTGAAGCCCATTTTTCTAAAATCAGGAATAAGATAGTGATGCACCCTGTAACCACTCCTATTCAATATAGTGCTGGAAGTCCTATCCAAAGCAATCATGCAAGAGAAAGAAATAAAAATGGTAATCAAATTAGGAGAAAAGAAGGCAAACTGTAACTATTTGCACATGACACAATCCTTTATATAGAAAATTCTAAAGACTACCAGAAATCCACTAGAAAAATACAATACAATAAAGTTGCAAGATACAAAATCAATGTACAAAAACTAATTGCATTTCTATATACAAAAAATGAAACTTCTGAAAAAGAAATGAAATAATCAATACCTTTTGCAACAAAAAGAATAAAATTCCTGGAAATTAACTTAACAAAGAATGCAATTGACTTACACACTGAAATCTATAAGGCACTATTAAAAGAAATTGAAGAGAAAACAAAGAAATGGAAAGGTATTTCGTGTTCATAGATAGGAAGACTTAACATTGGTAAAATAGCCATATTACCCAAAGCAATATACAGATTTAATGCAATTTCCATCTAAATTTCACATTCACAAAATAGATAAAAAATTATCCAATTTTTCTAAAACTGCAGAAGACCTCAAATCACCTAAGCAATACTACATAAAAAGAATAAAGCTGGAGGTGTCATGCTCTCTAATATCAATTTATATTACAAATCATCATTAATCAAAACAGCTTGTTATCAGCAGAAAAACAGATGAACAGTACAATGGAACAGAATTGAAAACTCAGGATTAAATCCACAAACATATGGAGAATTAATTTTTAATAAGTAGCAAAAAATATACAATGGAAAAAAGAAAGCCTCTTTGATACCTGGTGCTGGGAAAATTGGAAAAGCATTTGCAATAGAGGGAAATTGAACTGTGAACAGTAACCATATACTCAAATTAATTCAAAATGGATTAAAAACCTCCACATAGGACCTGAAAAAGTAAAATGTATAGAAGAAAACATTGATACTAAACTTATAGACCTTGGGCTCGGGGAGATCTTACTGAACCTGACCTCAAAAGCAAGGGAAGTAAAAGCAAAAATATATGAATGGGACTACATCAAACTGAAAAGCTTCTTCATAGCCAACAGAGCATCAAGCAAGCAAAGAGACAGCCAACCAAATGGGAGAAAATATTTGCAAACAATGCATCTGATAAGGGTCTAATATCTAAAATATATACAGAACTAGTATGACTCAACAACAAAAGAACAAACCACCCAACTGAAAAGTGGGCAGATGACCTGAACAAACACTCTGCCCATGAGACACACAAATGGCCAATAGATATATAAAAAAAGATCAACTTTGTTAGCTATTAGGAAAATGTAAATCAAAACCATAATGAAATACCACCTCACACGTGTGAGAATGGCTATTATCAACAAGACAAGGAATAACAAGGGTTGGAGAGGTTGTGGGTGAAAAGGAACCCTCACAAACCGCTGGTGAAAAAGCAAATTGGTACAACAGCTATAAGGAACAGTGCAGAGATTCCTCAAAAATTTGGGAATGGAATTACCATATAACCAGGCTATCCCCTTTCTGAGTTTCTACCCACCAAATCTGAAAACCTTAATCTGCAAAGACCTATGTACCCCAGTAGTAATCACAGTGTTGTTCATGGTGGCCAAGTCATAAAAACAACAATAGGGCCCTTTGATGGATGACTGGGTAAAGAAGCTATGGTACATATACACAATGGAGTACTACTCAGCTATAAGAAAATATGAAAGACTGCATTTGTGACAAAATGGATGGACCTAGAGATCATCCTGCTAAGCAAAATAAGCCAGACAGAGAAAACCAAGAACCATATGACTTCACTCATATGCGGAATATAAAACTGAAAGCAACAAAGAAAAAAATGCATGAACACAGTCAATAGTTCAGTGGTTACCTTAGGGTAAGTGGGGAGAGGGTGGAGAGGAGGGAGGAAGATTCAAATATATGGTGATGGAAAGAGAACTGGCTCTGGGTGATGAACACTTCAAGCAATATGTAGATGATGCAATGTAAAATTGTGCACTGGGAACCTATATTCTTTTTGCTAACCAATGTAACCCCAATAAATTTAACAATAAAATAGCCTAACTCTAAAAAATGTTATTAGTATAAAAACAACAATAATGTATAATATAATGTTGAATAACTTATGAATTTAAAGAAAATTTATTTTAAATGTTTTTATATTTTTAGAGAATAAAGTTTTTGAAAAATTACTTTAGACTTGATCTTTAAAATTTGCATGTTAAAATAGCTCAATTAAAGGCAAAGAGACTAGCAATAGAATGAATAGCTAAATTCTAAAATGCTAAAAAAACACAAAATTCCTAAAAAAGCAAATCTAAAATAAAATACTTTTTAAAACTCTAAGAAAGTATTAAAACACACATGCCCTTCATGAGCAAGATTAATTTTTTTCAGAAACAAAGATAACCTTTTAGTAAATTAAAAGTAAATATAATTTATCACTTCAATAAATTATGGTCAAACTATTTTACTCATAGAAATAGGTTCTGATAAAATTAATATTCTCATAAAAACTATCAGCTAATTAGAGATAAATATTTCATTGCTCATCATGATGGAAAAATAAGTGAAATATTTTATGTATAAGAAGAAAAAAAGAAAACTTTTATTCACTAAAGATGATGCCACTGCTTATGTAAAGTGTCAAAAGTATCTACAGACAAATTATGAGCATTAATGACAAAAATTAACAAGTTCACAAAATATAATGTTCGATATTCAAAACTCAATTGGATTTCTGTATTTGGTATCAATCAGAAATGTCATTTAAAACATAAATTACATTGGTCTATGTTAGTATATGAATACACCATTGAAAGTAGCAATAGCAAGCATGTAGAAAAATCTGAAAAAGATATAAAACTTTTTTGTGTAAAAAAATTATAAAATATTAGACAATAAATAAATCTTTAATAAATGGAGTAATAGTACATGTTTTTGAAATGGTTTACTGAGTGCTGTAAAAATATTCAATTTCATGGAATTTGTCTATAAATTAACAGAATATCAATAGAGCAGAGTAAAATTCTCTATCTGTGTCTATGTTTGTGTGTGTGTTTATCTTAACAAGATGATTCTGAAAATTATATGGACAAACGTGCAAGGATTTTCAAGACATGCTCAAAGCAATTTGATGAGGAACAAAAGATGAGTAGATCAACCATATAAAAAAATCAAAACTTTGTATAAATCTGTACTAAGACATGTGTTCTTAGACTCTATTAGGACAAATAAAAATAGAAAGTCAATAAAATGTTACATATAAAGACACAATTTATGTCACAATCACCATTGTAAGTAGAGAAAAGATGAATTATTTAAAATTTGACATTGGAAAAGCTAGTTTTTTCATAAGAAAAAATAAATTGGATCTTTATTTCATAGAATTCTAATTTCAGGTGAATTAAAGAAAAACAATGTAAAAGGAAAAAAACAACTGCTTAAAAGTTTATTTAGCAGAATATTTTAAGAACACATAATAAAATGGATTGGTTAGGAAAACAATACACACATGCATGCATAAAGAATATTTTGAAAAATTAGAAAACTATATAATAAGGATTTCTTATACCATGAAAATGTAAACACTACCTGAGAGAAGATGTGTTCAACACATATAACAATGAATTATATATCAATAAGAAAATTACAGAAAGACCTATAGAAAAATGAACATTAGATGAAAAGGATTTCCTCAGAAGATGAACACAATGCTTCATAATAAAGAAAAACATTCTCAATATGATTATCAAGTATATGCAAATGAAAAAGGCAAAATCTTTATATCCACATTAGGCAAAAATGTAAAAGCTTGAAAATATCATGATAGAATATGTGTAGAGTAATAGGGATTATCAAGCTTGGTTGGTGGAAATCTAAATCATTTGTGAAAACAGTTTAACATTACTTAGCAAACTTGAAAATGAGCATAACCTATTCTTCAACAAGTCCAATCTTTGGAAAATGCCATAGAGAAACACTAGGATATATGCAGCAGTAAATATGTTTTCAAAATATGCATAAAATCAAAGCAGCAAAATATTCCAACCCAATATTTATCAATAAGAGAATGGACAAAAAAATTGTGGTATGTTTATACAGTGAGAAATCATAAAGCATGAAAATGAATTAATTACAGCTACTATCAATAATATCAAGCTGCATTATAGGAACCAGCTGATGAATCAAATAGCCTGA
The DNA here is from genome assembly GCA_004026885.1 of Lyroderma lyra. NCBI lineage: Eukaryota > Metazoa > Chordata > Mammalia > Chiroptera > Megadermatidae > Lyroderma > Lyroderma lyra. The sequence goes on from PVJL010002701.1 coordinate 104,581, forward strand.
GGGTGGGAGTGAGGATTAATGAAAAGAGACAGAGAAGAGAGTTACCGGGAGGACTCCAGTAAATACTAAAGCCTCAAGTTTATTTTTCCTCACCAATATATACACAGTGTACATGCAGTACAACAGAAACAAATTTCCATTTCCTTCCTCAAAAGCAGATCATCAATTATTATTAACTCTCTACCAATAACCTAAAGGTCAGAACAAACAAAGGAGGTCAGATTTCCTAGGGCCTTGTCTTCCATAATCCAATTATCTTTCTTTTGTGTCTCCCAAGGAACTGGCCAGATCAGCCACATTCCTCAGTGAGCAGTACACACCCTTGACTCTCTACCAGTTAACTTGAAGGTCAGAGTAAATGAGAGGGAGTCAGTTTCCCAAGGCAATTCTTCCAAGTACTCAGATAGTCTTCTTTCTTTAGAGTCTCCCAAAGAACTGGCGATATCAGGCACATTCCTCAGATGCAGAAATAAAACAAGTTTTACTTCCCTAAAGCCAGCCTGTATGGCTCCCAACACTGCATAAAACTTGTACTCTTAATTCTGAATGAAAGATATCATCTAAAAATGTATATAACATGATTCCTTTTGTATAAATTTTAGAAAGACCTAAAATGAAACTATACATTATACATGTTATAAAATGATAGCCAAAAGGAAATAATTAATTCTAAATTCATGCTTGTAGTTACCTTTGAGGAGAAGAGGGGATGGTATAGGGGAAGGGTACACAGCTTGTAAGATACTAATAATCTATCTTTTAACCTTGGAGATATGAATGGATACACAGGTGATAGAAGATATGTAAGTAGATGGTAAACAGACAGATGATAAATGATAGATCAATAGATAGTCATTCTTTTACTATTTTAAATATCTCTTCATAAATTTTTTGTATAGGGAACATTTTAAATGAACAAAAATATATACTGCACCTATATTCATTACCCCAAAAATTGTTACACATACTGGATTTGAAGTCAGAAAAATTTCAATTCATGTTCTGGCTCTACCACTTACTACTTTTGTGATTTGGGGCATGGTTTTCATCCTCTCAAAGCAGGCTGTCTTTATCTGTGAAATAATAATGATATCTAATTCAAATAATGATATCTAATAATATCTAAGAATAATAATGATATCTAATTCAAATCAATATAAAGTTCAAATAAAATATTACATGTAAAGTACTCAATACAGTACCTGCCACAATAGTATTTATGATGATGCATTAGCTATCATTATAGTCATCACCACACTGCGTGGAAAAAATGAAAACATATAGACATGTTAAAGTTAGACATATGCAGGACCTAAAATTATAGTAGTTGTGTGATCTCAAATAGCTTCTATTATCTCTGGTTCTCAACTTCTTCACCTTTAAGATGGAGAAAATAATACATTGGCTAAAATAGGGACTAAATAAGGATCAACTGCCCAGAAGATTTCCTGACACACAATAGATGGTCAGTGAGACATAGTTCTCTTTTTTAGCAACTATGGTCAATAAAATAGCTCAATAGTGCATTATAGTGGTTTTGTAATATATTAACTTGGTTAAGCTGACTGAATTTCATTCTCAAAAATCCTTTTCATTTTTTAGTAAAGAGAGTCAGGAAGATAATTTTTTGTTGGAGACCTAGAGGGTAGTAGAGAAGCAGCATTTATTTTTGTCGCACATACACTTTTGGACTGATACGGGCTCCAGCTTGTTCTAGCTTTCCTCAACTTTGCATTCGTCTTTTCTTTCCCATTGCCTGCATTATAGACTTTGTTTCAGCAGCATCAGATGCAAAGACAACAGTCTTACCAAGACTGCTTAGCCACCTCTCACAATCAGTATAAGGTAAAATTTTTGTTACAAAATTTAGTATGTGTGTGTCTGTCTGTGTACACACATGCATATGTATACACATAATAATACATGCATAAATAGAGGAACTAAGATCTATAGGCATATAATGTATATGTATGTGTGTATAAACTATATATGAGTGTATATCTTAGTACTTTTGCTTTCTGGTTGACTTCTGACTGATACATAGTACATTATTCTCACAATTTGTAAATAATTGTTTTTATTTACATGATGATAAATCTGTATTCCAGATTAACAAGATAAAACTCAGTTCACATGGGTAAGGAGCTATAGTGAAGAGTGATATGGAAATTCTGAATAAAGGTATAGTTCAGTTATGGCAGAACAAGCACAATTCTGTTACCTTGATGATAAAAGAGACACTTACAGGTTTGGTTGATGATTTAAATTATAAAAGGCTCATATTGTTAATCAGTCTGTTTTCAGCCCAGAAGTGTTCAGTAACATCATCTTCAAACATACCTCTTACATTGGGAAGTATAATTTGGGACATGTTCAACAGTTGAACAGGTTTTTCCTATGGCTACCACCAGCATTTTTCTTGCTCAGTGATGTCTCTAGTGCTCATCTTCAGCCATTTTCCCTGGGGAGAATAGGGACAAGAAAGATGGAAGCTTTAGAAATCCAATTTGTTAATCATCTGGAAGACAAGATCCATGTCTTAAAGTTAACTTCCTCTTCTATATTCACTACAAATAAAATCTGGAAAATCGAGTGACATGTTATGAGTCTTACATAAATTAAGGAATCGATTTTATTGCCACTGTGTGGTATTAATTATGAAAACTAAGACATGAACAGAGTCATGAAACTAATTTAGTCCCACCTATTCATGTTACAGATGAGGAAATTTTGGCTTAAAGAATCTACTGTCAAACTTGCTAAAGCCACATAACTATTTTGTGACAAATTTCTAAGGAAAACATACTTCTTGTACAAATAGGATGTCCAACGAGTTTATTTGTTTGTGTGTATGTTTATTGCTACCCTAGAAGCACAAGGCAATTCTAAGAGATTTCAGATTCTTAAAAAGAATATAACCAAGTAAGAAAACTTTGAGACTACATGTATTTATTAGAGTTTCCTGAAGTAGGTAACATTTATTCTAAAATTTTTTGGCATTTCAATATCAAGATAGAGAGGAGAGAAGCCTGGAGTATTTAACTAACCCTGCTCTGGCTTAGTTTAAATTTTGTATAGACACACTGGTAGTATTTGTCATGTTTGTGGTGGTAAACCTCTGAAAAGTGGCTGGAAATATTACACTTTTTTCTGGTTCTCAGTGCTTCAGAAAATCTCTGTCTTGATGATTGAAGATTCAATAATATCTAAGTACTTTCATATTCTCAGAATATTTCACTGGTTTTTAATAATGTCAGCCAAACTATGTTTATTATTTAGGAATATTTTTCACCCTTTTTAGATTGTGAACTCAGTTTGAAAGGTGTTAATTAAGGTAGGTCATGATAGTAAGTATCATTCCCACCTGGGATGGGACAGTTTTTCACAGCTAAAGAATGAATTCCAAACATTGCCAAGTCATATAAACAATAAATATCTCTGAGAAACATTTAAGGATAATCAGAATCAATTTATCCTCCCTATTGAAAAAAAATCACCCTCCATTTTCCAACCTCATCACAAATTGCTCAATTCCTCCCCTTCACTCATTAGCCAAATATGACTCACAGAGACACACACACATTTACTTACTTGTTATCTAACCACATTGTCGGGAGAAAATAATTAAGCATAATGCCAGACACTGTTGTAGTAATGGTTAAGAGCATAAACGCTGAAGCTAAATAGAATGGAGTCCAAGTCTTTGTTGATAAATGTATAAGCTATGCAACCACATGCAAGTTACTTAAGCTAAGAATCAGTTTCTTTAGGTTTAGAATGGAAATAATAATATTCATATTACAGGGTTGCAGGGACAGTTAAATGGGCCAGTACAAGTAATGCACATAGCATGACGCTTTTACATCTAGCCAGTAGATATTTATTTAATTACATGTTTTGAAAAACAAGTAATATCTAGTTCAAATTTCAAAGCAACTATTTCTCTGTTGGCTCTTCTTAGATTATTTCTGCTCTTTGTGAAAATTAACACAGATTAACTTGCAGGTTTACCTCAGAAGTAATTTTGATTTTTTTTTTAAAGAATGGTTTAAAAAATAAAAACCCTCTGTGGCTGGATATCTTACCTATGTGGTCTCTTTATTTACCAGATAAAGGCATGAGAATAAATTATCTCTAATTCCCTTAATGGAGTGAAAGTATCCTTTTTCATTATTCTATACCTACTTCCATAACTAGCTCAGTACCATTAGCTCAACCCAACCAGAAACTTGGTAAAGGAAGAGACATTTGAGGATAAAGGACAGGCATTTTATTGGTAGGAGAAATACTGAATACAGACAAGTATAGTGAAAAAGTGCAGTGAAATTATGGTCAAAGAGACTAAATTTGTGTTTGGTCTAATCAGAGTGGCTGGGCCTTCTTGTAATGTAGGGTTCAGAAAGCTGAACAGAGACAGAAAAGCCTTGGGAATTTTCAGAGTTGAAGTTCCCTGTGGTGTGAATAGCAATGAATTAGGATGGTGAGCTATCTAATGAGTTCATCACTTCAGTGACTCTATAGTCAGATTTGCACAGAAGACAACAGAGGATCTGGGTTTAGGAACACAGTTATTTCAGTAGAAATTGTTTATTTTTCTGGGATGAATTTGGTTTGGATTCTAGCTGATTCGTGGGTCTCAATTGGAGAAAGCTATTGGAACCAGAATCAGTTTTTTATTCTGCTACATCAGTGAACACTGCTGAGATCTCAAGTCAAATCATTGCAGATATGCAGCCTTGTTGTTTTTTATCCTTCAAAATGTCATATTATTTTAACATTGAAGTGTAAGTGTGTGTATGTATGTTCCATAACAAAATAACACAGTCAGGGTAGCTTTTATTGTCTCACAGTTCTGGAGGTCGGACATCCTAGATCAAGGTGTATGCATGGTTGGTTCCTTCAGATGGCTTAAGAAAGAATCTTTTTCATCCCCCTATGTTAGCTTTTGGTAATTTTCTGACAGTCTTTGGTTTTCTTTTCTTTTCTTTCTTTCTTTTTTTTTTTTTTTTGGTGGGGGGGAGGGTGGTAGTTCCCTGGCTGGGAGTTGAACTGAGGCCGTGGTGTTGACAGTGCTGAAGCCTAGCTGCTATACCACCAGGGAACCCCCTAGTCTTTGGTTTTCTTTGCCTTAAAGATGCATTTACTTCAATCTCTGGTTTTATGTTCTCATGGCATTCTCCCTCTCTTAATATGTATATCCAATTTTTTCTTTTTATACGGATATTAGTCATATTGGATTAGGGGCCCATCACATTCCAGTGTGAACTTATCTTAACCAATTACATCTGCAAGGATCTTATTTCTAAATATTTTTGAGACTTCAACATACAAATATTGAGGGAATACAATTCAGCTTATAACACTGGAGATTTTGACAGAAGAGAACTCAATTTGAAGAAAATAAAGCTTTTAAGTACCTTTTCCAGGTATTTAAAACTTCACACAATTTTTCTCAAACTTACCTTTAAAACTCATTTCCACTATCCCCTTTCCATATAAAATACACTAAACAGAACCACATATCATTGTATGTGCAGGATCATTTTAGTTCTAACCACTTTGAAACTTAAACTTCTCCCTCTGCACACTCAGGCTCTAATCTTTAGAGATTAAATCAAACCTCTTCTAAGAAGCCTTCTGTTATTGTCCCCTATTACACCTCCAGTTGACACCACTCAGTTCCCTCATTAATGACCCTTACTCAATCTTTCTACTTATTGCCCAAGTTATTAATACATCTAATGTTTTTTTTCATATTTGACTCTTAGTTCTCTAAAAACAGGTTTTTTAATTTATCTTTAATTTCCTATAGTGCTTGTCATATTGCATATGTAACGTTATTGCTCACTATATATTGAACAAACTTAATCAAAAAAGTTTCTGATTTTTCTGCTCAGTTTCTTTTTTTTTAACTCAACAAGTTTCCCTCTTTTCTGTGGCTCTGACAGGGACTCTCTGTCCCAGATGATTTGGGGGATAACATGGTTAAGCAGTAACAGTCCAAGCCCCTTTCTTCAGAAGCATGTTGATGTTGCTATTAACACATAGGAAATGACAAGGCTTCCCTCAAATGAGAGATCTGTTTTTAGTTGTCTCCAACCAGGAAGAGTTTCTTCCACCCTGGAGATCAATGTACTTCTTCCTTCCACCTCAGTCTGAGAGAAAGAACACAGACACAGAGCAGCCAGAGAGAGAGAGTTGAAGGGACAATTTAGGGACAAGAATCAGCTTTTCAGTTAATGTGTAAAACAGGCAGGTGGCATTTTTCTGAGCACTTTGGAAAGGAGCAAGACTTCCTTACTGAGGAAATTTCAAGTTTTGAGCATTTGAATTGTGAAGACTAAGAATTACAAACGAAATGGCACATAGTTAATGAGGTCAGGAAAAGCAGAGAAAACAATTAGCAGAATAACTCAAGAAAAGCCCAATCAGAGGCTGCAACTGCACTGATTAGCAATCGTCACTAGATGCTCCATGATTACAATATAAAAGTCAATATGAGAACTTCACAGACTATAGCTCAAAATTATTGCATGTTTATGTTTAATAATACATAAATTAAAAAGCACTATTCTCATTAAAAACCTCTTTACAGGTTGTACTAAGTCCAGAACCATAGAATCCTGGGATATAAAAACAGCAGAGAGGGCATTACGGAGGTATCATAATTAAGCTTCTGATTGCTCAGAAAGAGCAAAGTAAGGGAGTAGCACACTTAGAGATTGTTGTCTAGAATGCTAAATTAGGTCTAAGAATATTACACTTTACTCTTGCTTAGCTGATTTTTTTTTTTTTTACCACAGTGGATGACTCTAATGAACAACAAAAACATCAAAACTGCTAAGAGACAATGAACTGAACTTACGTTTTCACTGTTTGATCACTATCACCCAACTTTTCTTCTTTTTTGTAAGGTAATTCTAACTTTTTTTCTATTTCATTAAGCAAAATTAGTAACAATAACCCTAGTAAAACAGCAACTTCAGTCCACATTCCATAGGATTCTGGTTGCTTTTAACTTACATAGAAATGAGTAGACACAATTTTTCTAAAACTAACTTTCCAATTCTTCTTCCCAGCATTTTAGCACTGCTTATTTTTGGGATCTAGTAAATCTATAGACCACAACAATTCATATATTAACATTAACCATGTATTATTAGTTTTTGCCAAGTGCTAACTCAATGACTGGAAAATTTAATGAAATACTCACCCTGATGCTGCTACCTGCCTATTGTCACTTTGAGTTGATAATGCAACATAGACTTCTTTTACCACCTTTAGGTTCCTGCTACTTCTGGGATCTTACTATGAGTGAAAGTAGTTTTAAGCTTACTGCCTTGCTATTAAATGTCAATAACTGGAACTAAGAAAAGAGCCTGGCATATCTCTCCAATGCAAATCTAAGAAATTTCATATGTATTCACACAATCAGTCTTATTGATAAATAATACTAAGGATCAAGCAAAACTTGCCCAAAATAATCTACAGTATGGCAAAATGAAGGCTGCAGATACATTGAGGTATTAAAGATCTTTAGAATTTCTTTTCAGTATTTTATAGAAAAAATTTATTAGCATGTTTATCTTTATGGTAAATTATCATAAATAATGGTAAGGGTGTATAAGGAGAACATATAGAAACTAACATTTATAGCATAAAATGGAGGAGAACCAGCTTTTCTAAGGATGAATTGTTCTACTCACTTGTTTAGAGTATATCCTCATATGATGGATGCAAAACTGCAATGTTTTAGAATGCTATTTGTTTCAAGAAAAAAGAAAGTGTCTTGTTCTCTAACAAAGCTTCTGGACTTTATATGCAGAGGGAGAGAGCACTCAATCAAAGCATCCTTTGGAGTACATGCTTTTGCCTATAAAGATTGAACTCATTTAAGTCCAAAAGGAATACTCTCCTCCTATGTTCCCTTGGCCTTTTTATTGTTTGTATATCAGAGAACGACAATTCCAATTATAGAAATAGTCATAAAAATATTAATATTGTAATAAAAACAAATATGTCTACAAGCCTAATAATTTTCTTTACTATGATTGAATATGGGGCTTGAATAAAATATTCAGGAAAAATATTACTTATTCAGAGACAATAAAGCCCATGTAAATCACCTATCTCTTCACTGAAAGTGATCTCTGTGGCTTGACAAGGAACTATAACATTACAAAGCAGAGGGAGGAATGGCTTTCAACTAGCTTAACTTGTACCAAGCTGGCACTTGCTGAAAAGTCATTTGCCTATTTTTTTTCCTCTGCAGTATCTTTTTCCTTTTTTTCTCATTAATTCCATAATATACAGTTTTGTTCTCTGTTTGCAATTTTCTGCTGCAGTGATTTCAAATTTTCTAAATACTCTATTACTGTAAGAATAATAATAAGAGAAGAATTTATGGCTAGATTTTTTTTCTGGACAACACACACACACACACACACACACATATTAGAAAGTTATATTAAGTTCTCTAACTTAACATAAGCTTTGTGATTTCAGTATCACAAAAATCACTCAACTTACCATTGAAGCAAGATGTTCTTGCCTGGTCCTGACAGAACTCCACCTTCCTTATTCTGGGGCACCTTGATGCTTTTATCCTGGCCTAATGTAATTTGCATTATAACTATGCTAAATAATTTTTTAAAATTGTTATTCATATAGTACAGTGCCAAGGAAAAAAATCAACAAGTTACTGCCTTCATGATTTGAGAGAGAATACTGTTCTATTTTATTAAGTATAAAACAAAATTGAATGTAGTCTTCAGTAATAAATCCCAAAACTAGTATTAAATATCTTAGCAGATGAGAACATGATAAGGTCAAGAAAGAGGATATTTAAACACCTGAAGGCTTTTTTCTTACTTCTTTTTTCTTTTTAAATTTGAGTTTTTAAATCTTGAAAGTTCATGTCCAATGCCTTGATCAGAGATGATAAATGAACTACTGAATTGGAAGAAGATGCTGCTATTATTTTAACCAGTAAACTAACTCAGGGTTAATCTGGGTGTTATTTAACCTATTGAAAGTGTTTTGAGTGAACATATGGTTTCTATTGTGAAATCGAGGCACAGTTTTAACTATGAATATAGATAATTACCCTTTGGACTTTAAACATTTATATATGTCATGTTGTGTCAGAGCACTTTTCATAGTCAATAGGTTTAAAGGCTATAAAGTTAAAAATGAAAATCAGTACTTTTGAGTAAAACTATATATAGCCAGCACAAATAATGCAATTCACTACTGCTCTCTCTTGGAAAAAGCTAGTAATAGCACTCAGAAAACAATTACTACACCAACATTAATGTAGACAGTAAAACATGTTCTTAATTAAGAACCTAATCTTTACATTTAGAAATTCATCCTATAAATATACACATATATATTTATTTAATGATTTATACATATATCAACTGAAATATTGATGATGGGTTTTTTTCTTAGTGTAATGGCAATAAAAGAAGAACACAAAATTATTTTATAACAATATAAAATGTTTCTATTGAAAATCTGATAAGAACATTTAATAGAAATGTAATTTTTGAATAAATTTTGAGATTTTACACCATGACAAATTTTGTAAATTGCTCACCATGATGTCGACACTTTAGATCTAAAAAACCAACTTCTTGAAATTAAATCAATGTTGTGAATATCCACTGGCCTTCTGTATGGACAGATGCCATAGAGTCTCAAAAGAGCATTACCCACTTTATGTTTGTAACAGCAGATTATCAAACTCATAGGAGAGAGCAAGAAAGATGCTTTTTGAAAGTATTTATTTTTAATTAATGTCACTACAGTGACTAAATGTTAAATAAGTTTTTAATCAAGAGTACTAAATTGGCAAAATATCTATAAACAAAAAACTTTTAAGTATAAGAATACTACTTATTCTCAAAGTAGTATTTTCAGAATAGTAGTAAATTCTTGAGTAACAGCACCTGTTTAGCTCTGGCTGGTAATGATAGCCTTGTCTTATAGTAGATGCTTTATTACAAACATGAAAAGGCTAAAGCAGTTTGTCTTTCTATCCTCTTATCTATTAAAGGACACATTTCTAGGAACAAAGTGTCTTGAATGGTTTTGGTTTCATTAGAAAGGGAAGGCACATACATTATTTGTGACATTTGTGATAAAATTTTTTGGGATCTTTGGTATCAGATATCTTCATCTTTTTTTTCTACTACAAATTTGTTGGTGTGACATTGGTTAGTATAATTACGTAGGTTCCAGGTCTACGGTTCTTTCTCGTCTGTGTGTTGCATTGTGTTCTTCACCACCAGAGTCATTTATTTTTTCATCACCATATATTTAAATCCCCTCCCACTTCCCCATCCCCTTCCTCCTTTCTTTCTGACAATTACTAAACAGTTGTCTGTGTTCAAAATTTTCTTTTTTTATTTTGATTGGTCATTTATTCTGTTCTTTAGATTCCACATACCAGTGAGATCATGTGGTATTTGTCTTTCTCAGTCTGATTTATTTCATGAGCATGATATCTCCTAGATACATCCATGTTGTTGCAAAATGTAAGATGTTATTCTTCTTTAGGGCTGAGTAATACTCTATTGTGTAAACGTACCACAGCTTATTTATACAGATTGGCATTTAGGTTGTTTTCATATCTTGGCTATTGTAAATAATGGTGCAATAAACATAAAAGTGCACATTTTTTTCAAATTAATGTTTTGGATTTTTTTGGATAAATACCCAGGAGTTGAATTGCTGGATCATAAGGTAGTTTAATCTTTAACTTTTTTTTTTTTTTTTTTTTTTGCTTTTTGGTATGTGGGTAGCTCCCTGACTGGGGATCGATCCCAGGCCGCAGCACTGACAGAACCAGTGCCGAAGCCTTAAGCCACTACACCATCAGGGAACTCCCTAATCTTTAACTTTTTGAGACATCTCCGTTCATTTTTCCATAGTAGTTGGATGAATCTTCAGTCCCACCAACAGTGCAAAATTGCTTTTCCCCACATTCTCATGAACACTTACTTGTTGGTCAATTCTTGAAGAGAACCATTCTGACAGGAGTGAGGGGATATCTCATTGTGGTTTTGATTTGCATTTCTCTGATGATAAGTGATGTTACATATCTTTACAGGTGTGCATTGTCCATCTGTATGTCCTCTTTGAAGAAATGTTTATTCAGGTCTTCTGCACATTTTTTAACTGAGTTGTTTGTTTTTTTGGTATTGAGTTGTATGAGTTTCTCATAAATATTGGTGATTTTTTTCCATTATGTAGGATGTCTTTCTATTTTATTGATGGCTTTTTTTTTCTTTGCTATAAATAACTTTTTAGTCTGAGGTAGTCACATTTGTTTATTTTTTCTTTGTTTCCCTTGCCTGAAAAGATGTATCACTGAAGGTATTGCTAAAGGTAATATCTGAGAGTTTAATTTCTGTATTTTCTTCTAGGAGTTTTATGATTTCAGGTCTTATATGTAGGTCTTTAATCTATTTTGAGTTTTTTGTATACTGTGTGAAAATGTGGTCCAATTTCATTTTTTGGCTTGTATCTGTCCAATTTTCCCAGCACCATTTGTTGTAAACACTCTCTTTATCCCAATGGAAGTTATTGCTTCCTTTATCATAGATTAATTGGCCATATACACATGGATTATTTTGGGACTCTGTATTTTGTTTCATTGATCTATGTTTTTGTTTTTATGGCAATACCATGCTGTTTTGATAACTGTGGGCTTGTAGTATAATTTGACATCTGGTATTATGATTCCTCCAACTTTGTTCTTTCTGTTTGTTGCTGTGGCTATTCTAGGTCTTTAATGTTTCCATATAAATTTTACGGTTATACTTTCTATTTCTGTAAGAATGCCACTCATATTTTGATGGGATTTGCATTAAATATATAGATTACTTTGGGTAGCATGGATATTTTAACTACATTAATTCTTTCTATCCATAAGCATGGTATGTATTTCCATTTATTTGTGTCTCCATGACTCTCTCTTCAGTGTCTTATAATTTTCTGAGTACAAGTCTTTTACTTACTTGGTTAAATTTATTCCTAGGTATTTTACTTTTGTATGCAGTTGTAAATAAAATTGTTTCCTTTAAATTTGTCTTTCTGCTAGTTTGCTATTGGTGTATAAGAATGCAACCGATTTCTGGATATTGATTTTCTATCCTGCACTTTATTAAATTTATTTATCAGTTCCAATAATTTGGGGCTTGAATATTTGGGATTCACTATATGCCGTACCATGTCATCTTCAAATAATGATAGTTTTACTTCTTCTTTTTCTATTTGGATGCATTTTTGCCTTGTCAGATGGCTGTGGCTAGGACTTCCAGTACTGTGTTGAATAAGAGTGGTGACAGTGGGCATCCTTGTCTTTTTTCTGATTTGAAGAGGAATGCTTTTAGCTTTTCCCCATTGAATATGATGTTAGTTGTGGGTTTATCATATATAGCCTTTACTAAATTGAAATATAGTCCTTCTATTCCCACTTTGCTCAATGTTTTTATCATAAATGACTGCTGAATTTTATCAAATTTTTTTCCTGCATCTATTTAAATGACTGTATAATTTTTATTTTTCATTTGGTTTATGTGGTGTATCATGTTAATTGATTTCCATATATTTAACAGCTTTGCATCTCAGGAATGAATTCCATCTGATTATGGTGTATGATTTTTTAAATGTTTTGCTAAATTTGATTTGCTAATTTTTTTTTTTTTTTTAGAATTTTGCGTGTATGTTCATTAGGAATATTGGTGCCTAGTTTTCTTTTTCTTTATATAGTTTTACAATAATGGCAATGATGGCCTTATAAAATGAGTGTTGGAGATGTTTCTCTTCTTGAATTTTTAAAAATAGTTTGAGAAGTAAAAGTTTAATTCTTATTTGAACATGCAGTAAAATTCACCCATGAAGGCATCTGGTCCAGGACTTTTGTTTGTTGGGAGCTAGTTGATTACTGATTCAATTTCATTGTTAGTAAATGGCTTACAAATAAAATCATTTTCTGTTTCTCCTCAATTTAACCTTGGAAGCTTGTATGCTTCTAAGAATCTGTCTATTTCTTCCAAATATCTGAATTTGTTGGCATGTAGTTGTTCATAGTATTTTCTTTCTTTTTTTTTTTTTTTTTGCTTTTTGGTATGTGGGTAGCTCCCTGGCTGGGAATTGAACCCAGGCCACAGCACTGACAGCGCCAGCGCCGAAGCCTTAAACCACTACACCATCAGGGAACTCCCCATAGTATTTTCTTATAATTTTTTTTGTATTTCTGTGGTGCCTGTTGTCATTTCTCCCTTTCATTTCTAATTTTATTTATTTGGGTCCTCTTGTTATTTTTCTTGAGGAATCTGGTCAACCATTTGTCAAATTTATTTATCTTCTCAAAGATTTATCTCTTGGTTTAATTAATCTTTTGTATTATCTTCTTAGTCTCAATTTCATTTATTTCTGCTTTAATTTTTATTATTTCCATTTTTGTGCTGATTTTAGGCTTTGTTTGCTGTTCTTTTTCCAGTTTCCTTACAAGTAATGTTAAATTGTTTATTGAGATTTTTCTTGTTTTTTAGTTAGGTATGCATTGCTATGAACTTTCTCTTAGGACTGCTTTTACTGTGTGCCATAGATTTTGGGGTAGGTTTTTGTTTGTTTGTTTGTTTGTTTGTTTGTTGTTCTCATTTGTCTCAAGTAACCTTTGAATACTTTCTTAATCTCTTCGTTGACCCATTCATTGTTCAGTAGCATATTATTTAGCCTCATGTGTTTGTACATTTTTCATTTTTTTAAATTGTAATTGATTTCTAGTTTTATACTGTTGTGCTCAAAGAGGGTTTTTAATATGATTTCAATTTTCTTTAATTTTTTGAGGCTTGTTTTGTGGCCTAATATGTGATCTATCTTGTAAAATGTTCAACGTGTGTTTGAAAGGAATGCATATTCCGCTGCTTTAGGATTTAATACTCTAAAAATGTCAATTAAATTCATCTGCTCTAACATGTCATTTAAGGTCACTGTATCTGTGTTAATTTTCTGACTGGAGGATCTCTCCATTAATGTCAGTAGGGTGTTAAAGTCCTCTACTGTGATTGTGTTACTGTTCATGTGTGCCTTTATGTCAGTCAATATTTGTTTTATGTATTTAGGTGTTCCAATGTTGGGTGTGTAAATGTTTACAAGAGTGGTGTTATATTGTTGGACTGATCCCTTTATAATTATGTAATGTCTTCCTTTTTCTTTGTTATAGTCTTTGCTTTAAAATTTATTTTGTTTAATATAAGTATTGATACCCCAGCATATTTCTTTGTTTTCATTTGCATGAAATATCCTTTTCCATCCCTTTACTTTTAATCTATGTGTGTCTTTCCTTCTGAGATAAGTCTCTTGTAGACAATATATGTCTGAGTCTTGCTTTCTTATCCATTCAGCTACCTTCTGTGTTTTGATTGGAGAATTTAGTCTATTTACATTTAAAGTAATTATCAAGAGGTACATAGTCATTACCATATTATTATTCATGTTTTTTGTTTTCTTTTGTTTGCTTGTTTTCTCCTTCCTCTGCTTAAAATGTCTGTTTAGCCTTTCTTGTAACCTTGGCCTGATGGTAGTATATTCTTTTAGTTTTTTCTTATCTAGGAAGTTCTTTATCTCTCCTTCAATTCTAAATGATAATCTTGCTAGATAGAGTGATCTTGGTTGTAGGCCTTTTTAAATTATTCTTATTATTACTTTGAGTATTCCCTGCCATTCTCTTCTGGCCTGCAATGTTTCTATTGAGAAATTCAGTGATTGTCTAATGGGAGGTTCCTTGTGGGTAAGTTGTTGTCTTTCTCCTGCTGCTTTCAGGATACTCTTTGTCTTTAATCTTTGTCATTTTAATTATAATGTGTCTTAATGTGGGTCTGTCTGGGTTCATCTTTATTAGAACTCTCTGTGCTTCTTGGGTTTGTATGGATATTTATTTTGTCAGGTTAGAAAACTTTTCAGTCTTTTTTTTTTTTAAGAGGTTCTTGATCCCTTGCTCCCTCTCTTTTCCTTCTGGTACTCCTATAATATGAATGTTGTTATGCTTGATGTTATCCCAGACATCTCTCTGACTATCCTCATATTTTAGAATTTTTTCTCTTTGGTCTTCCATTGGAGTATTTTTTGCTACTTGTCTACCAGGATGCTGACTCAATTTTCTCCTTCATCTAGCCTCTTGATGATTTCTCCTACTGTTGTGTTCATTTCGGTTACTTTATTCTGTATTTTTTATAGTTTTGATTACTTTCTTTATGGTTGCTATTTCTTTGTTGATGCTTTCAGTAAGTTCCTTAAGCATTCTTATAACCTGTTTTCTAAACTCTTGCTCTGGTAGATTGATTGCCTCCATTTCATTTAACTATTTAGTGGGGGGATATTTTTTTTTTTTATTTAAGTCTTTTTTTCCTGTTACCTCGTTCTGGCTTCTTCTCTGTGTTTGTTTCAGTGTAGTAGGCTTATCTTTTGTGTTTCTTGGTGTTTGCTTGGTGGCCTTATTTAGTATGTGTCCTGCATTGTCCAATGGTGCAATCTCTTTGATCTCCTTTGTGTGAAATCTAGAATTGTTTCTTGAGAATATTGTATGTGCTCTTCAGTTGTAGTTGAGTGGTATGCTGCTCACAGCATAATATTAAGTGCCCAAGGGGAGTGGCATAGTAACACTAAAAGCTTCCTGGTATGCTGCAGACAGCTACTCTTCCTGAAGTTTACAAAAAAATCTTCCCCCATTGATAAGGTGGGGCTGATCACTTATCCACCTAGAGTGCCTTGGGTGGGTAAGTCTCTAGGGGGCCTGTGTTCACTTTTAGAAAAGAAAAAGACAAGAAACAGACATACACACAAACAAATATACAAAAATTTTTTTTCTGAGAACCCCTTGGTCGGCCACTTGGAGCACATCATTAGCTGACTTAGGGATGCCGGGTGGTGGTAGAGCAGCATTGGAAGTTTTGTAGGCAGTTTCAGACAGCTACTTCTGCAAAAGACCTAAAATATGTCTTCAATCACTAGTACGGTGGGGCTGATCATCCAGCCTCCCAAAGTTCCTGTATGTGGGCAGGGGAACACTTCAGGGTGCCTGTGTTAACTTTGAAAGAAAAGAAGAGAAAGAAGTATTAATAACAATAAGGAAACAAAGAAAATTATAAAAAATTAAAAAGTAAGGTTTAAAATATAAAATAGAACTTAAAATAGAAAAAATATATAAACAATTTTTCAAAACTAAAAAAACTTTTAAATACTATTAAAGACATAAAATACAAATGAAATAAACCATAAAAAGTAGAAAAATGAAAAACAACTTTAAAAAGACAAAAAGGTAATATTTAAAAGAAATAAGTTTTTTTTAAACCCCATAGTAGAAGATGAGAGAGTAGGTGAAAAGAGAAGAAAAACATTGAATTAAAAAGAAACAAAGAAAAAACAAAACAAAATTTTTTCTTATTTTTCTCTCCTCTCTTTTGCAGTGGGTCCTGCAGTTTGTCATTTGCAGCACACTTTTAGTTGCCTTGGAGGGACAGTAGAATGGGACTAAAAGCTCTGTGGTAAGTCACAGACAGCTGCTCTGAAAAAGTTTGCTAGAATGTGTTTCCTCACTGGCTGGGTGGGGCTAATCGCTCAGCCACCCGGAGTTAGATTGCATGAATCTTCAGTGTGCCTGATCACACTTTGAAAGAGAAAGAAGTAAGAAGGAAAGAAGAAAAAAATAAAGAAAATTGTAATGTTAATAAAAAATAAAATTGAATTTAAAAAACTAAAACATATAAAGATGTAAAAAATAGAAATTAAGAGGGTAACGATAAAAAAGATCACAGAAAAAAATAATTAAATAATTAAAAAAATAATTTTTGGAGAGCCTAGTGGTTTTTCACTCATCTCACTTTTGGCTGTGTAGTGGAGGCAGCACTGGGAGCAGCAGAGTAGCACTGACCTTTCTTTGGTGAGCCATGCACAGCCTTTCTTGGTTCAGATTGAAAAAATAAGAAAGAGCAAAAAAATCTAAAAAATTCAAACAAAACACTAGGAAAAGCCTGATTGCTCTGCCTTATAGGGTGCCCTACTGGGTGAGTGAGGCACAGCTCTAGGTGATCTGGGAGAAATTTCAGGGTGTCTGTGTGTTTGTTTGGGGGGGTACCTTTTCATTTTAAGAGTTCTGAGACTTTTCTCCTGCAGCCAGCTGCTTGTTTCCATTGTGTTTTTTGTTTTTTTGTTTTGTTTTGGTTTTTTTATCTGCTTTGGAGAGGTTGCTTAGAAGGGCAGGGCTGCTTGCTCCTCTGTTAAACACCTGAAAAACCCATGTCTACAGCTGGTAGGGTTGAGCTGAGTGCTTGGCATCCTATAGCACCCTGGGGGATGTAGTTTAAACTGTAATAGGCATTGTTTTTTGGGTGTGTAGTGAGCATGCGTGAATTTTGTCAGACCAGTGAGGTCACCGAGTTGGTCTTTGTGGGGAGGGTTTAATAAAAAAAAATAAAATGCATTTCTTCTGTGTGTTACACATGTGGTGTGCTCCATGCTCAAACAATGGGACCCTCTGACCCCCCACCCTGAAACCTCACAGATTAATCCTCTTGGTCTGACTCTGGAACCTCCAGTGATGCCATCCCTCCACTGAACAACAGGTGAGCATGGCAAGAGGCCAATCCCATACACACACCCCACAGAAAAACACCTGGATTTGCATCTGACCTCTGTTCCACTAACACAGGTAGGCAGAATTATTTTAATTGCCAGATGTAATGAGTTTTTCTTTCTCTTGCACAGGGCTCCTGGACAGTGGGTTGGGGCAACATGGGCTCAACACACTCACTCCTCTATGGGAGCCCCAGTACCTGAGGTTTACCTCCCAAAGCTCTCTCATTATCTGTAGGTTTGAGGTCACCTCATTTCTCTACCAGTTTTGATTGGGTTTCCTTCTCTATATTCTTAGCTGTCAGAGCACTACTACTCAGTCAGTCCTCCAATGTTTCCCAAGGTAGACTGTTCCCTTATCTATCTGCAATGTTGATGTGATCTGGGAGGTTGTAGACACAGTGTCCACCTAATCCACCATCTTCCTTGCTCTTTCAGATGTCTTCATCTTCTTAAAGATCTTATAGCCAGTGTTTTAAGAATTTTGTTTCAGTGCTGCAAGATGCCAAAAAACAAAACAAAAACAAAACAAAACAAATTTAACTGATGATGAAGGGCTTTGAAAAATAAGAGCTCATGACAATATATACAGTATTTTAATTATGCTGGACTGACAAGCAATTCGAGGACAAGTGCACAGTGTCTTTTGATAAACACATTGGCCTTAATTTTCTAATAAAAACCATGGAAGGCTCTAAGTGTTGATTTGTTTACAAACAAGTGTATGTGTATGTCATTTACATTTTTAAAATTAAATTTTTTGATTTTTACATTTTTTACAATGTATCAGTTTTTTCCAGAGCTAAGGCCATTCTTTCTCTAAGAAAACCATGATTCTGGTGAGACAATTTCACACAACAACTAAATGCAACAACTAAACTTGAAGAGAATGAATAGTCTCTGAATAATTATCAAAATAATTTTTAAACCAACCCACAGCAACAAGAAACATGCAAGAAGTATACCTTTGCTTATATTTCACTTCACTTATAAATTGACCCTAAGAGATAAAAGTGACGGAAAAGTGAGAGTGGGGTCATATTCTTAAGCAATGTTGTCAATAGTGGGTGAGTGGTTAAAGCAGCAATTTATTAGAAACCAATAACTTATGAAAGTGCATTCACTATTCTTCTAGCCAAAACTATTTGCTACCCTCCACCACCTTCACACACACACTTTTCAAATTGCCTGTTTATTAACCATCCCTCACAGGCAAATATGGACTGAGGAGGTAAAATGTTTTGAGGTACTAACTTAAAAACAAAGATCCATAATTATAATAAAAGTTTATAAACCACTGAATGCATTATACATTAAAGAGCAAACACATGTCATATTGCTAAATCGAGATTGAAATATTTAATGCTTGCTGTAATTTTGAAAATAAAACATTTAAATAGAAAAAATTTTAGTATGTTCTTGTAAGTCACAGAATATTAGGGTATTTATAACTGTTCTACTCAATTATTTATGGTATACATAGTAAATAAATTATATTTTTTATATATTAAAAAAATCTTACTTTTTCAATAATCTGATAATATTTTCCACCATCCCTAAAACTCAATATCTTACAAATAGACGTATTTAAGGAGGATGCATCTAAATTTTATACTTTTCTCTATGATAATAAGTACAGGTATTTCCAAGTAAAATAACAAATATTTTAAAACTATTTTAGCCTTAAATGTTCTTTATTATAAAAATAATATTTATATTAAGTTTCCAAAATTACTATCTTAATTTTTTTATATTCATTAAATATTTAAAGTATCTTTACCCTAATATTTTGCAATTTTCATTCTGGAAAGAGCAAGAGAATAAAGGGAAAATAAAGGGTTTAGCTCTGGAAGAAAGATTTTCTTTTTAAGTGTGCTATTTGAATTGTTATATAAAAATTGATATATGTATTCCCTTTGATTTATTATAATAATCATAATAATCATAATAATCAATAATTATAATTATTAGGCCCTAATAATTAAATGATTCACAGACATTTGGTCTTGTCTAGAATGTTCAAAAGACACTTGGTCCATGTCAACTTATGTCACTAACTCCACGTACTATTACCAGCTTGACTACTGAAGCAAAAGAGTTACTATTAGCAATACAGCCAGAACACAATTTTTGGACCAATAAAAAAATATTACATTTTTATGTATTAGTTTTCTAAATGAAAAATAGAAATAAATGTTATGGGCTATTTGAACCCAGGGACATTTTCTAAGTGTAGATGTTTTTGACAAAACCAAATATCAAGGACCTTTTGATATGGATCAAATATCTCCAGAGAAGTTTTGGGTGGAGCCAAATGTTCTGCAAGAAACTAAATGAATATGTGTACACAAATGTTTATACAATAATGTTTGAGATACATTGCATGATCAATATGTCTTAAGTATTATTTATTCATTAATTCATGTATTTTTTTTTGTTTTTGAATTCATGTACTAAAAATGAACAGAGTACCTACTATTATCATTCAATGATAAACTAGACCGACACTGTCTCCCCTCTAGATTTCATAGTCTAGAATGTATTATAAACTTTACCTTAACAAATTTATTTTTTAAAATAAATGATCATATTTCTGCGATAGCTCAGCAGTAGTGTTAAAATTTAATGGAGGAATATTTAATGGTTTCTCCAAGACCCTTTTGTTAGCAAGTCTTCACATGTTTCAATGATCCACTTTAAAAGTGAATTCATTTACTTTATATTCCACCCAAAGCCTGACAGCCACCCGACACAGCTTGCAATTCAACATTGTGCTGTTTAAATAAGCCAGGGCTCAAATCAAAGTTTAGAAGGAAAACATGCCAGATAGTTAGTCTTGAGCAGTAGTTAAAATAATTTACCCTGTAACCTACTCTTGAGAGATGGTAAATTGGTTAATGAAGTCATTTCCATACATTTTATAAGCTTTTTGTAATGCAGTGGTGGGCAAATACCAAATATTATAAGAAATATTCTAGTTCTTTAAGATCAGTTTATAAGATTGACCCCATATTCAAGACTGAGAGACTCATTATCTGATATCCCCAGTGCTTGCTCTCATTGGAGAAGAAAGTGACAAAACTGGCTTTTAAAATAGTTCTTATTACTATGTTAATGAAGAGTGAAACATTTATTTGGAACTCATAAAAAACATTAAACTTAAGGAAATTTCTAAAAGTGGAATACACCTGTGAAAACACATAAAGTGCCTATGAATGTGGTTCACTCAGCATTTTATTTTACAAGTTTTATTAACATTTGCTCATATTACATTATAGCCTGCCTGTGGCTTGTCCCTTGAGATCAAGCAAAAGGATAAAGAAATGGGACCATGTTAAGTCCATTAAAAAATATCATGGGTAGTCTTGGTAAACATCTAAAAAAATACTTTCTTGATTTCTTCAAAGTTCTCAATATTATTACAGTATTGTTATAATTATTTCTACAGGGAAGGAAATGAACAGTATTGATGTTTTGTTAGCACTATCATGTTATTCTTTCTTTTGAAATATAATTGAGGTGCATGTAATTATAGTAGTTATTTTACAAGGCATGATTAGTTTCAAAATTGGACCACCCAGGGTGTCTTTCCTATGATACTGTTACTATGTCTATGAAAAAGTTTTCATTCTTTTACTTTATTTCCTCTGCTTCAAACATATTAGAGATTGGTAAGAAGTCACAGATTAATAACTAAGGCATGATTTCAACCTACCACATTTCCAAAACTAATGTTCAATTGCTCTAGAACACATTTCTCCAATGTCTTTAGCAGAAGACAGGTTTGCTACTCAATTGGAGGAAGGCTTGACTTATCTAGAGAGCTTCCTACTCATTTTATGCACTAAACATAGGGAAAAAAGACCTAGAGATAATATGAGATTATCTTATTTATTCAATCTTGGATTTTACTTATAAAAAATAATATTCCATTTTGTATATGTACCACAGCTTTTTTATCCAGTCCGGAGTCTAATAACATTATACTTTATTTTCTTTCCTCCTCTACTGACATTTATGCCATTGTTTTCATGCAATTGAATTTTATATACCTTATAAGCCTCACATTATATTATTATAATTTTGTTTAAAATATCAATTATATTTTACAGAGATTTAAACAAGAAAAATTACCCTGTATATGTTGCCAAGTAATTACTATTTTCAGTTCTTTTTATTTCATTCTGTAAGTCTATGTTCTGTGTGGTATCATCCTAATTGTCTTTGATAAATTTACTGAATGTTGCATAATGCAACACTACAAGTAATTAATTATTTTAGATTTTGTATATATGAAATGTCTTAATTATTGCATATATAAAATGATCTCCCCACTGCTCCAGTCAGTACATGAAAAATAAGACTTAATTGTTTCAAATAAAAGATCTGCTTAATATAAGAACTAATTCTTATTTGAAATAGTTTAATTTTTATGAAAATTTTCTCTTTTTCTATTGCTAAACTTATTGGGGTGACATTTGTTAGCAAGAATTACATAGGTTCCAGTGTACAATTCTACAGTGAATTTTCAACTTGTTGTATAATAGGTTCACCATCTAGTGTGAGTTCTCTTTCCATCCCATATATTCAGCTCCCCTTCCCTCTTCTCCCACCCCTTCCACTGTCTCCCATCCCCACCCAACTTGTCCCCAATAAACATTAAACTATTGATTGGCTCCTCAGGTTTTATGTTTGTTGGTTTCTTTTTTCTTTGTTGCTTTCAGTTTTATATTCCACATATAAGTGAAGTTACACAGTTTTTGGATGTTTTTGTCTGGCTTATTTTGCTTAGCATAATGATCTCCTGGTCCATCCATTTTGTCATAAATGACAGTATTTCATCTTTTCTTATACCTGAGTAATAGTCCATTGTCTGTATGTACCACAACTTCTTTATCCAGTCATCTGTTGCAGGGCACTTTGGTCTATGTTTCTGTTTTTCTGCCAAAACCAAGTTGTTTTGACTTTTGATGCTTTGTAATATAACTTGAAGTCAGAAAGTGTAATACCACCAGCTTCATTCTTTTTATGTAGTATTTCTTTGGCAATTCAAGGTCTTTTATGGTTCCATATAAATCTGATAATTCTTTTATCTATTTCATGAAACTATGATTGTGGGATTTTTATAGGTGTTGCATTAAATTAGTAGATTGCTTTGGGCAAAATGGCAATTTTAACAATATTAATCTTCTGATCCATGAACAGGGGATATTTTTCCATTTCTTAGTGTCTGCTTCAATTTTTTCAAAAGTGTCTTATAGTTTCCTGCATATAAGTCTGTCACAGTCTTTGTGTTAACTCCCAAGTATTTCATTCTTTTTGTTTCTATAGCAAAATAAATTAACTCCCTCATTTCTTTTTCTGAGGATTCATTATTTGTATATAGGAATGTTGTTAATTTTTGTACATTGGTTTTTATCCTGCAACTTTACTGTATTTATTTATTGTTTCTAATAGTTTTGTGGTTGAATATTTAGAATTTTCTATATAAAGGATCATGTCATCTGGAAATAGTGACAATTTGACCTCTTCTTTCCCAATTTGGATACCTTTCCTTCCTTTCTTTTGCCTGATTGCTGTGGCTAAAACTTTCAGTACTATATTGAATAACAGTGGTGACAGGGGGGCATCCCTGTCTTGTTCCTGATTTTAGGGGAATGGGCTTCAGCTTTTCTCTATTCAGTATGATGTTAGCCAATGGTTTGTCATATATGGCTTTTATTATGTTGAGATACTTTACTTCTATACCTATTTTATTTAGGGTTTTGATAATAAATGGATGTTGTATCTTGTCGAAAGTTTTTTCTGCATCAATTGATATAACCATATGGTCTTTATCTTTTATTCTGTTTATGTGGTATATCACATTGGCTGACATTCATATTTTGAACCATTCTTGTGCTTTGGGGATGAATCCCTCTCGATCATGATGTATAATCTTTCTGATGCATTGTTGTATTCTATTTGCTAATATTTTGTTTAGCATTTTTGCATCTGGTTTCATCAGAGATATTGGTTTTTTGGTTTTTGTGTTTTTGTATTATCCTTACTAGGCTTTGATATTAGGGTAGTGTTGGCTTCATAGAATGAGTTAGGAAGTATTGATTCCTCTTCAATTATTTGAAACAGTCTGAGGAGGATAGGCATTAATTCTTCTTTGAATTCTTGGTAGAACTCATTGGAGAGACCATCTGGTCCAGAACTCTTGCCTTTACGGAAATTATGAATAGTCATTTAAATCTCTTTTCTGTTGGTTGGTCTATTTAGATTATCCAGTTCTTCTTAGTTCACTTTAGGTAGGCTATAAGTTTCTAGAAATTTGTTCATTTCTTCTAGGTTGTTAAATTTAGTATCATAAAGTCCTTCATAATATTTTCTTATAATCCTTTGTATTTCTGTGGTGTCAGTGGTAATTTCTCCCCTTTCATTTCTAATTTTGGATATTTGTGTCCTTTCCTTTTGCACTTTGAGTAATCTAGCCAGGGGTTTGTCAATTTTTTTGACTTTCTCAAAGAACCAGCTCTTTGTAATATTAATTTTTTCTATTGTCCTTCTGTTCTCTAATTGGTTTAGCTCTGCTTTAATTTTTATTATTTCTTTCCTTGTGCTGACTTTGGGTTTTGTCTGCTCTTCTTTTTCTAGTTCTTTAAGATGTGATGTTAAAGTACTTACTTGTGGTTTTTCTTAAGATAGGCTTGTAATGATATAAATTTCCCTCTTATTACAGCTTTCACTGTGTCCCAATAATTCTGATACGTTGTATTTTCATTGTCATTAGTTTTTATATGGTTTTTTATCTCTTCTTTTATTTGTTCTTTTATCCAGTCATTTTTAAATAAGATGTTGTTTAATGTTCATTTATATGTGTTTTTTTTCTGCTTTTTTTTTTTTTTTACAGTTTATCTGCAATTTCAAAGCTTTGTGGTCTGAGAATACACTTGGTATGATTTCGATCTTCTTGAATTTGCTGAGGCTACTTTTGTGTCCCAGCATGTGGTCTACCCTTGAGAATGTTCCATATGCACTAGAAAAAAAAGGTATAGTCTCTTTTTTCTGGATAAGTGTCCTGTAAATGTCAATTATGTACAATTGCTGTAATGTGTCATTTAGAGCTTATATATCCTTATTTATTTTCTGTTTGGATGATCTGTCCATGACTGTTAAAGGGGTTTTTAATTCTCCCAAAATGAATGTGCTTTTGTCAGTTTCTCCTTTCAGATCTTTAGTAGTTGCTTTGTATATTTTCACTTTCTTGTTGGGAGCATATATATTAATTAGTGTCAAACCTTCTTGTTGTTGTATTGTGCCTTTTATCACTATGAAATGTCCATCTTTGTCTCTTGCTATCTTTTTTAACCTGAAGTTTATTGCATCAAATATCAGTATGGCAACTCCTGCTTTTCTCTGGTTACCATTCGCTTGGAGCATTGTTTCCCATCCTTTCACTCTGAGTCTGTGTTTGTTCTTATGGCTGAGGTGTGTCTCTTGGAGACAACATGTGGATGGGTTTTGTTTTTTAATCTAGTATGCTACTCTTTGTCTTTTTATTGGTCAGTTTAGTTCATTAACATTCAGAGTGATGATCAATATATGACTATTTCCTGTGGACATTACTTTTTAATAATTGTTTTATTTTTGTTTCCTTCTTGTTGCCCCAACTCTATTCCATTTGTCCTCATGTTTTGTTTCAGGTTGAAAAGCCTCCTTCAGTATTTCTTGAAGTGCTGGCCTTGTGCTGGTGAATTCCCTCAGTTTCTGTGTGTCTGAGAAGGTCTTTATTTCACCTTCATATCTGAAAGATAATTTTGCTGGATAATTTATTCTTAGCTGTAAGTTTCTCTTTCTTAAAGTTTTCAATATTTGACTCCACTCTCTCCTGTCTTGTAGAGTTTCTGCTGAGAAATCTGATGCCAGCCTGATGGGTTTTCCTCTAAAATTTATAATTCTTTTTTCCCCAGTTGACTTTAGAAATGTCTGTCTTTAGTTTTTGACATCTTTAGTACTATGTATCTTGGAGAAGATCTACTAGGGTTCAGGTATCTAGGGGACCTGTTTTCTTCTTGAATTTGGTGTTCCAGATCTTTCTGTAGGTTTGGAAACTTCTTATCTATTATTTGTTTGAGTATGTTCTTTGTAGAGTGCTCTGCTCCTTCTTCTAATCCTATCATCCTGATGTTGTTTTGTCTCATGGAGTCAGATAGTTCTTGCAGAGTTCTTTCAATCCTTTTGGTTCTATATTTCCTCTCTTCCTCTTTTTAAGATGTTTCCATGTTTGGATCTTTGATATTACCAATTCTTTACTCCATCTGGTTGGCCTTGTTTGTTTTGGTAGTTATTTCATTTCTCACTTCTTTTATTGTATGATTTATCTCTTGAATTTCCATTTTGATCTTCCTTATTTTTTTAATTTCTTTGTTAAATTGTTTCTTTTGTTTATGGATTTCCTTTCTTATGTTGTTCTCCTCAGCTATGGTGTTCTACCAGTATGTTTTTATTTCTCTCAGAGCTTTTAGAATGGCTACTTTAAATTCTCTGTCACTTAGTTCAGAAAATTCTATGTCTATGAAACTATCTTCCAAATATTTTTCATGTTCTTCCTGAGCAGCTTTAGATTGTAAGGTATGCATTATGTCTGGGTTGTTCCTCTTTGGCATGAAGACATTATGTTCAGCAGAGCCAGGAGCCCTGATTATTATTTTTGTGGTGTCTTGCTATATGACAGACACTAGGCGACACTGGCGGTCAAGTTTTGGGAGAGATGGGAGGTGTTCAGGCCTTATCTCTGGTCTCCAACTGTGTTGGGAGGTGGTATGCATCTATCCGGGGATGCTCCACTTCCTACAGTTCATTCAGGAGACTGTAGAAGAGGGTAGAGGCCAACAAAAAGCACATTGGGGCAGCTTCATCTCCTGCTCTAAGGAAGCTGGGGGATGTGGGCCAAGGCTGTTCTTACAGGTTGCGGTGAATGCTATCAAATCCCCCTTTCTTCCCAGGCCTGCTTCAGCGACCAGCCATTTGAGGCAGGGTCTGCCAGTTTGCACCATGTGTGAGCACTGGGTACACATGAGCCATGTATCCAAAGCCTTGAGCTTGATATCATGCATTGTGCAAAGGTAGTCACCTCACCTCAGCCCTGGACTGGGAGCCATTACCCTGTGGAGGAGCCATGCGTGCATGTTCTGTGGGCTGTGAGGCTGCCAAGAGCCAAAGTGCTGTCTCTGGGGCTTCACCTCAGCTTGCAGCTATTCAGAGTTCTCACTCAGCCCTCTTGTTACTCAATAGCTTCATAGGCTGGCCCCCAAGCTCTGTCCTCAACATTCTGCTCTAAATCCTAGCTCCCCCCATGGTCTTCTACAGTTCTGCCAATTTGGCTGGCTTTCACTCTTGTCGCCTCTTGGCCTCTCCCCCTCCTGTGCATCGTGCTACTCCCAGATAGTTAGCAGTGATGGAGTCTTGTCATTATCCATGTCTGTTCCCTCCCCTGTCTCCCACTCACCCCTTTCTTTCCAACCTTCAGGTGTTTTCTTGTTATGTGTGGATTTCTCAGCTGTCAATGTGTCACTCAGGGTTCTCTTTCTTGCTCCTGGGCAGCCAGCAATTTAATTGTGTTTTAGGGACATCCTCCCCAATCTCCATCTTGACCTATGTTTTATGAAAATTTTCTTTGTAGATAATATACCCTTTCCTCTGTGGAAGGAGGGGTGACTGTAGGTAACTAAAACTACAGAAAGCAAAACTGCAAATAAAAAGAGATTACTGTAATTTGCCTTTAAATGTATATTGTGATACTATCCAAACTTAGGTTGATTATTGATCTACAATTGAACATTTTGTGTAGTTTGAAGTAAAGGTCAACATTTCCTTTTATCACATATACATATGGAGCTGGCCCAGCACTACTGAAAGGACCATTTTTCACTACACTTTAGTATCATATTTATTAGAAATGATGTCATTATATACTGTCTTTTGTAGTCTAAGAATTTTTGTATTATCTAATTGGTTAGTTTGTCAATACTTGTGCTAATACCAATTTATTTTAATTATTAGTTATTATTTTAACACAAATATATTAATTATTTGTATTAATGCCAATTTATTATCAGTAGTACACACATAATTATAGTTAGAATACATTTTATGTATATATTAATATAATTGCTATACTAATTTGTTATGATAATATATGTTATAAATAATAATTATTATTACTATAATTAATAAGTACTCCAGCTTGGTTCTTTTTAAAATATATATAGACATCTTATTGTAGTTTTCATTTGCATTTTCCTGATGACTAGTGATGTTGAGCTTATTTTCATGTCTGTTGGCCACCTGTGTGTCTACTTTAAAAAAATGTCTCCATGTCCTCTGCCCATTTTTTTATCAGATTGTTTATAATTTTGTTATTGAATTGTATGAAATCCTTATATATTTTGGATATCAACCAATTGTCAGATATATCATTTGAAAATATATTTTCATATTGAGTAGACCTAAAGAGTGTTATGCTAAGAGACATAAGTCAGAATGAGAAAGGGATATACTGTATAATTCAACTTATATGTGGAATCTGAAAAGAAAAGACAAATAAAAAAGATACTCTTAGAAACAGAGATCACACTGATGGTTGCTAGAGGGGAGAAAAGTGAGAGAATGGGTGAAAAAGGTGAAAGGAAATATAGCTACTAATAGTGTGATAAGTTTACACTGTGACATGATCAGTAGACTTAATGTCGTGATCACATTGTATGATATATCAATGTTGAATCACTATTTTATACCTGAAAGTAATATACTATTGTATACCATTATACCTAAAAGAAAAATCTAGGCACAATTTTTCTTTGGCATACCCATGCTTTTATGTTTTGAGTAAAGATGATTTCTATTGTAATATCATACACCTTTATTCCAAATATAGGAAAAATATAAAAAAGTAGAAGATGGAAAATTATAATGTAGTTCCAAGAATTATGAAGTTTTATCATTTGAGAGTATTCTTTTTATTTTATTGTTTTTGCTTTGTTTAGAATTTAGGTAAAATTATATATGTGAAATTATATTCCTGGCTTTTCAAATATAAAATTATGATTATACAATTAATGTAATAATTTGATCATAGAAAATTAGGAAATAAAGAATAGTAAATATTTTAAAATATTTTTTTCTAATCATTGTTAAAATTTTCTTATATTTTTAGACAGTTTTTAAATGCATTTTTGTAGTCTGAGGAAATAAGGACAATGATTTTTAAGCCTTTTGAACCAAAACTTCACGTATAATAATAAGAATATATGAAGCTGGACTCATGAGAGAAAAATACCTTCAATTTTGTGGTATATGAACTTTTCATAGGCATCTCCATTACTTAATCAAGTTTATACATTTTAATAATGCATAAAGTTATTGTTCATGTTTATTGACAGTGAAAAGGACAAATATGGTTTTCAGATCAAATTTTTATTTTTAGGATTTGAGAAAATGAGAAAATACATATTTGTGGATAATTTTTTTCCACATTACTCAAGTCAAGTAAATTATGAAATCATTAAAATAATTACTGGATTAGTATATGTTTTGGTATTTTCCAAAAGGCTCTATCTGAACTGACAGACTAAGCTGAAAATTTATTAACAAATTTCTTACACCTTAAAAATACCTGAGAAAAAAGTGCTCAGAAAAGAATAATGATTTTCTTATAGGATATTAAATCTAGTTAACAGAAATTAAATTATTTAATTTTAGTCTAAATATACATGGAAAAAATACCCAGCCATAATTTTCTATTGTTTCTTACTACTTTATATGTGTAGGTATGAATATATACATTTATTAATTTTTTTATCCCTTAGCAAGTGTAGTTGTATATTATTTTACAACATTTGGGTTACACAGTTTATTTTCTGATTATTTTTGGAATATTAAATTTTTTTCCTATTACTCTTAGGTTTGTGTGTGTGTGTTTCTGAAATACAGTTTCTTTATTTCAGACTTCTAATGGATATTTGTTCAGTATTTAATACAGTTAGAAATATTAGCTTTTGCCGGTAACTATTCTTTTCTTAGGCATCTCTATAATTATTTTCTTTTATCATGAAAAGTAAAATATTTTATGAGATTATGTATATCTATGTGTGGAACTCAGTTTATTGATTTTATAACTTATATAACCTTCTTTGTATATTTGTATTTCCCCTTCTTACTAAAGAAAATTTTCATGACATATCTTCATTTGTTGCCTCACTCTTCAATTAGCTGGTTTCTTGCTAAAATTGACTTACAACATTCAAGTTAAATTTTATTTCTTTTTTATCATCAATAGCTTTCATCTTTTCCTTCATCATTTTCACTTTTGGCCATTTTCTCTGCATTGTCAGAAAGCATTTCATATCTACTAACATGTCACTAAATGTGTCTCTAGTAGCTAATCATTTTTAATAAATGTTTCTCATGCATATTTCATTATGCTCATCTGTTGCTTCACAACTGCCAAACTGTCTGTCCCCCCATGCATTCTCTATGACTTCCTAAAGCCCCAGAGGATGACTGATTAGACAATGATGGGTAAGATTCCTCAAGAGAGGAACAACCTAAGACAGGCACAGTCACATAGGGGCCAACAGGAGAGAGCTTGGGCTCTACAGAGGTGAGTTAGAGCCCCTCACACTCTCTGAGGTTAATAATCAACCTCCTGGTTGCCTTGTGTCCCACACTGCTCCTATGGTGACCTGAAAGGACAATATTGGTCATATGGCAACAGGAATAATTTAGGTACTGAGTCTACCCCCTGGGGTGGTTCCAGTACACTGCGTCCTTGAGGCTATACATTCTTATAGAGATACAATGCATGTTGAAACAAAATGGGGACTTTCAGAAAAAAGGCAATCCCCTAGGTAATGTTATGCACAAACAATGGAATAATCAGTTTCACTTCCTTTATGCTCACCAATAAAAGTTACACAGTGACTCAATTTGGGACTCTTTCAGTTCATGTAGGCTGGAGTCCCTCAGCCCCATTCAAAACTTATTTTTAGCTACTGTGTTTCACCGCCTGGTGTTGCTCCTCCCATTCCCCCACTGCCTGTGTCATGCAGGATGCAACATCTGGCACCCAATGTGGGGCTTGAGAAGGAACGTGGATTCAGAGTTGAATCAGGAGATTCATGGTGCATGGCCTGGGCAGGTATTATGCAAAACTACTGAAGGTAGGGAAATGCCCAGGGATCCATCAAGGTGATGGGGAATTCAAACAGCTGGTACAGGCCTTATATGTGCTTGCTTAAACTACTTCTTAAGGCTGAAGGAGCTCGAGTGTCAGATCAGAGACTAGAGGAACTTCTTAAAGCAGTTGAATCTTATTGTTCATGGTTTCCAAATGTGGGGACATTAGATTTAAAAACATGGGAGAGAGTTAATACAGAACTCTGCACATTATACCATAAGGGAATTTCTTTTCCAGTGAGTGTTTGGACTACATGGGAATTAATTCCAACAGTTTTAGAGCCTTTACAAACTGATGAGGACGATAAAGGAGAGGAAGAAATACAGGAATCTGAGGAAAAAGAGGACGGCTCTTTAGAAGCCCCCACTGTAGTCCCAAAGTCATTATGTCCTTCAATGGAGGACTGTCATCCATCCTCAGGGCCTTTACTTGATTTATTGCCACTGCCCGCTTTTCCACAGTGTGAGTGGAATCTGCTGGCACAGCAGTAAAGGAGAAACAACCCTTTTCTTCCCACTGCATGCACGTCTCCTCCTCCTAATGGAGGCTCTCACACACTGCTCTGCAGTGCAAAGAGGCATAGGACAGGTCCAATTAGAAGGTGATTTAGAGGCTTTAACTTTTCCAGTGATCATACGTGAGTGCACAGTTCCTGGCGATGATCCAAACCACCCTAACATTGTTCAGGTATACGCTCATGAGCCTTTTTTATTTAAGCTTTTAAAGGAACTCAAACAACCACTATTGCACAGCTATCAACACCCATAGCCCTTAAATAGACAAATAATAAGACTTTATCGATAGAACAGTGGTCCCTCTCCCAGCAAAAATTAGAAACGTTAATGGAATTAATACAAATTAAATTAAAACAAGATCATATTGAACCTTCTAGTCCTTGAAATTCTCCTATATTTGCCATTAAGAAAAAATCAGGAAAATGGTGATTACTCACTGATTTGTGAGCTATTAATGCAATAATTGATCCCATAGGTATCTTACAGCCTGGGCTCCCACAGCCTTATATGATTCCAAAATATTGGGCTTTGATAGTTATTGATTTACAAGATTGTTTCTATACAATTCCTTTACATCCCAATGATTGTCCTCGATTTGCATTTTCTGTTCCTTCAATTAATTACAAGGAACATTTAAAAAGCTATCAATGGAAAGTTCTTTCACAAGGATTGCTTAATAGTTCTGCAATTTGTCAGCTTTTTGTAGATTGGGCAATACAACCTGTAGGTATTAATTTTCCAGATTCTATTATTATTCATTATATGGATGATATTCTGTGTGCTGCATTGCTGGAGAAACAGCTAGCAGCATGTTTTAAATTACTTAAAGAGCAATTTGATTTAGTTGGACTTTGTATTGCTCCTAATAAAATTCAAACCACAACTGCAGCTCAATTTTTAGGAACAGTTGTGGACAGTCAATCAATTCAACCTCAAAAGGTTCAGATAAGTAGAGATCAAATTAATACTTTAAATGATTTATAAAAATTGCTAGGAGATATTAATTGGTTATGTCCTACTTTAGGCATTTCCACTTATGCTTTCAGTGATTTATTTGGTCTCTTATGAGGCTCTTCACAATTATATAGTCCCCACACCCTAACTCAGACCAACAAAGAGTTGGAATTGATTGAAAGTAAAATACAAGAGGCTAAAATTCAGCATTTAGATCCCTCTCACCTTTACAAGTTTTAATTTTTCCAACTCCTCATTCACCCACAGTAGTAATTGTTCAACACAATGGTCTAGTTGAGTGGCTTTTTTTGTCTAATAACTTTGTTAAGTCACTACCAAGCTATGTAGAGTTAATTTCAGAACTCATTTCACATGCTCATACCAGAGTACTTCATTTAAAGGGACAGGAATCTAATCAAATTGTGGTTCCCTTTAAAAAACAACAAATAGCACATTTAAATATTCATTCTGAGCCTTGGCAGATTGCTATTAGTGACTTCTTTGGAAAAATTGATAATCATTATCCAAAAAACAAATCATTCCAGTTTCTTCAAAAAACTAACTGGATTTTGCCTAAGAGACTCAAGACAGCCTCCTATTCCTTTAGGCTTAACATTTTTTAATCGATGGATTAAATAATGGCAAAGCTGCAATTGTCAGTGAAAAATGTCATCAACTTATTGAAACAAACTGTACTTCAGCACAAAAGGCTAAATTAATAGCAGTTTTAACTGCCTTACAAACTTTTTCTAAACCTTTAAATGTTGTTTCTGATTCTGCTTATGTTGTTCATACAACACAAAATATTAAAACAGCATCTCTTTTTAATAATACTAATCAATCTCTCCAGCTTTTATTTATCCCAGTCCATCAGGTTGTGAAAAATCATCAACATCCCTTCTTCATCGCCTGCATACACGCTCATACTAATTTACCTGGTCCCAGACCCATAGTAACGTTCTTGCGAATTCCTTAGTAGGAAAGGCCCATGTTACTGAGACAATGCATTTTCATTCTTTGACTCATACGAATGCTAATGGTCTTAGGTCTCAGTTTCCTATCACTAACAAACAGGCTGGATGGGTTGTTCAAACCTGCCCAACTTATCAAATTCTTAATGCTCCACAGTAATGCCCTGAAGGAGTAAATCCTAGGGTCCGGGAGAAATCTTAGTGCAAGATCAGCCTCTGGAAGCAGCTGCCAAATGATTTTGCTCACTGGAGTGAAGTTGCACTAACGTTTTGCCCTCACAAATGCCTTCCTAGTCAGTTAGGATAAACTAAATGTTTCCTTTGTTGTCTTATGTATATATGGATTTGTTTGTTTTGTTGTTTTGTGTAAATTGTGGGCTTTTAGGGTTAATATCCCCATGACCATGGTCGAATCCAGATGTAATGACCAAATAAAGGTATAATTTGCATGTCCTAGATGAATGCAATTAAACCAAACATCTATTTCATGTCTGTGTATCTATGTATGTGTCCAAATTTGTTCATATGCGTGTACGTATGACCATTTTTAATTCTAAGATCAACAATAAAATTTAAAATCTTAGTTGCAACTAATGGACCATTTGATAAAATATTAAATAAATGGTAAATTTATAGTTCTAGGCCACTAAAAAATTGATGCTCAGTTATAATACTGCTAAATCTCTTTATATATATCTTTCAAGTTTTTATGATTTAATAAAAACATTCTTCAAAAAACAAAAAGGGGGAGAAATTAAGGACCCCTCACAGATACAATTTGCAAGAGCTATGTTTACTTTAAAGTTTTAAATTCATCAGGCTCAGATATCAAAGCTCACCTTGGATGTACTGCAGCTGAGAGACATTTCAATAGTCTCCATAGCTCAAAACCTTTGGAAATTGTGCCTATCTGGTGGAAAGACACTCAAACTAATCAATGGCATTTAGGAACATTATTGACATGGGGATGAGGCTTTGCTTGTATCTCTCCAGGTCCTGAAGAAAAACTTTTGTGGATACCTGGTTGGTGTGTTAAGCCATAATAAGAGCAGCAGCCCATAAAAGAAAAGCAAAAAATATACCTTTAGATTTGAAAAACCAACAATATTTGATTTACAAGTTTGTCTTAAAAATCCTTTTGTTTTTCTATTAGGAAATTTTACAATTGATCTAACCCTAAAAATGGTTGATTGCCTTCAATGTCATTTGTATACTTGTATTAATTCTTTAATTTATAATGCATCCCATGACCAAATTATGATTTTAAAAAGGAGATGGGGATTATGGTTACCTGTCCAAGATCCTAGAATGTGGGAAGGCTCCCCAACTGTTCATATTGTTTTACAACTCCTTCATAAAATTTTACTTTGGACAAAGGGATTTATTGGCCTCTTAATTGTAGCAATTATGGGAATTATAGCAATAGCTACTGTTGCTGCTATCTCTGGAGTAGCCTTAAATCTGGCTGTACAGACTACTCAGTTTGTGCAAGAACGGCATGAAAATGCAAGTAAGGCTTGAAATCAACAAATCAAAATTGACCAAGAAATTAATATTAGATTGACTGACTTGGAGACTACTGTAATTTTTCTTGGAGATCAATTTGAAAATCTCTGTACCATGATTACTTTAAAATGTGATTGGAATGTTTCTAACTGTTGTGTGACTGCTTTCTCTTACAACCAAGCTAGGACTCCATGGTCGGAGGTATGAGCTCATCTCCAGGGACATACTCCCAACCTCACTGTAGATATTCTACAACTGCAACAAGAAGTGGATCAGATGTCTCATACCACAATTTCTCTTCTACCAGAAGAGGAGATGCTTTCCATGGCAGCAGAAAGACTGTCTAAATTTAAACCCCCTCACCTGGGTGAAAACCCTAGGTGGAGGATTTGCAGGTGCAATTGTACTGTTGCTAATCATTCTTCTTTTATTTTGTTTAGTCCTTAGATATGGACAACAAGCCCTACAATGGGTCATAGATAAGGAAACTGCCCAGTTTGCATGTCTCCTTTTACAAAAATAAAAAGGGGGAGATGTTGCCTTACAACTGCCAAACCATCTGTCCCCCCATCCATTCCCCATGACTTCCTAAGGCAGGAGATAAGTGTGGAGGCCATGGGGACATAGAATACCTCAAATCACCCTGTATGGCCCCAGAGGATGGCTGGTTAGTTAATGATGGGTAAGATTCCTCTAGGGAGGAACAACCTAAGACAGGCACAGTCACATAGGGGCCAACAGGAGAGAGCTTGGGCTCTACAGAGGTGAGTCACAGCCCCTCACACTCTCTGAGGTTAATCATCAACCTCCTGGGTGCCTTGTGTCCCACACTGCTCCCATGGTGACCTGAAAGGACAATATTGGTCATATGGCAACAGGAATGATTTAGGTACGAGGTCTACTCCCTGGGGTGGTTCTGGTACACTGAGTCCTTAGGGCTATATGTTCTTATACAATGCATGTTGAAACACAATGGGAACTTTTGGAGAAAAGACAGTCCCCTAGGCAACGTTATGCACAGACCATGGAATAACCAGTTTTACTTCCTTGTATGCTCACCAATAAAAGTTATGTATTGGCTTGATTCAGGGCTCTTTCAGTCCATGAGGCTGGAGTCCCTTGACCCCACTTGAAACTTATTTTTGGCTACTGTGTTTCACCATCTTGCGCTGCCCTTCCCGTTCCCCCACTGTCTGTGTTGTGCGGGACGTGACACTATTGTATTTTACTTTTGTTCTTTTTTTTCTGAATCTCTTGCTTTTGTCTCATACTGATTTTTTAAATTTCAGCATAGCCTAAATTCTCTCATCTCTCCCATTTGAAACACTATATCTTTGTGCATTCTATTGACTGCATTCTTCATAAAGCACCAAGAGTAATCTTTTTAAAATCATAAATCTAATTAGGTACCTCCTAATTAAACTGTTTCAATTATTTTCTATTTCACTAGTGAAAAAAGAAAAAAAAGAATCAAAATGTCTAAAAATGCCCTATAGAAAATTGTTTTTATCTATGTTTCTATCTTCATATATAGAAACTCTTCTCTTTTTAAATGTTTTCCCATATGCTTATAAATATGAAAACTGAATGCCTATCACATTTTTTTTTTTTGCCTTCAGATTTATTTATTTATTTATTTATTTTTTTAATTCATTTTTATTGTTAGACTTCTGGCAGCCATCGATATGCTCCAACAATTTATATTGAAATTGATATCCAGAATGTTTCCATGTTTTTGAGGCTTTATTTATTATTATTATTTGTATATTTTCATTTTTTAAAAATTAAATTAATTGGGGTGACATTGGTTTAGTAAAATTACATAGGTTTCAGGTGTACAATTCTACAATACATTATCTGTGTTTTGCATTGTGTGCTCACCACCCAGATTCAATTCTTCTTCTGTCACCATATATTTGATGTCAAGTATTTTTAGACTCACAGTAAAAATACAGAGAATTCATATACACCCTGTCTCTGCACATTCACAGCCTCTTCCACTCTCATCATTTCCCATCAAAGTGGTACAGTTGTTACAATTGATGAACCTAAAATGACAAATCATTATCACCTAAAGTCCATAGTCAAATTATGTTCCACTCTTAATGTAGGATATTCTACTGGTAAATGTATAATGATGTGTATCCACAATAATTAAGTCATATTATATGGAATTGATTCACTGTCTAAAAATCTAAAACAGTGCTTCCCATTTATTCCTCTCCACTCCAATTCCTGGCATTTGTTAATCTTTTTATTATATCCATAGTTTTGCCTTTTCAAGAATCTCATATGTTTGGAACTATAGAGTATGCAACTTCTTTAGATTGGCTTCTCTCACTTAGTAATGTGAACTTAAAGTTCCTCCATGTTTTTTATAGCAGTTAACTCATTTCCCTTAGATGTTGAAAAATGTGTCATTGCATGGATATGCTACAGTTTATTTATTCATTCACTTAATTGAAGGATACATTGACTACTTCCACCTTTTGACAATTATGGAGAATACTACAATAAATATCTATACAGAGATTTCTCTGTAGATAGAAGCTTTAAACACATTTGGATAAATATCAAAGAATGCAGTTGCTGGATCACGTGGTAGAGTATACTTAATTTTGTGAAAAACTCCCAAACTGTCTTAGAAACTGGTTGTATCATTTTTCATTTTCACCAGTAGTGAATGAGAGTTTTTGTTCTGCATCTTTTCAGCATTTGGTGTTTTCAATGCTTTGGAATTGGGCCTTTTTTAATATATGTATAGTTGTATCTCAGGTTTTCAACTTGTAAATCCTTAATGACATATGATGTTAAACATCTTTTAATGTTTATTTGCCCTCAGTATATCTCTTTAGTTGAGGTTTCTGTTCAGGTCTTTATTTCATGTTGTAATTGAGTTATTTATTTCCTTATTGTAAAGTTTTAAAAGTTCTTTGTATATCTTGTATAAAATTCATTTATCAGATAAATCCATTCCAAATATTTTCTCCCAATCTGTAGCTTGTTTTATTGTCTTGAGAGTGTCTTTTGCAGTACAAAAGTTTATAATTTTAATAAAGTCCTATTTTCCTATTTAATCCATTATTTCTTTTATTGATGCTGCCTTTGGTGTTGTATCCAAAAAGTCATTGCATATCAAATGTCACCTAGGTTTTTCCTTATGTTATCTTCTAGGAATGTTACAATTTTGCATTTTACATTTATGTCTGTGACCATATAGAGTTAATATTTGGAAACAACATAAGGTCTTTGTAAACATTAATATTATTTTTGCATGCAGATATACAGTTATTCTAGTGCAATTTGTCAAAAAAAGTATATTTTATGAATTGCATTATCTTTGCTACTTTGTCAAAGATCAGTTGACTATATTTATTTGGGCCTATTTCTGTGCTCTTTATTTTGTTCCAAAGATCTATTTAGTATTTTTTTGCCAAGAATACATTGTCTTGATTACAATAGCATTATACTAACCCTTCATCTTGAGTAGAATTAGTCCTCTAACTTTTTATTCATTAATATTTTGGTGGATATTCCAGGTCTTTTGCCTTTTGCATAAACTTTGAAATCAATTTGTTGGTGTCAACACAATAATTAACTATATCTGTAATTAAGATGGCATTGAATCTGTAGATGAAGTTGAAATCTATGGAACTGACATTTTGAAAATATTTAATTTTTGTGTCTATGAACATCAATTTTTTTTTATTTATTTGTCTCTTCCTTGATGTATTTTATTAAGTTTTGTTGTTTTTCTCATATAGATCTTAGACATATTTTGTAGATTTATATCTAAGTATTTAGTATTTTGGATCTGCTAATGTAAATGGTATTGTGACTTTACTTTGAAATTCCACTTTTCAATTGCTGGTACAATAGGCAAGATATTCATATTTGTAGATTGGTCTTGTATCCTGTGAGTTTGTTATAATATCTTTTTAGTTCCAGAAGGTTTTATTTTCTGCATAAATGATTATGTCACCTGTAAAAAAAAACAGTTTTATTTCTCTATTTCTAATCTGTATAACTTTTATTTGTTTTCTTATCTTATTTCATTAGTTAGGACTTCTAACATAATGTTGAAAAAGAGTGATGAAAGAAGATATCCTTGCCTTATTCTTACTGTCGCAGAAAGGTTTCTATTTTCTCACCATTATGTATGACATTAGGTGTAGTTTTTTGCTTGTTTGTTTTTGTTTTTGTTTGTTTGTAGATGCTCATTATCAAGATAAGGAAAAAACTTATAAGGAACTTCTTTCCTCTGTTCCTAGTTTACTGAGATTTTTTATCATAAATGAGTGTTAGATTTTGTCAAGTACTTTTTTTGCATCTATTGATATTACCGTGTGATTTTTCTAGATTAGTCAGTTGATGTGATGGAATACATTAATTGATTATTTTAGTTTATTTCTTAAACCAGACTCACATACATACACTACATCCCACTTGGTTGTGGTATGCCATTTTTTATACATTGTTGGAATTATTTGCTAATATTTTGTTGAAGATTATTACATCTATATTCATTAGAAATATTGTTCTGTAGTTTTCTTTTAAAGCCATTTGGTGGTTTTGGCATTAAGATAATGCTGGCTTCATAGAATGAAATAAAACTTACTACTTCTGCTTCTTTGTTCTGAAAGAGATTTTAGAGAATTAGTATAATATTTTTTCATAAATATTTGGCAGAATTTACCAGTGAACTCATCTGGGTTTGGCAGTTTTTCTTTTGAAAAGTTATTAATTATTGATTGCATTTCTTTAATAGATTTAGCCTATTGAGATTACTATTTCTTCTTGTGTAATTTTAC
Organism: Lyroderma lyra; assembly: GCA_004026885.1. NCBI lineage: Eukaryota > Metazoa > Chordata > Mammalia > Chiroptera > Megadermatidae > Lyroderma > Lyroderma lyra. Next base: position 144,209 of record PVJL010002701.1, read on the forward strand.
CAGATTGTGTATTTCAAGAACTTTGTTCATTTCATTTGGTTACAAAATTTGTGGACATACAGCTGATATAGGTACCTGATATCACCAAAATATTCCATAGATATTAAGAAAAACTTTATTCATTGAATGAGTTTATATTGCTTTTACTGTTGAAATGATTTATATCATTGACTCCTTATAATAATTTTTAAAGATTAGGTATTTTTATTCTCATTTTAGTAATAAAAAAACCAAGGGGCAGAAATTTAGCTAACAGAATTGTTTCAGAAGAAACAGGAAATAATTCATCTTCATCCTTATAAACTATTTTGAGGCTAAGTTGTTCTATATATACTGTTCTGTATATTATGTAAGTTGAGGTATATAATTCAGTTATATTTGAATGTGCTCTCTAAACTGCTAAAAATATCAGATTGTTGATCTAACCTTTATTGTGATTAAGAGTTAATGTTTATTTAAAATGTATTATATGGCAGATGCATACTAATTTGTACCATCTCCACAACAGCCTTATGAGATTACTTATCCCAGTTATACAAACAAGCAAAAGAAGTCTCAAAGAGAGACTGGATAATTTTCTTACAATCTATAACATTTAAATTGTAGAATTTATAATCAAACACTAATAATTTGGATATATAATTCTTGCTCTTAGCCATTAAGCTACCTGATTAACTCAGTGATAGCTTATTCTTAACATATAAATAGTAGCAAGAAGCATTTGCATAACATAAAATTCTGCATGAAAACTAAATAATTTAAAATGAAAATCAACTAAATTCACCTAAAGTGATTTACCATTTCTTAGATAGATTCCATTTAATGTATCATTAACTATTTTAATTATCAGAATAGCCACTGGGTTTTGGTCCTTCAAAATAAAGACAAATAAGAAAAGCAAATATTCTTTTATTATTTCATCTCATTAATATATTTGGATTACACTTGTGCAAGAAAATAGAAATAAATATTTTGAGAAAATAGAAGATAATCTAATTACTACATAACCAGATAACTAATTTAGGAAATTTACCCCTTAATAAATGAAAATGTTTATCTTTAAAGAATCACTTGTTAGTTTACAGTACTTACTATTTTGCAACTTAATTTTTTAAGAACCCTTTTATAACTCAGTGTTATCATTACTATGAAACAAAAAAAGCATTTCTAAAATAACAGCATTTGAAGCACATCTGTTTCATTGATATGCATTACAGAAATCTGCATCCATTAAAATTTGAGGGTTGTTTAGTGTGTTGCTTTGAGAAGGTGCTCTGCATGACTCAAAATTAGCTTGTATATCAGGAGTGATGGGTGTTGCCATGGAAAGTACACATTTTTTTTAAATTGAATAGCAAACTAATAGGCATATAAAACCAACACATCTTGTTTGGCATGTATATTACCTCTCCTGCAGCTGCAATTAAACATTATCCTCTTCTGAAATATTTGGCTATATTTTTCTGGGTTTTGCTTAACTTGCAGAGTAGTACATTTCTTTTTGCAGCCTGAAACCTTCTTTCCTAAGCTACAATTTTTCTCACTGCCTTTCACTGATGGACCTGAAATATCTCACGCAACATATGTAACCCCTTGCTTTGATTTCTAATATCTGGAATAATTGCTTTTAAAACATTACATAAAAGCAATATAAAATATAACTCAAGAAATTTCTCATATTTTCATTATAGTATTCTCCATAAAACAAGATTGCTATATAAAGTAATTAAACCTGAACACTTTTAGATTTTATTAGAGAAAAGTTATTAGCTAAATTTGAAAACTAAAATTCATCAGTTCTATTAGTCTTCTTTTCTTAGCCTTTCTCTCCATCCTCACACTCTACCCCAACCTCATAAAAAATAACTTATCCATACCTTTTATTGCCACAGTAGTAAATATTTGCTATTTTATTATTTTCTCCACTTGCATATTATAGACTCACATTTCCTTATTTATGTGTTGCTTAAAAAAATTCCTTTCATGGCATTTTGGTGCTAATATAGCAATTTGCAAGATGGTGTTCTACCTCCTCTTCCCATTTTGAAGATTATTTTTCCTAGTTTTACTTTAATAACAATTAAACACGTGGAGAGGATACTCATTTGGACTTACATCCAAGTTATTTTTGGTAAAACATTGACAAATTTTTAAGTAGACATTGTAGTTAAAAAAAAATGCTCCTCTGAGATGACTGTGGCTTGAATAATAAGTAAATTCAAGACTATGGGAGACCAGCACAACAGGGTATCTGTAAGTAACAGTGCTTACTTATCAACTAGGGAGAGCTTAACAGATTTGCTTCTTACTGTGACAAACAGTGAACAAATTTTTTAAGAGGCTGTAAACAGAGACTGAACTCAAAAGCTAACTCTGAACAGGATTTGATGTAGTGCAGGAAGACATCTTCCTGGAGCAAATCAAGAGAGATTTAGAACAATAGTGACTGATTATTTGCAGCAGCTGCCATGACTTTTATTCTATTGCCTTCTAGAGTTCATCCATCTTTGTTTTCTCACTTTGATTTCAGAGTTCATTTTTTATGATGTTCATTTCTTATGATGAAAATGGACCTATTTAGAAGGAATAGGTGAACTCTTCCTTGAGCGTTCAAAGACATCTTCAAATACTTGAAACAAAAGAAAATTTTATAAAGATCAAGAAGCTACATAGAAGTGTTTTACAGATTTTAAATAAAATATAAAGAGCTGTTGAGAGAAGCATGGCAGAGTAACAGTTGTTACCAATGCATTAATAATCTGAACACAAATTTAATCCTATCCATTCTGTGTAACACACATTCCTCTATGTGGAAGACAATAAAATTTGAATGCATAAAAAATGGATTTACCAACAAATCTAAACAAATATAGAGTAAGGAAATGGTAAATCAAATCTGAATTTATGTAATTCTTCTGAAAACCAAGTAATCAATATCTTCTATTAATAACTATGTAATCAGTGGTATCAATAGTGATAGCCTTTTTTTATTGGCTATCATTTAAGGGGGTATAAATTAAATGATGAAAAACTCCAGGGAATTATTTCTCCCTATGATTTCGTATTTTCAATACTAGTAATATGCAGTCTTACTTCCTAATCAATTGCATTCAGTCTTTGTAAATAGTTGATTATTAAAACAGAAAAAGTGTTTCTCATTTCTCCTCATGATTCACTCATCTGAACTTAGGTGATCTAAATTCTTTTAGTAATATATTTTACTAAAACTAGTAAAATGTCTTTACGTTGATGTGTGCAATCTATAAAGTGGAATTAAGTAATAGATTAGAAAATTGTTTTTGAACTTCTTATTTAATTGTGAGACCTATAGCCTAACACTGAAAGAGAATACATTCTATTTTCCTTTAAAAGGCCTAAATGCAGCAAACAAATTCACTAAATCAGCTTGGTTACTATCAGTTATGTTGGTATTGATGTCACATGATACATTAAAATAGAGACCATAGAAATCTAAGAAAGACTACATAATCTTTTAAAATGTTGGTGCACATAGTTAATAATATCTGGTATTAAGGTGTAAAAAAAGTTATACACAATGAGATTGCATAGGGCAACAGAAATATCTAGTTTTCAAAATGACTAGCCTGCCTATTGGGTATGCTTATGTACTTGCTGAAAATAAAACAATCCTTCCCTCTTCAGTGTTCTGTAATGTAGCTACTCTATGTTAAATTAATTGAGTAAGTAGGCCATTAGACTGAAGTCTCTCTAATATCTCAGTAGTAGTACATAAGCAAACCAAGGCCTAAGTCTTTAAATGCCTCAAGTTTAAGAAATCATAACTTAAGGTCAAACAATCACAGTTAACTATTCTTTTCCAAATAAGGCAACCACTTAAGGTTATAGCTAATGATTTTACTTTATCTCCACCTTTTCTCTATAAATATATTTCCCCTAGCTTCTGTCAATGAACTGTTCTTAACCACTCCAGTTTAGTAGTGCCCACTTTGAAAATCATTAATGAATATTTTATCCTGTTCAACAAATAGTCACTTAACTTGTAGGTACTTCCTTACAATGTAATATAATGTGCACATAAAGAATCTTAATTAATGTAAGGAATTTATGGAATTCTAGAAAAAAAGTCCATAATATATAAACTTATTTTTTGCATAAATGAAAAAGTTGGCCCAGATGCATTTATTGAAAGCAATCCATTGTGATTATAAAAATGTTTCAGATATAGCATTAAAAAATATTCTCCTCTTTGTAGACAAAAGTTTTCAGATTTTTTGGGTAGATACTTAGAAGAGAGATTGCTGGGTAACTCTAATGTTAATTTTTTGAGGAATCTCAACTATGTTTTTCACAGTAGCTGTAACAACTTATATTCCCACTGGCAATGAATGAGGGTTTCTTTTCCTCCACAACCTGTCCAACATTTGTTATTTGTCATGTTGATGATAGCCATTCTAAAGATGTGAGGTGATATCTCATTGTGGTTTTGATTTGCAAATACCCTTATTGCTAAGGAAGTTAAGCATTTTTTCATATATTTTCTGGCCATTCACATGTCTATTTGAAAAAAATTGTCTGTTCAGATCCTCTGCCAATTTTTAGATTGTCTTTGTTGCTGTTGTTGTTGCTTGTTGTTATTGCTTGTTGTTGTTGACTTGTATTAGTTCCTTATATATTTTGGATATTAGGCCTTATTAGAGGTATTGTTTGCAAATTATCTTCTCTCATTCAGTTGGTTGCCCCTTTGTTTGTTGATGATTTCTTTTGCTATGCAGAATCTTTTTAGTTTTATATACTTTATTTATTTATTTTTGCTTTTACTTCCCTTGCTTCTGAGGTCAAATTCACTAATTTCTCCCTAATCCTAAAGATCATAAGTATAGTACCAATGTTTACTCTTATGTAATTTATTTTTTGAGGTCTTATGTGTAGACATTTGGTCTGTTTTGAGTTGATTTTGGTATATGGTTATAGATTAGAGTCTAGATTAATTCTTTTGCATGTGGCTTTCCAATATTCCCAATACCATGTATTGAAAGGGATTTCTTTTCTCCATTGTATATTTTTGTCATCTTTGTTGAAAGTTATCTGCCCATATACATATGGGTTTATTTTTGGGTTTTCAATTCTATTCCATTGTTCTGTGTGTCTGTTTTTCTGCAAATATCATGCTGTATATTTTTACAACATCAATTGAAATTTTATTTTATTCATTTAATATTATTAATTGTTAAATTTATTGGTGTAATATTGGTCAGCAAAAATTACATAGGTTCTAGGTGTACAATTCTACTGTACATCATCTATGTGTTGCACTGTGTGTGTACCACCTAGAGTCAGTTCTCCTTTCATCATGGTATATTTAACTCCCTATCCCTGCTCTGTCACCCTCCACCCTCAGTTAACAACTAAACTGTTGACTGTGTCCATGAGTTTTTGTTTCTTTGTTGCTTTCAGTTTATGTTCCACATATGAGTAAAGTCATATGGTTGTTGGTTATTTTCTGTCTAGCTTATTTCACTTAGCTTGATGATCTTAAGGTCCACCCATGTTGTTGTAAATGGCCCTGTTTCATCTTTTCTTAGTGCTGAGTAGGCCATTATGTAAATGTACCACAACTTCTTTAACCAGTCATCTATCAAAGGACACTTACTGTTTCCATGACTTGGCCACATTAAAAAGTGCTCTGATGAACATTGGGGTACATATATTTTTGAAAATACTATGCTATTTTGATTTATTGTTGTTTTGTATAAATTAAATTTGGGAAGTGTAATGTCTCCATTATTTTTTCTTTTATGTACCCCATTGTTCATTGCAGCATTATACACAGAGGTCAAGAGATGGAAACAACTAAAGTGTTCTTTGATACATGACTGGATAAAGAAGATGTGGTATATATACATAATATCACTTGGCCATAAGAAAAGATGAAATACTGCCATTTGTGACAGTATGGATGGATCTTGAGATTATCATGATAGGCAAAATATGTCAGGCAGAAAAAAGTCAAAAGCCATATGGCTTCACTCATATGTGGGATATAAAAATTGAAAGCAACAAAGAAACAAGACAAACTAACAAACAGTAACTCATAGACACAGACAATAGTTCAGTTTTTATCAGAGGGGAAGGGGGAAGGAGGGTAGCAGAAGAGGGAGCAGAAGTCAAATACATGGTCATGGAAGGAGAACTGATTCTGGGTGGTGAGCACACAATGCAACAAATAGATAATGTAGTATAGAATTATACACTTGAAATCTATGTATTTTACTAACAAATGTCACCCCAATAAATTTAATAATAATATAATACAAAATAATTTCCCCTACCTACACAATAAAAAATAATTATTTGTGACCTCATCAAAATATTCATGTCTTCTCTTATGCCACTCTTGTAATTTATTTTCTCTTCAGGTTTACATCATTGTAATGTTTAGTTCTCAAATTTATAGCTTTCAAATATTTTAAATTATTTCATAGAAAAGATAATATGGTGGCTTTTAAACAGAAAATTTCTTGCCTAAGGAGTATATAAATGACTCTATTTTTCAAGTGCAATTAATCTGGTATTTTCAAGGTTGACCTAGCATATAATGAAGGAAAATACATTTAATATGCTTATTATTGGTCTTTATTAGCACACTTTTATGAAGAAGAAATGATCATACAGAGAAAACATTTTCATCAGACAAAGTACCCCCTAAAAGACTATTGTCTCCAGGAAGTTTGACATGAGTCATGTTAACATTTGAACAATGGTTTTTCTAAAAATGTAACTAACAGACCTATGGGCCCTGATGATCTAAACATCAAAGAACAAAAATTTTACTTCAAAATCAGACAATGAAAACATCAAATATGAAAGGGCAGCTATTGCTGTTCCAACAAATCTGGACTGAAGTATTTTTAAAGCATAATTATAAACTGTTATATTGTGTCACTATTTTTTTCAATGATTTGTATTTCTGTTTACAAGTTAGAGATGATTTTTCTCAATTTTTATGTTCCACAATCAGCCTAGGATTTGGAACTCAAACTGCATTCTCACCATCTTTTCTCGCCACTTGTTGATAAAGATCTATAATTACAATGAAGCCAAAGATTTTCTTGATGATGTCTAGAGGTAGGACACAATCTACCTGACCTTTTCTAAGCATATTTACTCTGCTATATCACCAGTCAAAGTTTTTTATGTCACTAAAGAAACAGGCAGGGTTGGAAGTAATAAAATTAGCAAAAATTACTCTCACTTTCCTGCACAGAACAACCAAGCTGCTTAATCTTTAATGTGTCCTAGAAGAGAAAAAAATATTTGTTGATATCTTTTCTTTGTGTCCTACAGTAAAATTCCAGGTTGGTCGCAAATTTTAGATTACAGTATGTCTGCTTACTGAAGTCAAACTTGGCTTTTAAAATTATTTTTACTATTTATCAATGAACTTTTATCACACCCTTTCCTTCTCTCATTGTCAGAGTCCCCTTATTTCATGCATGAGTAGCCACATGGGTTAGTGGATGAGGTCATGGCTTCTGGAGCCAGACTGTCAGGATTCATTGTCTAGCTCTGCTATTCAGCAGCTGTGCCATCTGGGGACACTAATTAAACCTCTTACACTTCATTTTCTATAGAATGCAAATGAGTATTTATATCTGCAAGTTGATCTAAAGGTTGAATGCATAAAACATTGAAAAGGCTTATAACAGGGTATTGCACACAATGAGTGTTATATAAATAAAACTATTGTTATTATATATATTACTTATTATTCTTCTAGTTTTTGTTTCTTTACTAAATAGTCTGAAAGGCTAAAAACAAATGTCATTGATTTTCTTCCAGATAAGCTGTAGGCCTTTGATCAGATTTTTCCAGTCAATGCACCTGCAAAACATGACAGCTGGCCAAAGAGAAATCAGATGTTCTGGACCACATCATGGGATATTAGCATTCAATCTAGCCATAGGTTCCTAGGAATGTGTTTTAACTTCATAGCTGTTTCCCTTAGAAGGGTCCCACAGTTTTGTTGGACTTTTTTTTTTTTTGACCATGGAAAACAAATCTGAATCTCTGAAATTCCTGATGATCATAAACTATTAACGATTCCTTAGTAAATTCATTTCTGCTTAAACTAGCTAAAATGGACTTTGCTTTTGCAATAAAGGGTCCTGACTGTCACATAATGTCATTTACAGTTTCATGGAGCATCATGGTTCTATCTTATAAGTGTGACTAGTGTGCCAAGGTTATGCCTCTCATACAGGGACTCCTATAAAGCATATGAAAAAAATCTGCTTTATACAGTTGTCAAATAGATCCATTTTCTGCACTTTAGTCACCACTTTTGTCATCAAATTTCCAAAGAATTGGGGGCATCTGCTATAATATTCATGGTTCTACCCTTATACTTTGTATTTTTCCTAATGATTTTCTTTCACTTTAAGCCAGATCAACATAGTCAGTAAACCAATCCAGTGCTCAAGTTTGTGTCATCAGAGAGCAAAAATATTTTGCTGTAAATAATATAGATAAAGATTATAAATTATTGATTAAGAGATGGTCCCAAACTTTCCAGAAATTTATGGTTTCATTTTTCAACTATACCATTTTTCAAAGAGCACTTCAAGATTTGTATTAATTTCTATTCACTTAATCACTAAAATGTTAAAATTGTTCTCAAGGAATCATGAATCAAAAATGGCCAATTAAATAAGGGCAGAGCTTGGACCAAAACAAAGGTTTTCTACTTTCTTGCACAAAACTGTTTTTTATTACTCTTTACTACCAGTCTTAACCAAACCAGGAGTCATTGACTAAGTGAGAGTATCATAACTCTCACCATAATAACATGGATAGTTATGTGAGTGATTATTGCCAGTCCAATTAATCTAATTAATTAAATGTCATTTTAAAATTATATTTAATCATATTAACATGGATAGTAATAACAGGGCTCAATATTTTAATTTATATTATATTTATAATGATTATATTTAATATCAGTTGATCACTCATGGTGATATATTTGTGATTTGTGATGCAAAATTAGAAAGATTATCTGATGGTGCCACAAAGGCATCCAAGAATTTAGAAAGTTAATTAGTTTCCATGAATTATTTAAAAATCTTTTGGCATTCTCTCTGTCTGATTTGCCCTTCCTTATTCCCAATCCTTACCACTCCACCTTCTAAAATTTATCCCATTCCTCAAATAGTAGACATTTTCTGCCCCATCTAATTGTTCCTCATCACCTTAGGTGGATATGGTTGTTCCCACAGACCTATTCTCTTAATAACATAAGGAATTTATTAAATGCTCACTGCCATGTAGTACAATTTTTTGTTTACTTCATTTTGTTTCATAGTATTAGATCATAAGAAACATATACCAAGTCTTACACTTCTGTTTTTTAGTTCCTCTGAATGTTTGGAGCCTTTCAGAGAGACAATAATATTTGATGTGTTAAGAGGGTAACAAACTCAACTGTTAGTGGTTGGTGTCTAGTCAACATGACTGAGTGTTACTAAGCCTAATATTAAAAATATGGATGTAAGCTGCTTGTACTATGACCTAACATAAAGCTGCCTACTCACATTGTCTCTAAAACAATGTTGGCTTAATGAAAGCAAAACATAGCATGTCTGCAAGTTGTCAAGCCCAGTGCTTGCCAGGTATTATCCCTTGACTAAAATACCAGTCAGCTTCCTTCCCTCTAGTAAACATCATTTTAGAAAGTTAAACCACTTTTCCTGGGGATTAGGAAAATTTTGTCTTCCTCTCTGATTTCAAGTGAATGGGTATATAGAAATTAGAAGGGGTATATTCATTAATTATTTATTGATGGTTTGGTCTTAACAAATATAAAAGGAACATTACATTATTATATAATTAAACCTTAGAAAATTATTTCACCTACATTGTTTAATTTAAACAACCTAATGTTTATTTTTTTATTTTTATGAGTGAGAAAGATCAAGGATGGAGAGAATTAACTGACTTGTTCAAGATTGTGAAGGACAAGAATGTGATTGAGATATCATTAAACTCTGAATATATAACTCCTGCTCTAGAGCACATGACACAACATTATTCTGCTAAGCACCAGAATCCTGTAGGTATCTACGTGCCCAGGGCTTACTGAAGAAATGGTAGGCAGTTGTTATTGAGAGAGGACTAAATTATCCAGTGTTTGGGATTTTCGTTATGTTTTTGTATCTATTTTTTTCTTTTGGTTGACATATAAAATTCTTTCTGATATCACACGTTTTTCCCCCCCATGAAATTACTGCTATTTTTTATTCACTTGTTATATATGTATATTTGCAAATGATGGCAATTAGCATTCTCAAGACTATCTACTTTGCAATGTTTATCCTAAATTTATTGACATAGAAATACACATACAAACAGATTATAATTTATCTTTCAGAAAGATGTCTGCATCAAATAAATCAGCAACCAAATTGAAAATTTGAAATTGCATCTGCAGCTAATACAAAATAATCTAAGATAATTCCTGCAATAATCAACAGATTCTGTGTTATTCGAGAAATGACATGCAGGGGGTTTTCATTGGCATGGTGGGGTTTGAAGGTTGGTATTCCAAACCACTTTCCATTTTTTAAGAATCTCATTTTAACTTTCAACATAGGAAAGAAGTCACTCTTATTTTCATAGTCACTCTATTTTGCGAGCACCAGGGTAAGGGTCACAATGTAGTTTTTTTCCTGCAAGTCAGTTGGACTAAAACTGACAGGGAAGTACTCCCAAAAGAAAACCAAATCTCCACCCAACCAGGCTGGGCATTCCTTCGGTTGTTAAGGGACTCCCACGATTTGCAGCAGAAGTAAGACAGACCATGTTAATATATTTTTTAATGCTTTACTCACACATTCAATTCACACACACACACACACACACACACACACAAACACACACAAAGGCATATAAGATACAGAAGCAAACCAGTCCAATAAGATATATCACTCTCAGGCTAGTTCTAGGATTGCAGCAGGTGAATTTCCGATTGGGCCGAGCTTCAGGTGGCAGATGTCTTGGTTGAGTCCCCAGCAGCAGGAGATCTCAACAAAACTGAGGGATCTGCCAGAAATCTAAAGTCTGGGAGTTTTATCCTCTTCTTGCAGATCTTATCCATCCCAGATGATGAGTGCAGTGTCTACTTGGCAGCTTGCCCATATTTGAACACCATTGCTTATCACTGGATCCAGATACACCCCAATTGCACATGTTCTCACTCCATTTTCAAAATGGAATCATTTACATCAAGGTCCATAGTGCTCTGTACACTCTATGTGGTAAACAATTACATGGGCAAGATTCCTCAAAATCTAATTTGCTAAGAAACTGAGAAAGAGAATCATTGGTCATAACCTAAGTAAGTAAAAGTGTGAATATGCTGCCTTCAAATTTCAATCTTCATAAGACAGAGAGAGAGAAAGAAATTGAACAGTGCTGGGGTGGGGGACGGAGGATGGGTGGTTAAAGACAGCTAAAGTTTTCTCAAAGTTCTGTTATAGTTTATCACTAACTCTGGATTTGATTACAGTTGGTGAAAAAAAGGGTAAAATAAAAGCTGTGAAAAAAAGAGTAGAATGAAAAGTTGTTACTCACAAAATTTCCAGTTATTTATAACAATTTCATCACTCAAAATGTATTCACTTCATTATTTTGGCTTGCTAGCTTTTGACAATTATACCTGTCAGTCCTCAGAGCTGAATGAAGCAACAGTAGAAGAATAAAAGGAAAGTGAAATTCTGAAGAACAATGAATTTGTCACTGGTTTATTTAGATGATATTCAAATAATCTAGTTCTGAATGTGTTAACTGAGAATGAGTTGATAAAATCCAAAAAGGAGTGTTCAATTAATATTAATGTATTCCATGATATCTTATATAAATTTGAGGATGACAGATCACAGTTACTCAGAAATTTGTATTTGTAATTATAATTGGATTTTTATGTTGAAAGAAAATTAGTTTTATATAAACATAATTTTATAGTGAAGTACCATAAATATTACACTCAATAAATCTATTGTTGATGTTGGTACCCTGAGGGAAAAAATTATTTCTTACTGATTTTTGAAAAAAATTATTTTAGAATGGTTATTTAAAAATAAAAATTAAGATGAGGGATCAAAATGGTAACATGGGAAGCACTCCTAAAAGTTAAAACAAATACAATAACTATAATTTAACAAAAATGTCCCTACGTAGCACACTAACACAGCTAAGAAACCCACCTATCACATCAAAGGACCTGCAGGGGGGCAAAAAGTCATAAACTGAAGAGGAGGGAAGGAAAATATAGATAAGGGGGCCTGGATCTCTGCTTGGAATTCACTGTAGTCATGAGAAGGGAGAAGGCAGCAGGTTAGCATTTCAGACCTCACTTTAGTTCCAGGAGAGGTAGCAGTGGGTAAAAAAGTTGGGGTCACCAGATGTTGCAGTCCAGACTTCATTGTGGTTACACAAAAAAAGAGGTACAGAGGTAGAGTCTTCTAGATACCACAGCTTGGACCTTATTCTCATCCTGGGAAAGAAAAGAAGGAGATGCAGAAGTCAGGGCCACAGGACACCATACCCTGGATCACATTTTGGTCCCAGAAGAGAGAGAAGGAGGTGCAGAGACAGGGCCATGTGATGCAGCAGATTGGATTTTACTCTCATCTCCAGAGAGAGAAAAGGGGCAGAGGAGAGAGCCACAAGATGCCATAGGCTGAACCTCATTTTCTCCCCAGGAGAAAAAAGGAGTGAAAAGCCTACAGGTGAGCTTTTCTGGCCAAAAGCAATCCTGCCTGAGCAATCTGCATGTAAGATGGCTGATTTAACACTTGGTGCAGAGACCTCAAGGCAAAAATTGAATACAAAAGTGTATAAGCTCTCAGTGCCTTCAGTGCCCTCAATGCCAGGCAGGAAACCAAAAAAATAAAAATAAAAAATCTGGGCACTTTTTCATATTCTCTCAGAGTTTTCCTCTCCCACCTCTTCCTGGTGTTTTTGCTGACCCCAGAAGAAACTATAGCAATGATTAGCTGGTTAAACAGCAGAATATCTACAACCCTGAAAACTGAAGAGAAAATTCCCAAGCAGAAGATGCACAGGTCAGCTAATTCCAGTGACAGGGAGGGAATGGTATAGGTGAAACAGCAACATCAGGCTGACATCTTCCATCATCCAGAGACACAAACACAACAGCTGCCTATCCCAAAAAATTCTTCCCTGAGTTTTCCCAGAAGAAAACAGTCTAAGACCACAGGGCAACTGAGAAACACAAGCACTTCTGCTTTGGCAGAAGGGGGAGCACTGGAATTACAGAGGCTCAGCGATCCATTGCCCACCAAATCTTTCTACAGGGCTGGCACACTGAGACCAAAGAAACCTGGTCAAAGAGAAAAAGGTAGCTCACAGAAAACAACCCAATTCAAGAAAAAAAAACCACATACAAAAGGAAATATGATACAGACATACCCACTAGAAAACAAATAAAAAATCTCTTTATATCTATGGGCTGTGGTATTTACTTCTGTAAATGCCAGAAAAAGAAACAATTCAATAATATATATGCACAACCAAACTAGCAAGTCTGCTCAGAAGAAATTAAAAATTTTCAATAAATGATCTTAAAGAGGTAGACTAATGTGATTTAAACAACAGAAATTTTAAGACTGCAATTCTGAAAACCTCAACAAGATGCAAGAAAATACAAATAAGCAGTTTAATAAACACAAAAATAATATTAATGAACAAAAGACATGTTTTACCAAAGACATTATATCTATATATCTATACATCTACACACACACACACACACACACACACACACATATATATATATATAAAAGGAAGAACTTAATAAAAGTACAAAGAATGCAATCAGTAGCTTAAGGAACTGAGCTGACTAGATGAAGAAAAGAATAAGTGATACTGAGGAAAGAAACATGGAAATGTCAAAGAAGAAGAGAATAAATTGAGAGACAAAAGAAATAAAAGAAATCTATAAGAACTATTTGAATCCATTATAAAAAGCAATATAAGAATAATGAATATACCAGAAAAAAATGTAAGAAGGGCCCAGAGAGTCTACTCAAAAATATAGTCAATGAGAATTTCTCAAACCTATGGAAAGAATTAGAAATATTGACCCAAAAAGAAAACAGGACACGTAGCTACCTGAACTCTAGCAGATCTTTTTCAAGGCACATTATATTGAAGCTGTCAAAGATCAATGACAAAGAAAGAATTCTCAAGGCAGCCAGGGAAAACAAGACCATAACCTATAAAGGAAAGCCCATCAGATTGTCATCAGAATTCTCAGAAGCAACTCTACAAGTGAGAAGGGAGAAGAATCAAATATTCAAAATATTAAAAAATAGAAATTAACAGCCAAGTATAATTTATCCAACAAAAGTTTCCTTTAGATATTGAAGAGAAATAAAGACCTTCTCAGACAAACAAAAACTGAGGAAATTTTCCAGCACAAGGCAAACATTTTACTGGAAATGTTGAAGAAAGTTATTCAACCTGAAACAAAATGTCAAAACAAATATAGATAACTTGGGACACAAAAACATAAATGGAGAGTAAGTAAAGGTTTAAATTTCTAAATTAAAATAGAGATAAAAAGCATGCTCAAGAAAATAAGCAATAGCATATATGAAAGTTTTTTAACCTAAACTTTATGAAATCCACTAAAAAATAATTCAAACTGAGACACATACCAGAGAGAGAGAGAGAGAGAGAAGAAAAATTATAGAACTCTAACAAAATAAAATAACTGACAGAAATAAGAAAGCAAAGAATAGGAACACTGAACTACCAGAAAACAAAAGACAAAATGGTTATAGATAATCCTCATATATCAATAGTTACCCTAAAAGTAAACAGACTCACTCACCAATAAAAATGCAAAGGGTAGCATATTTGATTAAAAACCAAAGCCCATCCATGTTCTGTCTCCAGGAGTCACACCTCAGCCATAAAGACAAACACATACTCAGAGTGAAAATGTTGAAAACAATACACCAAACAAATGGCACCCAGAAAAAAATTGGTGTAGTCATACTTATATCTGATGAAATAGACTTTGGGATATAAAAGATAACAGAAGACAAAGAGGCACAGTACATAATGATAAAAGGAAAACTATAACAAGAAGTAATGACACAGACATATATTCGGCACCAATCAGAAAGAACCAAAATTTATAAAGCAATTACTAACAGAAATAAAGGGAGATACTGGCAAAAACACAATTATAACAGATAACTTAAACACACCATTGACAGCCATGAATGGACCATTTAAACAGAAAATCAATATCAGCCTTAAATGATACATTCAGCAAATCAGTACGATTTACATTTTCAGATCACTTCATGCTAAACATAAGACTATATATTCTTTCCTAGTGTATATGCCACAATCTCAAAAATAAACCACAAGCTGAGTCACAAAACTAGCCTCAGCAAATTTAAGAAAACTGAAACCATAACAAGTGTATTCTATGACTACAAAATTTGAAATTGGAAAGCAACTGCAAAAAAACAAAAACAATACATAAATGTGGAAATTAAACATCTTACTATTAAAAAGTGACTGTGTTAAAAGTGAGAAAGGGAGAAGAAGGCAAGATGGCCACCGGAGAGGAGGTCCCTAAAGCCTCTCCCAAAAAACACAATTGAACGGCTGCCCAGAAGCCAAGAATATACACATAGCCTCGAAACGCAGTAGGAGATCAGAAACAAGGAACAAACAACCCCTTCTCTTCCAAAACTTGACCCCCAGTGCCACCTAGTGTCTGCCCTACAGCAGGACACCACAAAATCAATAATCTGGGCACTAAACATAAAACCCTCATGTCAAAGAGGAAGAAACCAGTGGAAAGGATGAATTGCTTAAAAACTAAAACTCCTCAGAAACAACATGGAATTTACTCAGTAGACAGCTTCTTAGACCTGGAAGAGTCTGATTGAAGTGAGAGATAATTTAAAGCAGCCACTCTAAAGACTGTGAGAGAAATGAAAACCTATTGGCAGAATACCATAGCTGAGATAAAAAAACATAAAAAAGGATGTAAACGACATAAAAAAGAAATTCCGTGAACAAAAGAAGAATTTTACAAAGAAATTTAAAACATAAGAAAGATTTAGATGGCAATGAGAGAAATAAATAATACGATAAAAGAAGTGAGAAATGAAATAACTGCCATAGGAAACACGACCAACCAGAAGGAGGAAAGAATTAGTGATATTGAAGATCAGAACATGGAAACAGCTCAGAAAAAGGAAGAGAGGGAATATAGAACCAAAAGGATTTAAAGAACTCTGCAAGAACTATCTGACTCCATGAGACTAAACAACATCAGGATAATAGGAATAGAAGAGGGGCAGAGCAATCTACAGAGAGCATACTCAAACAAATCATAGATGAGAATTTTCCAAACCTATGGAAAGATCTGGAACCCCAAGTTCAAGAAGAAAACAGGTTCCCTAGATACCTGGATGCTAACAGATCTTCTCCAAGAAACAGAGTACTAAAGATGTCCAAAACTAAAGACAAAAGGACAATTCTTAAGGGAGCCAGGGGATAAAAGAACTATAAACTTGGGAGTCAAACCCATCAGGCTGGCATCAGATTTCTCAGCAGAAACTCTACAAGCCAGGAGAGAGTGGAATCCAATATTCAAAAATTGAAAAGAGAGAAACTTCCAGCCAAGATTAAATTATCCAGCAAAATTATCTTTCAGATATGAAGGTGGAATAAAGACCTCCTCAGACACACAGAAGCTGAGGGAATTTGCCAGCACGAGGCCAGCACTCCAAGAAATACTGAAGGAGGCTCTTCAGCCTGAAAAAAAAATCAGGAAAAATGGAACAAAGTTGGTACAACAGGAAAGAAACAAAAATAAACAAACAAAAACAAAGAAAGAAATAAGTAATGGCCACAGGAAATCCTCACATATTGATCATTACTCTAAATGTTAATGGATTCAACTCACCAATAAAAAGACACAGAGTAGCAGACTGGATTGAAAAACAGAACGCATTAATATGCAGTCTCCAAGAAACACACTTCAGCTGTAAGACAAACACAGACTCAGAGGGAAAGGATGGGCTACAATACCTCAAGCAAATGGTAAGTAAAGAAAAGCAGGAGTGGCTATACCGATATCTGATGAAATAAATTTCAAGTTAAAAAGATAGCAAAAGACAAAGATGGTCATTACATAATGATACAAGGCAAAATGCAACAATAAGAAGAGTTGACACTAATCAACATATATGCTCCCAACCAGGATGCACCAAAATACACAAAGAAACTACTAACACACTTGAAAGGGGAAACTGATGAATACACAATCATAGTGGGAGACATAAACACCCCACTAACAGCCTTGGACAGATCATCCAAACAGAAAATAAATAAGGAAATAACAGCTCTAAGAGCCACATTACAGCAATTGGACATAATTGACATTTACAGGACTCTTCATCCAGCAAAAAGTGACTACACCTTCTTTTCTGGTGCACATGGAACATTCTCAAGAATAGACCACATTCTGGGATACAAAAGTAGCCCCAGCAAATTCAAGAAGATCGAAATCACACCAAGTGTATTCTCAGACCACAAACCTTTGAAATTGGAGATCAACTGGAAAAGGAAAGCAGAAAAAAGCACATATACATGGAGATTAAACAACAGCTTATTAAAAAAGGACTGGATAAAAGAACAAATAAAAGATGAGATTAAAAATATATAGAAAATAATGACAATGAAAATACAGTGTATCAGAATTATTGGAACACAGTGAAAGTGGTAATACAAGGGAAATTTATATCATTACAGACCTATCTTAAGAAACAAGAAAAACTCACAAGCAAACATCTTAGCATCCCATCTTAAAGAACTAGAAAAAGAAGAGCAGACAAAACCCAAAGTCAGCACAAGGAAAGAAATAATAAAAATTAAAGCAGAGCTAAACCGATTAGAGAACAGAAGGACAATAGAAAAAAAAATTAATATAACGAAGAGTTGGTTCTTCGAGAAAGTCAACAAAATTGACAAATTTTGGCGAGACTAATCAAAGGATGAAAGGAAAGGTCACAAATATCCAAAATTAGAAATGAAAGGAAAGAAATTGCCACTGATACCACAGAAATACAAAGGATTACAAGAAAATATTATGAAGGGCTTTATGCCACGGAATTTAACAACCTAGAAGAAATAGACAAGTTTCTAGAAACTTATAGCCTACAAAGACTGAACCAAGAAGAACTGGATAATCTAAATAGACCAATCAATAGCAACGAGATTGAAATGACTATCCACAATCTCCCTAAAGGCAAAAGCCCTGAGCCAGATGGTTTCACCAGGCAATCAAAGAAAAATTAAAGCCTATCCTCCTCAAACTCTTCCAAAAATTGAAGAGGAAGCAATATTTCCTAACTCATTCTATAAGGCCAACATTACTCTAATACCAAAGCCTGACCAAGACAACACAAAAAAAGAAAGTTATAGACCAATATCTCTGATGATCACAGATGCAAAAATCCTGAAAAAATATTAGCAAATAGAATACAACAATGCATCAAAAAGATCATACATCATGATCAAGTGGGATTCATCCCAGGAGCACAAGGAAGGTTCAACATATGAAAATCAATCAATGTGATACACCACATAAACAAAATCAAAGATAAAGACCATATGGTCATTTCAATTGATGCAGAAAAAGCTTTCGACAAGGTAAAATATCCATTTATGATAAAAACATTAAATAAAATACGTATAGAAGAAAGTATCTCAACATAATAAAGGCCATATAGGAGAGACCCTCGGCTAACATCATACTGAATGGGGAAAAGATGGAACCTATTCCCATAAAATGAGGAAGAAGACAGGGATGCCCCCTGTCACCACTGTTATTTAATATAGTACTGGAAGTTCTAGCCACGGCAATCAGGCAAGAGAAAGGAATAAAAGGTATCCAAATTGGGAAAGAAGAGGTCAAATTGTCACTATTTGCGGATGACATGATTCTTTATATAAAAAATTCCAAAGATTCCACCAGGAAGCTTTTAGAAACAATTAACGAATATAATAAAGTCGCAGGATACAAAATCAATGTACAAAATTCAACAGCATTCCTTTATACAAACAATGAATCCTCAGAAAAAGAAAAGAGGGAGTAAATTCCTTTTGCTATCACAACAAAAAGAATGAAATACCTGGGAATTAACTTAACAAAGAATGTGACAGACTTATACACAGAAAACTACAAGACACTTTTGAAAGAAATTGGAACAGACTTTAAGAGGTGGAAAAATATCCCCTGTTCATGGAGAGGAAGACTTAACATTGTTAAAATGGCCATTCTGCCCAAAGTAATCTACAAATTTAATGCAATACCCATCAAAATCCCACAATCATACTTTCATGAAATAGATAAAAGAATTATTAGAATTATATGGAACCATAAAAAACCTTGAATTGCCAAAGCAATACTACATAAAAAGAATAAGGCTGGTGGCATTACACTTTCTGACTTCTATTTATATTACAAAGCGTCAATAGTCATAACAGCTTGGTACTGGCAGAAGAACAGAAATACAGACCAATGGAACAGAAATAAAAACCCAGAAATAAACCCACAAATTTATGGACGAATAATTTTTGATAAAGGAGCAAACAACATACAATGGATAAAAGAGAGCCTCTTTAGTAGGTGGTGCTGGGAAAACTGGAAAAACATATGCAAAAGAATGAACCTGAGCTGTGAACTCTCTCCATATACAAAAACTAACTCAAAATGGATTAAAGACCTTCATATAAGACCTGCAACAATAAACTGTATAGAAGAAGACATTGGTACTAAACTTCTAGACCTAGGACTCAAGGAAGACTTCATGAACCTGTCCTCAAAGGCAAGGGAAGTAAAAGCAAAAATAAATGAATGGGATAATATCAAACTAAAAAGCTTCTGCACAGGAAAAGAAACCATTAACAAAGCAAAGAGACAGCCAACTGAATGGGAGAAAATATTTGTAAATAACGCATCAGATAAGGGCCTAATATCTAAAATACATAAAGAACTAATAAGACTTAACAATAGAAATACAAACAACTCAATTGAAAAGTGGGCAGAAGAACTAAACAGACACTTCTCCCACAAAGAAATACAAATGGTCAGCAGACATATGAAAAAATGCTCATCCTCATTAGCTATCAGGGAAAGGCAAATCAAAACCACAATGAGATACCACCTCACACCTGTGAGAATGGCTATGATCAACAAGACAAGGAATAACAAGTGCTGGAGAGGATGTGGAGAAAAAGAAACTCTGGTACACTGCTGGTGAGAGTGCAAACTGGTACAACCACTGTGGAAGGCAGTATGGAGGTTCCTCAGAAAACTGGGAAGGGAGCTACCATTTGACCCAGCAATCCCCCTTCTGGGGATCTACCCAAAAGACTTGAAAACCTTTGTCCACAAAGACTTATGTTATCCAATGTTCATGGCAGCGCTGTTCACAGTGGCCAAAACATGGAAACAACCAAAGTGCCCTGCGACAGATGACTGGATAAAGAAGCTGTGGTACATATACACAATGGAATATTACTCAGGTATAAGAAAAGATGAAATATTGCCATTTACAACAAAATGAATGGACCTGGAATTCATCATGCTTAGTGAAGTAAGCCAGACAGAAAAAACAAAGAACTGTATGACTTCACTCATATGTAGAATATAAAACTGAAAGCAAAGAAAAAAGAAATGAAGAAACAAATAATCCATGCACACAATCAATAGTTTAATGTTTATTTGTGGACGAGTAGGATAGGAAGGGGAGAAAGGGGAGGGGTTGGAAGAGGGGGCAGAAGCTAAATATAAGGTGATGGAATGAGAAGTCACATTAGGTGGTGAACTTATTATACATCAAGTTGACAATGCACTGTAGAATTGTATGCCTGAAACCTGTGTAATCCTTGCTAACAGATGTCACCCCAATAAGTCTAACAATAAAAATGAATTTAAAAAAAGTTAAAAAAATAAAAAATTTGTTTTATTATCAATCAATCAATCAATAAATAAATAAATAAATGGATGAATAAATAAACGTGGGAAAGAAAAATACATGGAAGCAAATGATAATGAATGCGTATTTTATCTAAACTGTTGGGATGCTGCATAAGTAATATTATGAGGCAAATTAATATAATTAAAGGCCTATCTCAAGGGATGAAAATAAACTCAAGTAAATAACCTAACATTAATGTAAAAGACTGAGAATAAAAAAAAAATAAAACCCAAGTTCAAAAAAAGGAAAAATAATAATAAAGTCAGAGCAGAATTAAATGAAATAGATCGCAATAAAAATTAAAAAGAATTTAATACAAAAATAAGCAGGTTTTTCGGAAAGATTAATAAAATTGAATAAACCCTGGCTGGGATAACACTAAGGTAAAAAAAAAAAAAAAGACAAGACAAAAATAACCAAAATAAAAAATTAAACAGGAAAAATTATGATTGACAAAACAGAAATACAAAGAATAATATGAGAATACTATGAAAGACTATATGCCATCAAATTCAATAACTCAAAAAAATGGACATGATTTTAGAAACATATAGCCTATGTAGACTGAATGAAGAACTGGATAATCTAAATAGAGAGTTAACAGAAAGAAAAAACATATTAAAAACAACCATCCATAATCTCTCCAAAAGCAAAAGTTCAGAATCAGATGTCTTCACTGGTTAATTCTATCAAACATTCAATACCTGTCCTCCTCAAACTCTTCTGAAAAATTGAAAAAAATATTATCCTTACCAAGTCATTTTATGAGGCAAACACTACCCTATACCAAAGCCTGGTAAGGATAGAATAAAAAAGATAACCACAGGCCAATATTTTCTGAAGAATATTTATGCAAAAATCCTAAACAAAACACTAGCAAATAGAATACAACAATGCATCAAAAAGATTATACATCATAATCAAATGGAATTTATTCCAGGGGCACAAAATTGTTAAACATATGCAAATCAATCAATTTGATATACCACATTAACAAAATACAAGATAAAAATCATATAATTATATCAATTAATGCAGAAAAAGCATTTGACAAGATACCATATCCAGTTATGATCAAATCCTTAATAAAATGGGTATAGAAGAATAGTACTGCAACATAATTAAGGCCATATAGACAAACCCTCAGCTAATATACTAAATGGGGAGAAATGTAAACTTTTATTCTTAAAATCAGGAACATGACAGGGATGTCCCCTGTCACCACCGTTTTTCAACATAGTACTGGAAGTTCTAGCCAGAGCAATTAGGCAAGAGAAAGAAATAAAAGGCATTCAAATGGGAGTGAAGAAGTTAAACTGTCACTTTTTTCAGATGATATGATGTTTAACATAGAAAAACCTAAAGACTCCACCAAAAAACTTTACAAACAATAAACAAATACAGTAAACTTGCAGAATCCAAAATCAATGTAAAAGATGTACTGCATTTTAGTGTACTAAAAATGAAACTTCAAAGAAAATAATAAAAAAGCATTACCTTTTATAATTGCAAAGAAAAAAATAAAATATCTAGGAAAAACTTAACAAAGGATCTGCAAGACTAATACACTAATATCTATATGACAGTATTAAAATAAATTGAGGAAAAAAACAAGGAAATTGAAAGATATTTTGTGTTCATGGGTTGAATGAATTAACATATTTAAAATGGCTATCTTTCCCCCAAATTATATAGGTTTAATGCAATTCCAATAAACATCCCAAAGATATTCTTTCAAGAAATATTTTTAAAAATCAGATTTTTATAGACATATAAAGACCCTGAATTATCAAAGCAATTATACAAAAATGAACAAGGCTGAAGGTATCACATTTTCTGAATTTAATTTATATTGCAAAATGTCAATAACAAAAACGGCATGGTATTGGCAGAAAAATAGGTGTACAGATCAATGAAATAGAATTAAAAACCCAGAAATAAACCCACACATATATAGAAAGATAATTTTATACAAGAAAGCAAAAAACATACAATGGAAAAAGAAACAACTGCTCAGTAAATGGTGCTAGAAAAAATGAAAAGGCATATGCAAAAGAATGAATCTAGATTGTCATCTGTCACCATACACTGAAATTAATTCAAAATGGATCAAAGACCTCCACATTAGACCTGAAACAGTAAATTACAAGGAAGAAAATATTTGTGCTAAACTTATAGAACTTGGATACTAAAAAGATTTTGTGAATTTAACCTGAAAGTCAATAAAGTAAAACCAAAAATAAATAAATGGGACTAAATCAAACTAAAAAGCTTCTAAAGAGATGATATGATTCTTTATATAGAAAATCTTAAAGACTCCACCAGAAAACTATTAAAAACAATAAACAAATTCAGTAAAGTTGAAGGATACAAAATGCATGTACTAAAATCTATTGCATTTTTATATATCAACAATGAAATTTCAGGAAAAAATGAGAAAAAAAATACCCTTTGTCATCCTAACAAAAAGAATAAAATACCTAGTAATAAACTTAACAAAGAATGTGAAAAACTTATACAGTGAAGACTATAAGACACTGCTTTAAAAAAATGATGAGGAAATAAAGATGTAAAAATATTTGAATGTTCATTGATTAAAAGAATCAAAATAGTTAAAATGATCATATTACTTTAAAAATACAGATTTAACTTAATTTTCATCAAAATTTCACAAACATTTTTCAAGAAATAGATTTTAAAAATCATCAGGTTCTATGAAACCACAGGAGATCCTGAATCATCAAAGCAATCCCATGAAAAATATATAGGGCTGGAGGCTTCATGCTCCTCCCTTATTTTAATTTCTACTGCAAGCATCAACAATCAAAACAGCTTTGTACTGGTAGAAAAACAGACACACAGAACAATAGAACAGTATCAAAAACCTGAAAATAAGTTAAAATATATATGGACAGATAATTTTTGATGGAATGAAAGTATACAATGGGGAGAAAAAGACTTTTCAGTAAATGTATCTGGGTAAATTGGAAAACAACATGCAATAAAAAGCAATCTGAACTGTGAACTGTCACCGTATACCAAAATTAACTGAAAATGCATAAAAGACCTCCACACAAGACATGAAACAATAAGCTGTATGAAAGAAAACATCTGTACTAACTTATAAATCTTGAGTTCAGGGAGGACTTTATAAACCTGATGTTAAAGGTAAGAGAAATAAAAGTAAAAAGAAATTAATGGGAATATATCAAACTAAAAAGCTTTTTCACAGCAAAAGAAACCATCAACAAAGCAAAAAGACAACCACCAAATAGGAGAAAATATTGGCTAACAATGCCTCTGATAAAGGGCTAATATCTAAAACATACACAAAACTTGTACAACTAAACAACAAAAACAAACAATCCAATTAAAAAATGGGCAGAGGATCTGAACAGACACTTTTGCCGTGAAGACATCCAAATGGCCAACAGATACATGAAAAAATGCTCAACTTCACTAGCAATTAGAGAAATGCAAGGTAAGAACACAATGAGATACCATCTCACACATCTTATAATAGCTAATATCAACAATACAAGGATTAACAAGTGCTGAAGAGGCTTTGTAGAAAAAGGAACACTCATATAAACCTGGTGAGAATGCAAATTGGTGCAACTGCTATGGAGGACAGTATTGAGGTTATTTAAAAAATTAAAATAGTGTTAACCTATGACCCAGCAATCCCCCCTTCTTGGTAACTAAACTTCAAATTTGAAACTTTAGCCCACAAAAATATATGTACTCTAATGTTCATAGCAGCACTGTTCATGGTGGCCAAGTCATGGAAACAACCAAAGTATGCTTGGATAAATTACTAAATAAAGAAGTTGTAGTACATATACACAATGAAATATTACTCAGCCAAAATGAAAGATAGAATAGATTCCATTTCAGATGACATGGATGGACCTTGAGATCATCATGCTAAGTGAAATAAGCCAGACAGACAAAAACCAGGAACCTTATGATTTCACTCACATGTGGAATATAAAACTGAAAGCAATGAAAACACAAAAACTTTTGGACACAGCAATAACTTAGTGCTTACCTGAAGGTATGGGGGAGAGAGGTAAGGGAGGATAGAGGGGTAGTCAAATACATGATAGAAGGAGGACTAAATCTGAGTAGTGAAAACATTGATGGTATGTTGTAGAGCTGTACACTTGAAACATGTAATTTTTACTAACCAATGTCACCCCAACAAATTTAACAATAAAATAATATAAAAATAAATAAAATGCTTCTGCACAGCAAAAGAAACCATCAATAGAATAAAGAGGCAACAAACCAAATGAAAGAAAAAATTTACAAATATCACAGATAGGGGGCTAATATTAAAAGCATATAAAGAAACTGTACAACTCAATAACATAAAATGAACAATCCAATTAAAAAATGGGCAAAGAAGCTGAACAGATACTTCTCCCAAGAAGACATAGAATTGGCCAACAGTTATTTGAACAGTTATATTGCTAAACTTCACTAACAATAAGGAAAATGAAAATCAAAACCACAAAGAGATATCTTTTCACCTCTGTTAGAATGCCTATCATCAATAAGACAAATAATAGCAAGTATTGGAGAGGCTATGAGGAAAAAAATAGTAACCCTCATACACCACTGGTGGGAATGTAAATTAGTACAGCTACTATGAAAAGCCTTGTAGAGCTTCCTCAAAATATTAAGAATAGAGTTACCATATGACCCAGTAATCTCTCTTCTGGGAATCTACCTAAAAAAAATCTGAAAACATTTATTAATAAAGTTGTATGTACCTCTATGTTCATTGCATGTCTTACCTATATGTTCATTATCAAAAATTTCCAATTGAGTCACTGATATCCACCAGCCAGAGCTATTGACCATTCAACCTTATCAGAACCCCAAAAATTATAAAGTAATGTGAAGTGTGAATTGTGTCTTTTTACGGTCATAATTTACTTTTCCGAGACCTATCAAATAACAGTTGCCTAAGCAGTTGGTTGACAATAGATTGATGCTTTCATCTAAGGAATGTAACATAATTTTTTAATAACAAATGATAGTCAAATCATATTTTCATGATGTTCATACCTAACTAGAAACTGGTGTGAGAATAAGAACTATTAGCCAGTGAAGATGTTAAGAATATGCTTATGTCTGACATAATTTTCATATTAAGATAAAATTTTTTGTTATTAGTTTCAAGAAATTAACTTAGTCAACTGGTTTAAAAGAAATCTAGACTTAACCATTAACTTGATCATAATTTCTGTTGCTAAAGTACATGGCAAAACTGTTTTAACTACAACCATCATGTTTGCAACCTAGCTTTGTTTTTCCAACAGTGAATCACATGTAAAGGTCTTGAGTTATGTGATCTATCTTTGCTCCAAGAGTCATCACATGAACAAGACTATTTGATAAATGTATTGTGAAGAATTAAGAACCAAGCTGGTAAGTAAACAGCAAAGGGACCTGGTAAGATAGAAAAAGACTTTCTCCCAACCCCAGACTAAATAAATGTGAAGTTGCTTTCTAAAAAAGCTTTGTTCTCATATTCTGATTCAGCAGGGTATACAACAAAACATCAAACTTGAAAAACAACCAATTTACACCAATTAAAACATAAAGAGAAACTTCCCAATGTTTTTGTTATGCTAATTTTTTTTCTTGAACTCATCTGTTCTTTCCATTAAGTAAATAATTTTCTTCTGTCTGGCTTATTTCACTAAGCATGATGATCTCCAGGTTCATACATTTTGTTGCAAATGGCAATATTTCACCATTTCTTATAATCGAGTAATATTCCATTGTGTATATGTACCACAGCTTCTTTATCCAGTCTTCTGTTGCAGGGCACTTTTGTTGTTTCCAGACAGGAAAAAAAAACTGTATGACTTCACTTATATGCAGAATATAAAACTGTAAGAAACAAAGAAAAAAGAAATGAACAAACAAATAACCCATGGACACAATTAATAGTTTAATGTTTATTTGGGAACAAGTGGGTTAGGGAAGGGAGAAAAGGGAGGGGAAGCTACATATATGGTGATGGAAAGAGAAGTTACATTAGGTGGTGAACTTATTATACAACAAGTTGACAATGCACTATAGAACTGTATGCCTGAAACTTATGTAATTCTTGCTAACAGATGTCACCCAAAAAAAATCTAACAGTAAAAATGAATTAAAACAAAATATTAATTTCCTTAGTAATAGAGGCAGAATTTTACAGACCCTTTGCATCTCAACACAGAGCTGTGTGCATGTTAGATACTCAGTAAATATTAAAATAGTTTATCCAAGTTTTGAACAGAGGTGAGTATATGGTAACATGGCAAGAAAAAAATAAGCTTTCTGTTGCTGATAAATTTATTACTATTCTCTCTTCCTAGAATTTCTCTGCTTTTTTTTCACTTGGCCCACTCCCTAGGCATACATTAAATTCAATTCAATGTCACTCCCTCCACATAAAATCTTTGATATCCACAAAATAAACATAGTGTGCAAAACTTTGTGCCCTGATGACACTCTACTAATGTTTTAGCATTTACTGGAAAAATAAAAATTATTTCTTTGTACTCTTCTTTTCCAAGATTGTGGGTGTGCTGAGGTCAGGAGTGTACCTTTTTTTTATTATCAGGAAATTGGAGTTTTAAGAATGTTTATTGTTAGATATATATTTTAATAAGGAATTATTATATCAAAGAGTGAAGATGATTTTAATTTACATTGAATTGTAGACATTCTTTTTTCTGTCCTCTATGTTTTCTTTTTAAAACTCCAAATATTACATCTTTAAAATAAATGTGAAGTATAGCCTTTATAATTTCAACATTCCAAGTTGGTTGGTTAAGTAGCAAAATTATTTCTTAAATACAAATATCTTATTTAATTAAGGAATATAGTTTAAAATCAGAGTAATTAAAGCTTGCATGTCAATCAATGACAATTTGGTTAAAACAAATTTCTGAAGAGAAACTTAAGGAGAGTAGATTTTCCATTAGTCTTCTATTACATGCTTTGATTTAGTTCTCTCAAATAATTTTCTTTAATACAAAACTCTTTGTAAACAAATATCAAATGCTATATACTTCAATGAATAGGACACTAATTTTACATTCTAAATGGCTTTTATTTTCCCACATTTTCCGGAACATAACAATTATAGGGGTGTGTGTGTGTGTGTGTGTGTGTGTGTGAGTGCGCGCGCCCTCGATAATGATTATTAGTTTTTCTTTAGAATTTTCAAAACTTTTTTGAATGCCTTATTACTTTGTATTTAATTCTTTGCAGTTCAGGATTTCATGAAGAATTCAAAGGTTTTACAGTATTAGGTTTTATTTATTACATTTGGCTAGGGTGATAAATTTTCAGGACATTCAATTCTCTTGCATTTATCAGCTTCACCTCCCTGTTGAAGTTTATCCTGATCCTCTTTAATGCTTGAGGATTCCTGGCAGCTTATATATATATATATATATATATATATATATATATATATATATATATATATATATAAATAGAACAAATCTCCATGAAAGAACATTCAAAATAGAAATAAATATACTCCTGCTTACTTTATGCATTAAATGTTTTGTGTGTGTTTTCCTCCTAATATTTCAGAAATGAGAGATTTAAAAATTAGTATCTTTATACTTTAAAATAATGTTCTGTAGTTAACTATTAATTTTTTATACTATGGCAATTTAACATCCTTGGAGATCTGATGTCTCTATAAATTACCTCTTATCTTTCTACTATGAACCCCCTTTTCTTATGAAATTCTACAAATTAGTATACCTTTATTAGTTAAAAATTGAATTGGCACAGATATGGGCATTCCACAATTGTTAGAACAAACAAGGAAATCTAAGCAGCTTTAATATACTTAGACCCATATGAAGTCTAAGGCATTTGAAAAATGGAAAATTTTATTAATTCTAAGGGAATTTAAGTACAAATATCTGGAGTTACTCAACAGATTTAAGTAATGTTAATTTTGCACCTGGACATGAATGATTTTACTTTTGTGAATCATTATAGTTAATGTTGGTTGAATGTCCTTTCTTAGCTTATAGATTATTGCACAGTAATGGCACCATTCAAATTCTAACCTTAACTGGAATGATATACTTTCATGCTTTACTGTTGTTGGTTTGTTTTCTAGGCACTCCTCCATTCATCTTCCTTCTTTTCAGATACAATATAATACAGTATTCTTATGATTGGTTTCTTATTTTAGGATTCAGGGGCATAATGGCCCAGAATTTCTCCCTTGCCACCTTTAAAATCAATAAAACAATCTCATTGCTCCCTTCTGAACTTAAGGTGAAATCTACATTCCAGCTGGAGTCAAGTAGCCACATACAAATACACACACATGCACGCATGCACATACACAAATTTTTAATCACAGTTTTTTCTTGTGTGAAAACATGGTTTTGCCTATTCACTCAGTGGTCAATTTGACTCTAAAATAGCACCTTGTACATTATATAGTCTCAGGAAATATTAGCAAAGTGAATAAATGAACATAAAACAAAATATAAGGGAAGCTGGCTAATTTTCTTTAATGGAATTGGAAGGTTGGTATTATCAACATAAAGTATAAATTGCAAATGAGGGCTAAGTCTCACAAAAAACAAGGTTATGTGTTCATTAGTATAAAAGCAAATCCCTATTTGTTGCCAGGGAAGAAAAACAAAACAGGGCAAGAAAAACAAAACAAGGCAAAACAGGTTATTAGGTCAGAGGTATTTTATACTGTGTTAAACAAGGTCACTGATACTTCTAAACTCAACTTTGAAAATTAGAAACAAGAGTGTGAAGATTGATACAAAATACTAATTATGATTGCATTGTAATAGATAAGGCATCACATTTAGAGTTTTATCTCAACTAATGAGTAATCAATAAATGTTAGCAGTTAGTATTAATATAATTTTATTTTTATTATTTACACTACACACACACACACACAAAGTTCTGACAATTAAACTCATAAATTTGTCACTGTGTGCTTATGTTGGCAGCACTGTAAAAACAACTTGGTAAAATTTCATAATCTTGACATATCTGTATCTCACAGCTGTGCTTATGTTGACATGTGGCAGTGTCTTGCTGAGTGGCATTCATTATTGTTGTTGCATGTTTTTGTTTATCATTGCAAGAATGTCAGAGCTTGAATCAGAACAATGAACAAACATTAAATTTCTTGTTAAAGTTGGCAAAAGTGGAAGGGAAATCAGGAACATGTTAGTCCAAGTTTATGGGAACAATTCCTCTAAGAAAACAGCAATGTACAAATGGATTAAACATTTTTTTGAGGGGAAAGAAAGCATCACTGATAAAGAGAATTCAAGGTAGCCAGTAATGAGCAGAACTGATGAAAACATTGCAAAAATTTGTCAAATTGTACATCAACATTTTCAGCTGACTATGAGAAGCATAGAAAGAAAGTGAACATAAATAGAGAAACAGGAAAATCTTGGCATGAAAAAGGTGTGTGAAAAATTGTTCCCAAGGAGTTCACCAATGAATAAAAATGAAAGTCAAAGTTTGCCAAGACCTTTTGGAGAGGCAAGATGAGGTTTTGGATTGTGTTATCACTGGTTCACCCATACTGTCCTAAAACAAAGGATCGAAGTGCACAATGAAAGTCAGCCAATTCTTCATGACCAAAAATGTTCTGTCAGTCCAAATCAAGAGTCAATACAATGTTGCTAACCTGTTTTGGTATTAGAAGGATTGTTTATAATGAATTTGTACCAACTGGAGAGTCAACCAAGTTTACCATTATGAAGTGCTGAAAAGGCTGCGTGAAAATGTTGGATGAAAATGACCTGAACTTCGTGCCAACAGCTCAGCTCTTGTATCATGATAATGCACCAGCTTACATAGCACTGTCTGTGAGGGACCTTTTTGCCAGTACACAAATAACTATTGGAACACCCTCCTTACTCACATGATCTGGCCACCTGAAGATAAAGGAAATATTGAAAGGAAGATATCTTGATGATATTCAGGACATCAAGGGCAATACAATGACAGTTTTGATGGCCTTCCAAAAAAAAAGGAGTTCCAAAATTGCTTTGAATTCACTGGCATCAGTGCATAGCTTCCCAATGATAGTACTTTGAAGGTAACTGCAATAATATTCATCAATGAAGTATGTAGCATTTATTCTAGGATGTGTTCATGAGCTTAACTTTAGTCCTCATATATGCATATGTGTGTGTGTGTATATGTATGTATTTCTATAGTACTATGTATAATGGTTAAGGTGGTCAGTTGTATTTGGTTTCAAATCACATCTCTGCCATATCAACTCATGACCACAGTAGGATACTTAATCTCTTTGAATCTAGTGTCCTCATCTATCTCCCCAAATTGTTGCAAGCACATAACATTGTAAGAGATATAATGTATAAAAATGCTTTACACATCTAGCATCATAAATAATGATTATTGATTATTATAACTGCAATATTGATTATTATCAATTGAAGTCATGTAAATAGAGTAGACTAAAGTGTTTGTATGCTAAAAAAATTATAATTGCAGGTGAAAATAAAATTTGTGAGAAAAATCTTCAGAAGACCTATATTTCTTTCTAACTCCTTAATATTTTAATTCTGCAAAAGTGGATGATGTACTCTACATGTCACTTAGAATTATTGTAGGTAAAAAAATGAAAAATAAAATAAAGAGGATATATATTCATTATTTTATAAACAAAACACACATTTAAAATATATTTAAAAATAAAAACATTTAACAATAAAAATATTTAACAAAAAATAATTTCCTAAAGATATTAACATTAATTTCTTTGTCCCCAGGCTTCAAAAACTATATTTTGTTATTCCTTCACTTGGAGTTTATTTTAAGATTCAAATACACCTTGACATGTTTATCAGTAATCTTTGTTTTCTCTTTGTTTTATGAGGTCTGATAGTTTTTCTTTGACTTGCTACGTTTTGTTGTATACAAGGGGTGTCTGGAGAATATTCAGTCATGCAATATGAAAAATAGAAGCATTTATGGCTAGATATTTTCCAAACAAACCTCATGTTTTTATACCCTATAAATACAGGTATGTTTGTATATTCATTATATTTTCAGTCAGGCAATATATTGCTTTAAATAGTCACTGGTATATATCACAATCTCATCATAAACCCTTTCTAGTAACAACAGTAAAATTCATAACTAGAGATTTGGTAGGGGTTTCCCTGGTGACATAGTGGCTAGGCTTCAGTGCTCTCAATGCTGCGGCCTGGGTTCAATTCCCAGCCAGGGAATCACCAAAACAAAACAAAACAAAACAAAACAATACACTGGAGATTTGGTAGTAGACTTGTCTATGAAGCAGCCTAACCCAAAGAGACATTCAGGCAGTTATCAATAATTAAAATATAAAGAATAAAACAGAATCTCAGCCACCAAAATGGAACAGACATTAATTATATATAAACACTCAAAGATTAAGCAAAGGTTTTCAGTGGCTATCTGAACAGATGACCATACAGTTAAGAACATAGTTTTGAAATAAGTAAATATTTCCTTGGCTGTTCTTTACTTCATATTTTGTATCCTGTTAAATTTCTTATTTCTAGTCCTCAAAGACTGTACTTGTCCTTCTAGTTACCAAAGACCACTGCTAATTTAAGTCTTTCAGCAGCATTGAATTCTCTGAAGAATGCTCAGGTTTCAGGGATTTATATGCACCACATATGTGCCCTATGTTAGTTATCCTTTCAATATGATTACTTTTCCACTATAGATTACTTTAAACCACCACTGTTGTTTATATCAGAGATTGACAATGCATGGCCTGTGGGCCAAATACAGACTATCATCTCTTTATCTAAATGAAGTGTTCTTTGAATACAGCTTCATCAATTCATTAATGCAATTTTATGGTTTCTTTTGCACTACAAAGACAGAGTACGTAGATGTCACAGAGACCACGTGGACCATAAAGCATAAAATATTTACAATTTGACCATTTACAGAAAGTTGAAGACCCTAGATCATCATTGCCCTTGAATCATTCCAACCAGGCCCTCTAATTTATTTTCAGTGTTTGTCTTTCAGTCTGTCTCATGATGAGGTTCTAATCATGTCAGCTTTGGAACTCTTACTCCATTTGTTGAATTTTAGTTTACCCCTTGGACATGTCCTCTGAGACAACTCCTTTAAAACCCATGTGACTCCTCTCTTCAAGGGTGGAAAACACACCCTTCAGATTACCGTAACTTCCACCCACTTGAGTGTCAGCCAAGCCTGATTCAGTTGGCTTCTACCCACATAGCTGATATTTCTTTTGGGTTTATCTGTTCCCATAGATATTGTCTTAGAGAAGTGTAATACACGCTAATGCATGAACTCTTTAACTTAAAATACAAAAATGTAAACAAACACTGATCTGCTTGTCATTTAACTTATTACACTTTTTTGCTTTGAAAAAGTAGCCAGAATTCAAGCAGCTGAGTTATTTTTCCAAAAAAGAAGAAATAGCAAATTAAATTTCTTTAACATGTAGATTCCCTATAAAAAGAGTAAATTCAGAGGTATTCAGGCATTTTGAGCTTAAAAAGAACTGTCTTTCTACATTTTCCTGTGGCTCCTTCATTCATCAGGTTGTTCAAGATACTTCCGTATTTCCACAAATATTAGAGAGAAAAATACTAATGCAAATAAGAAGAAAACTGCTATTCATATAGTCACTCATTTTTGTTAGATTTGACTTATGTTTTTAGCTCAAAATAAGTTAGTGGTAAAGTCCCCTTACTTTAATTTATGCATTATTACCTATAGAAAAAGGCAATATGCTTGAACTTCACAGGTCTCTGGGACCTATAATTACCTTGCATTGCTTGTTAGGTGTTTTACTCTGAAACAAAATATTTTATAGAAGGACGAGTTTTAGAAGAAAAAAAGTCCAAGGGCCTTACTTAGGCTAATAAATGATTAACATGACCTACAAATTCAGCCCTGATTAATGAAATTTCTAATAGCCATTACCTGACCCTTGTCTTTAGCCATGACATTTACTTTCAGATAACAATTCACTTAAAAATTTCACCAGAACTTAGAGGAACAAATGACAGTGCATGAAATAACTTTAATTTTAATATTTTTTTGAGAGTTATCACTGGATTCTTACAATAGTTACTTTGTTTCCCATTGTCACTACTCTAATAGAATATCATTAATTATTTATAGAGCACATTAAGATAGTTTGAGAGTGGAAGATACTGTAGGAAAACAATCCTTCTTTTATTGTGTTAATCCTAGATTAAAATTAATAATTTTTTATAGCAGAAAGAATATAAAATCATACATAAAGCTAATACAAAAAATACAGCAAAATTCAGAAAATTAATGTTTAATACATTTCATTTTATAACTTTTAGGTTGAATATGATGTGGTGTTCACCTTTATTCTTATATTTATATAAAACTCTAATGAAAATCATTACAATATATGGTCTGAATCTATTAATCTAGCAATAATGAAGATGTGCAGAGATGAAATATGGATTTAACCACAACAATGAATCAAACTGTCTCAAGTTAATTTATGTACCCTTTATTCCTGTAATATCTTTATTTTGCACTTTCCCATCAGACAACTTAATGTTCAAATTATTAGGACTTTAGGTTACTTGATAACATTTTACCCATGTCATAGGAAACAAAATCTAAGTCCAAATAAGCAAAAAAACGAAGTAAAAAATTTCACAGAGCATGTGAATTTTACTGTACATTTTGTGCAAAATATTTGTTACATGTACAGTTTTAGGTGAAGTACCTACACCACTACCAGCATCATTTTCTTTCATCTATGATGTGAGGAATAGACAAGAAGAGTGTGAGATGAGAAGATACAACAGTGTTGTGATAATTAGAAAAAAGCTCATCTCTTTCTGAATAGATGGAAACCCTAAAAGCACAGCTTGGTTCAAAACAGAAAAAAAGGCACTTTTTATGCTGGGCTGAAAAAGCCCTTCATCAGAGTAAAATACTTGACCAACAGAGTATAAATTTAATTTTATCCTTCACTTTCTCCTTTAACTGGACACACTTATGCAATAAACAGCTTGTAGAAACATGTATGGTACCTCTGGATAAGAGTTAGAAAAATAGATGGTCTCTAATTTGTTAATATTTTTCATCATCCACTCTTCATAAAAATATGATATGACAGTATTCAGAATTTTTCAAAAAGTGATTTAACTAGACATGAGAAACAGATTTGTGTACCACAGAATATCCTTTGACAACCTAGAGCACGCATTTATACATGACATAACATAGCTACAGTGGTGGTAGTCACTGAATAATACCATATAAAAAGAATGGATAAGAGCACTGAAAATTTTTAATATGACCAAGAAATAGTTAAAGAGTAGAGAGAAAGAAGAAATAAAACAGGACAGTGCATTTTTTTTCTGGATACAAGTGACAAGGCAGATTTTAACATAAGAAAAATATTTAATGGAACTTTTCAAGCATAAATTAATTCCAATAATAATAAGCTATAAATGATGAGAAATATTTAAAGTAATGATAGATGGACACAGATTTAGAATATTTTTAAAGGAATCTATTTACTCAAAAGGAGATCAAGTTATTTAACATTATTATAAACACAAGGGTTTTAAGAGATGACAGTTTTACTCCACAATATATTGTATATACTTTCCACATTGCTAGTTCTCTACCAGCCACAGCCTAGGTTCAATTCCCAGCCAGGGAACCACCCCCACCAAAGAAAAAACAAACAAAAATCAAAAAAAAAAAAAACAACAAAAACCAAGTTCTCTACCATTTGCTCAAAATATGCAGAAAATCAGAACTTTTCTTTGTCCTCAAAATACAACATAGCATGGAAATAAATATAACTAAATTCACTATCAATCATAATACTTTTAATTCTTTAGAAGAAATCAAATACGGTATATTGAAGTAGTTAAAATTTGGTTAAATCCTACCAAATATCTGGGCTAGAATTTCCCAAAATTATGAACAATAAGTGAGCAGAGATTATTTGGACAAAGGTAGGGGTTTTCTTAAGTATATCCTTAATTTAACATTTATATTGATGAATTTAATTTTATTCAGTGACCAGTGAGCAAAATTTGTCAGTATCATACTCAATTGACACTTATTGAACTCCCCATACAACAATAGAAAATATACATATTTTCCATTGCACAAAGAAAATTGACCAAGATAGACCATATCCTGAACCATAGAGAAGTTTTAATACATTAAAAACATTCAAGTCATTATAAGTATGTCCTATGACTACAATGGAATAATTTAGAAATAAAAATCTCTGATAAGTTTTCAAATATTTGGAAATTAAATAGCACAGTCTAAATAATCAAGGATCAAATAAGAAGTTCATGTGGTATTAAAAATTATTTTTGTCAGAATAAAAATGAAAACAATATATCAAAATTTGTCAGTATCAAAGAAGTGGTGCTTAAACAAAATTTTACATCACTAAATTCTTACAATAGAAAAGAATAACAGTATTAAATAAATTACCTCAGCTTTTTCCTTAAGAAATTAGAGAGAGAAGAAAATTAACTTCAGAGTAAATAAAAAAAGGGAAATAAAGGTGATAATAAAGAATGTGATAGGTGATGTTACTACAGATTCTACAGTCATTAAGAGGACAATTAAAAATATATTTTAAAAATATACCAATAAATTTTATACCTTATATAATATCACCTCACACCTGTTAGAATGTTCATTATCATAAAAACATATAATAACAAATGTTGGAGAAGTTGTGGAGAAAAAGGCACCATCAACTCTGCTGATAAGAATGTAAATTGGTTCAGCCACTATGGAAAACAGTATGGAGGTTTTTTAAGAGATTAGAATGGAATTACCATAAGACTCAGCAATCTGTCTTCTGAGTATCTACCCAAAAAATCTGAAAACACTTATTAATAAATTTGTATGTACCCCTATGTTCATTGCAACATTATTCATGATGATTAAGACATGGAAATAAATGAAATGTTTTTTGATAGATGATTTGATAAAAAAGATATGGTGTGTGTGTGTGTGTGTGTGTGTGTGTGTGTGTGTGTGAGAGAGAGAGAGAGAGAGACTGTCTGGAAAGTATTCAGCCATGTAATATGAAAATAGAAGCATTTATGGCTGGATATTTTCCAGATAGCC
This sequence comes from Lyroderma lyra, assembly GCA_004026885.1. Taxonomy (NCBI): domain Eukaryota; kingdom Metazoa; phylum Chordata; class Mammalia; order Chiroptera; family Megadermatidae; genus Lyroderma; species Lyroderma lyra. The sequence continues at coordinate 181,489 of PVJL010002701.1, forward strand.
CTTGTATATATACACAATGAAATATTACTCACCCACTAGAAAATATGGAATAGTGTTATTTGTAACAGCATGGATGATTCTTGAGAATATCATGCTAAGTGGAATAATTCAGATGGACAAAGTTAAGAACCATATGATTTCACTCACATGTGGGATATAGAATTGAAAGCAATATATGAGCAAGACAAAACAAACAAAAACTCAGATACACAGACAACAGTATAGTGATTACCAGAAGAAACATTAAATGAAGAAAAAGGTAGAAAAAAGGAAAGGGGTTCAAATATATGGTGACAGAAGATTAGGTTTGGCTAGTGAACACACAATGCAATATACAGATGATGTATTATAGACTTGTACACTTAAAATCTATATATTATATTAACAAATGTCACCCCAATAAGTTTAATAAAATTAAAAAATATAAAAAGATGCTCTGATATCTTAAAAAAACATAAGCTATCAAAGTTCACTAGAGAAGAAAGCAATAGGCTGAATAAAGCTCTGCCTTAAAGAAATTAAATTAATAGTTGAACATCTTCCTATGTAGTTTACAATTTAGATTTACCTAGGTAAGTTGATTGTTGCCCTGGTATCTGTCCTTCAGGTTTACAAATTGAAAAAAATATACCTCATCATTGTCCAAATGTTGAGAATGTAAATCTACATTAAACAATTTTATGTGCTCTATGGTGCAGCATCTTGAGTCACTAACAATGTAATAAGCCATATGGATAAATTACTTGGTAAGTATGAAATTAGAAAAAAATATTTTAGAATTCAAATGATACTTTTTTCTTCACAGGAATGGAATAGCTGTCAGGAAGGTGAAAGAATCATATCAACCTGGGGAGCAAGCAAGCATTAATTCAGTTAAGATCATTTTTTTGTGCACTCAAAACTTTTGTCTTTTGTAATTCTCTTTATTTTATACTTTTAAGGTTTATAAGTATCTCTTCTGGTAATAATATTTTTCTTTAGATATTTTTATTTTTTCAGGTTAGGACAACTTTCTCAGTTTTGGCACTATTTACATTTTAGTTTTAATATTTATTTGCTAAGGGGGCTACTAAGTGTATTTTAGTATATTTACCATGATCTCTGGCCTCTGCCTATTAAAGCAAACCTTCCCCAAGTTGTGAGAAACAAAAGTGTCTCTATATATTGTCCAATAACCCATTGGAAACAAAATTGTTCATGTTTTGTTTTGTTTTCTGAGAATCACTAAATGAAGGTCACGCATTTCTGGCCTGGAAACTAGTCTTCACATTTAAGATAGCCCTGAATAGCTTCATTTATTATCATACATAGTGATGAGCAATAATATTTTTTATTGTCTCATCATTGTACTTATCCAACAGTGTTTTCCTGTATGAGGGCATGAGTAAATATTTATAAAGGGAATTTCAATTAGAGAGATAAGGGTGAAAAAAAGAGTAAAGAAGCAAAATACTGTTGAAAAAAATTTATGGCCAAGAAAGATTAGCATGTATCTGACAGTCTTAAATTTCCTTAACTAATCATTAACCTCTCTCATTCTGTACTGATGAATAGCAATAAATATCTTTGAAGTTCAGAACATATCAAGAATGCCCAGAGTTACAGGTCCATTTTGCCATGCAGCACTTACAGATCTTAATGAGATAAGTATCATTTTTATTACTGTTATGTTCATAAAAAAATCTAAGCAACTTAACCAAACAAACTGAGCAGGTCCTCAAATAATAGCTGCTTTATTTCTTATTGTTTTATTATAATGTTGATGAGAAAAAAAATTGATTCCCCACCAGGGTTACTTTAGTGTGGAGTTTGTTCATTCTTTCCATGTCAGTGTGAGTTTCCTCCCACATCTTAGAGATGTGCACATGAGGTGAGTTGGTATGCTACATCATCTCCATCTGAGTGTGTGTGTGGGTGTTGGTGTGAGTACGCCCTTTAATGGAAGAATTTCCTGTTCAGAGTGGGCTTCCAGCTAGCTCTCTGAACTGCCAGGAAAATCTCCAGTCACCCAAAACCTTGAACTGGAATATACAGTTTGGAAATCAACCATTCAATGTATGTATAGCTCACATTTATTTCAATGTTTAATATTACAAGAGTTTTTTGTCTATATTTAAAAATTTGGTGAAGTTTTTGTGACCACAAATATCTCATAGGAAGTTAACTCTTATTTAAATCAATTATCACATGATAAAATTTTTTTTAGCTGTTGTTTCACTTAAAGTCACAATTTTTGGAGTGACTTTATCCCACTCACATGTGGGATATAGAATTGAAAGCAATATATGAGCAAGACAAAACAAACAAAAACTCAGATACACAGACAACAGTATCAATGACATTATATGATGACTTACTCTAATAAGTACCAGAACATATCAATGACGTTATATGATGACTTACTCTAATAAGTACCAGAACTAGTTTGCAAACTCATCTTGTCTGCTTCTATAATCTGAGTTCTAGATGTTATGCTTTTACTATTAAGCATGAATAAACAAAGGGAAATAAAATATTTTTTCATAGTCAATAATTCAGTTTTATCTTTACATACTATTTTATTATTTTAGAATAGCTAACCATTGAATTTCAATTTAAATAATATTAATTACAAAATTACTCTGTGGTTTATTCATTTCCTAAGCTTTAACTATGACATATCACCTGAATACTCATATCATTGGAAATTTTTATTAAATACTTTCTTTCTTGCCCCAATTGTATACATCATATCTGTGAGAAGTAAAAGTAAACAATGGGTGGGGAAGATATAGTGACATAATTATGCCTAGATTTCAGAGACCAGATGAAATCAATTACCTACAGTGAAGAGAAAATTATTGACTGAAATAACTATGTTTCAAAGCCTTTTAGGAATGCGTTAGTTAGACTAGAAAGCAGTGGCAATAAAATAAAAATGTGTAACCATGTATATAAATAAATTTCTATTACTTTGTTATTGTTGTTAAAGGTAAAGTGTCTTTGTGTTATCTTTTGCATTATCTTATGAGACAGCTAGACTGAAATAGAAATGCTTTTTTGTTTAAATTCACATTGATGTGAATGTATTTTTTTTTACCTTGAGGTATCTGCTGTTTACCATTGAATCATATAAGAAAAACAAGGAGAGACGTCATCAAAATGGCAGCATGAGAGGAACTCTTAAAAAACTTTCTTGAAAGTTACAAATAGAACAAATATAATTCAACAAAGGATAGTGAAAGACCCCCGAAATGGGGAGACCCTCACTCCAGTCTCGGGGTGGCGCGACACCCAAGAACTCACGAGAGACCGATCTTGATGCAAACAGCAAGAGGTTTATTCAGGAACCAGTGCACTGGGGCCGACTCATATCCCACGCAGGGGTAGAGGAGTTCGACCCCCAGCACAAGGGGTAAGGGGTTTATAAAGGCAAAAACCACAAGCACCTGGCAGCAACTGATAATATTTGGTAATCTAGC
>PVJL010002702.1:0-87440 GCA_004026885.1 Lyroderma lyra
CCAGCAGCCCTCTCCACTCACAATCAGAGCGGCCCTGGGGTAAAAGCTGAGCATGACCCTTGGGGGTGGGGTTCTGCCCATCTGAGTCCCCTACCCTGCCTGCCCATTGGCTTCTTCTGTTCCCCTTCTCCGACCTGCCCCCACCCCCCTTCTCTGTCTACCCTGCTATTTGCTCCCCTCCTGCCATCCAATGAACTCTCCTTCCCCCACCCATCCCTCTCAGGCCACCAGAGCCACAGTGTTGAGGCATCAGGAGGAGGAAAATGGTCCCTGCACTCAGGAAGCCTCAGGTCTGAGCTTAGATGAAAATCACACCTACTCACCAGCAGTGAGATCTGCAAGGCACCAAGTAATGGAGTCATGAGAAAGGCAGGTGGATGTACATAAAGGAAGGGGAGGGAATTCCAGGCAGGGAAACTAGAATGGACGAGGGCATGGGCTGGAATGACAGGAGTCAGAGGACAGTGAGGAGGCAGCTGGAGGCTTTAGGGACAAAGAACGGTGGGGGGCGGGTGGGGGGACACCAGCTGTGAGGGAGGGTTCTGTGCTGGGGAGGGTTTTGACCCTTCAGGTGAGGATGTTTCATGCTGCGTGTGGTAGGCAGTGGAAGATGGTGGGAGGTCTTTAAGAGTAGTAGAATGAAGACAACAGCTTTCAGGAAATTGTCCTGGTGTTAGACCCGAGAGGGAGGACTTGGGAGGACCTAGGAGTATGGTTGTCTGATAAAATATAGGGTGCCCAGTTCAATTGGCGTTTCAGATAAACGATGGATGCATCTTTAATATAAGTATGTCCTGAACGTTACATTTAATATGGCCCCTGCTATTTGTGGGATACACTTATGCTAAAAATGTTCATTGTTTATCTGAAATTCCAACGGAACTGGGCATCCTGCATTTTGATTTGCTTCAGACCTGGAATCCCGCCTTGTCCCCACACCTCTCCCTGCCACTCCTCCCTAGTCCCTCTTCCACCTTCTCATCCCTCTCCATCAGCCCTTCTGGGGCCAGGGCCACTCATGAATCACCAAGAATTGAGGAGCCAAGGCCCCAGAGAGCTGCTCATGCAACCAGAGCGGAATCTGCCAGAAGCTCAGTATCTGCAGGTTGACCCCCCGATTCTCGGGCTGTGAAGACAGAGCAGGAGGCTGTGTTGGTTAGAGACCCCTGTTTGTATCTGGGGCCACAGAAGGGAGAAGGTACAAGAGTATAGAAGCATCAGGAAGAGCATGTTAAAGGAGAGTCCAGTTTGGAGACCGACTTTCCAGGACCACGCAGGGCTTGAGGTTTTCGAGCACATTTGACAACGCAATCAAGACCTTGGTACCATGTCCCTCCCCCTGGAAATCCGTGGTACGTCAGGGGCGTAGAGCTGCCTCAGTGGCTCATTTCTCTTTGGATATTGGGGAAACAAAGCCAAAGAAAAAGACAGGGTTGCACCCGTCCACTGTTTGCCCAGTGTTTCTTCTGACAAATTACAATTATGTATGTAAAATCAACAAACTGGAGATCTTTGCACTCGACAGGCATTTCCTCAGAGTTTGCCCAAACACGACCCTCGTCATTAACCCATTTAAATTCTCCAGAACCAAGGTTTTTATTCCCCTGCCTTTTTCTTTTTCTTTCTCTCTTTTTTGGAAAAAAGAGTATTCTGAATACCTCTACTCTACCTCTTTCTTCTGAACAAACTTCCAGCAGTAAACCTCCCCCGGTCTTGAACAAGGACAGTCTCCATCATGCTTGCATGCCCCAGAAGTTCCTCCTGGAGGCTCTTGGGTTCTGGTTCCCAGCTCTCCTTCTGAAAGTCTCCCAGAGACCTTTCCTGTGAAAGGACACTCCAGCACTCACTCGTGGGCAAGTCGTCTAACTCTCTGAGCCTCAGCGTCCTCGTCTGTGAAATGGGCATGCTAACAGCCAGCCCTCGGGAATGCTATGAGGTTACATGAGATGGTGTGTGTGAGGGGCTTGGCCCGAGTGGCCCCTCAGAAAGTGCTAGATCCCCCTATATTGCCGAAAAGGAGAGGCCTTTTTGTTGTAAATGTGGTCCTATGTTAAAGTGAATGCCTCAAAGACCCCACTCAGTCTTTGTAAGTATAAACAGAATTTTCCAGAGGCTTTCGTGAGAATATGTGTAGCATGAATGGTTGCTAAGTTGAAAGAAGGACTGGGGTAGGGGCACCTCCTACATGCAAGGCTCCTCATGGTGTGGGAGGCATGGGGACGGGCTCTGGAAGGTGGAAGACAGTCCTGGACACCATAAGCATGGGAGATGGTGCCCAGAGCCCTGTCAGCAGGGCATGAGCTCCCTGTCCAGACCGCTAGCCAGCCAACAAAACTAGTCGAGGAAGAAAAGTTCTCTCGGGAATTCCCTGGTGGTGTAGTGGCTTAAGGCTCCAGTGCTGTCAGCGCTGCAGCCTGGGTTTGATTCCCATCTAGAGAGCTACCCACATACAAAAAAAAAAAAAAAAAAGAAAGAAAGAAAAGTTCTCTCAAGCCTGCAATGTTTCCCAACCCCTGGGCTTCTGGAGATCCTAGACTCTTCCATGAAGGCGGGGCTCCCCTCCTCCAGGACCCTGCTGCCCCTTCCCCCCTCGGTGGCTGCCCCTTCCTTTACACCTCAGTACCTCCACCCCTTTTATCTTTCTCCTGTCTCCTCTCACAAAAAGAGCACCATGTGCAGTCAGTTAGGTAGATCGAGTTGGAGCCCGCAGTGCTGGTGGGCCAGCAGAGGATGGAGGGACGGATGCAGGGAGAAAAGCTTCAGTTCAACCACCATCCTTAGCCTGGGGGAGAGCAGTGTAAGCACAAGTCACGTGTGGGAAACGGCTCTGGTCTGCAAACAGCTTGACAGTCATCAGACAGGTAGTTTGGTGGGGAGGGGATGGGCCAGCAGGGGCTGAGAGGAGGCGTCCGGAGGATTATTTGCACTAATCTCCAACTACGGATAATCCCAAATCTCTATCTATTTTGGCATATAGATTTATACAGATGTTGGTTATGTTGCTTTGGGCCTGGCCCTGACCCGTGACAGCTGAGCTTTGGGAACCTGACTCATGCTCAATCCCTTGAGTGCACTCCAGTGCACACACGTGCCCTTCCCTGTCTTGGATGGTGTGTGGCTGCAAGAGCAAAATTGAGCAAATGCAGGAAGGACACAAGAGAAAAGAGGCTGGATGGGGACAGTGTTTGGGGCAAGGTAAAAAGGGAGAAAAAGCCACCACAGGGGGGAAGTGAGGAAGGGGCTGCAGACAAGCAGGGACAATTAACCAAGAAGATAGCTTCTACTTCAGTGGTCTGTACCTCCATCCCTTAGCTATCTGATGGCCTTTTGGGGACAAGCACCCCAAATGAGGCAGGTTTGCAGGATGGCCTGGGAACTTTGCCAAACTTAGTTTCATATATTTTGAAACTAAGAGAGATTTTACAGGAAAAATACATAAAAGATGGAAGTTTACAGGAGAAAAGGCCTCCAAGTCAAATAAATTCCAGGAAATACTAGGTTAAACAAAGCTATAAAGAAAGATTTATTTATTGGAGGAGGTGAGGTGTAAGGGGGATGTTTTTATTTGTTAATTATGACTTGAACTGTCCCAGAGGGGCCTGGTTACAAACCTCCTTGACCACAAATGCCCCTTTTCTCAGGGAGCACCTACTGGGGCTATTCTGGGACATGCTGATGTAAGGTGTAGTCTCTGTATTATCAGATGCATACTAAGATTCAAAAAGGTGACTTCTAACTAAACTTTGGGAACCTGATCCATCCTCATCTGGGACCTGCAAGTTTCAGAAGGTGATTGGGAGCCATGGATGGTTCTATATCCTGCCCTGGGATATTGGGGTCCGGGAGTGAAGGGGTGAAAAGCACTTCTGCAGTCTGTGGTACATGAGGGCTCTCAACTGATTTTTATTAATAGTATTAATTTGTACTACTATTGTTATAATACTATTATTATTGTTATGAGTTTATAGGGGACACACCGATTGCTGCATGCTTAGTCCAGGGCAAGAGCACCTGCTCCCAGGGCTTGGAATTTTACTAAATAAAAGGGAAATGGCGACAGCCCCTGGGTACAAGGTGGTGGGTTGAAGCGAGTCGGTCTGGATCGCACTCCAGTGTCCACCAGGAGCCTGGCTGGGGACAGCCTCGGCAGGGACCGGGAGGGGGCGGAGGGGCCGCGAGGACTGTCGTACTCTTCCCTCCCCTGCGGCCGGGCGGCACTCGCGAGGCGGGGCGGCCCGAAGAGCGGTGAGGTTTTCTCCGTGGTGCCTCCCCTCCCTCCCCCTCGCACTCCTCTCTCTCCCCAGGCCGGCACCCTGTGCCCTCCCGCTGCCAGGCCCCCTCCTGTCAGGGAGGACAGTGTCCAATAAACTCCTCCACCCGCAGGTGTGTCCGCCCTCTCCCACCGCAGGAGAGGGCTGAGGTGCCGGGGCCGGCCGGGGTGGGGGGCGGGCGCCTGTCCGAGCCCCGCTGCGCGGCGGGCTCCCCGCCCCGGGGAGAGGGTGCCGCCGGAAGCCGAGGTGAAGCCGCGGAGGCCCGGAGCGGCCGAGCGCACGCGGGCTCGAGGGGGGCGTGAGGCCGGCTGGGGGCGGGGGCCCGGGGGGGAGGAGCCTCGAGCCCGCCCCTGCCCGGAGAAGCCGGGGGCGCGCAGGGTGGGGCCGTCGTCCGCCCGGCCCCGCCCCGCCCCGCCCTCGGGCTCCGACCTTCTCCCCACTCACCTCTCCCCGCGGGGGCGGCCCAGTGGAAACCCAGGCCCTCGTCCCTCGTGTCTCGCCAGGCTTCGTGAGCTTCGACAACCCGGCCAGCGCTCAGACCGCCATCCAGGCCATGAACGGCTTCCAGATCGGCATGAAGAGGCTCAAGGTGCAGCTGAAGCGGCCCAAAGACGCCAATCGCCCGTACTGAGCGCCGGCGGGAGCGTCCCCCGGGGGAGACCAGGACTCGCACAGGTAACCGGGGGCGGCCGGGGTGCGGGGACGGGGGCTGGGGAGGGCACGCCGGACGGACCCGCCGCCTCCCCGGCCTCTGTGGGCTGGACCCTTGTGGCTCGTGCCTTGGACCCGCTGCGCCCGGCTCGACCTGCTCCTCTCCCGGTGCCTAGGGAGCAGGCACAGAGCTGTGGCAGAAAAGGGTATGGCCGTCCCCCTGCTGCAGGTCCAAAAGGGGCAGGAGTGAGGGAACCGTTCTGAGAAGGTGGGCTGAGCCCTGGGCCTGCGCCTCCAGGTCTACACTGGCAGTCCTGTTCTGCCAGCCAACCCTGAGGTGAGCAGATGGCAAGCTCAGGGCTGGGAGAGTTTGGGGGCAGCAGAACAGGCTCTGCCGGGAGCTGCAGCCATCTGCTGGGGCCTTCTCCCAGAGTCCCTGGCTCTCCCCTCCCCAGCTCTCCTGCCTGGAAGTCTGATGGCCTTTAGACACTTGACCCCCTCACCCCTCCAGTTCCCCATAGCTCTGGAGAGGAGGGACAGGATTTTCAAAGGGAACTTGCCCACAAACAAACCTGGATGAGACAGAAGCTGCGGATGGTTATGTTACAGCACTGGGACCACTTACCCTGCCTGCTTTACAGAAGCCATGATGAGTGGGCAGGTGTCACCTTTTCCTGCTCAGTCTGGGTCCTGCCTTGCAGCTGGAGACACAGTCGGCCACTTCTCTGCCAGGCCATGTGTTCCCCTGGGTAAAGTGGCTTCCTGGGGAAGGGGTGAGTGGGAAGATGTGCCAGGCCATCAACAAAGCACCTTCAGCCTGGTCCCCCCATTACTGAGCTCCTTCAGTGTCACCTCATTCTCAGGCCAGAGACAGGCTGCCCTGCCCTCCGTCCCTCTGTCCCTCCGTCCCTTCAGCAGTACTGTGCACCAGGCACTGTTAGGTATTTTGGACTCAGCCCTGAGTAAGACTTGTCTTTAGCAGCGGGGAGAGACAATAAGCAATGGCATGATCAAGAAGTGAATTATGTAATGTGTCAGAAGTGTTGGTTACAGTGAAGTCAGGTAGTCGGGGTAGGCCTTGTTGAGCAAGGGACACTGGGGCACAGACTTAAAGAAAGTGAGGCAGGGAGCCAAGCCAGCCTCTGGAGTGCGTCCTCCCTTGGAGTGAGCAGTGCGTTGCAAGGCTAAGAGGTGAGGGTAGAATGGTGTACTCGGGAGGTTAAGGTGGCTGGGGGGCGAACAAGCATGGGGGTGGGGTGAGAACAGGGACCCCAGAGGTGAGAAGGGCCACCTTGTCCAGGCATCTCAGGCCACCGTATGGACTTTGGCCTTTCCTCTGAAATGGGGCTTGGGGTGGGAAGCCATTGGAGATCTCCATGTAGAGAGCGGTGTGACTACCCTGCATTTCAAGGCTGCTGTGTTAATAGACTGCAGGGCCCAAAGTGCAAGTCTAGTGCATGGACCACTCAGTCTAGTAACAGCGCTGACGTGGTCTGAGGGAGCTGAGCTGTGGATGTATTTGGAATGCAGAGCCAAGGGTGCTGTTTGTAATGAATTAGAGGTGGGTGTGAGAGAAAGGAGTCAGAGGTGACCCCTGGCTTTTGGTCCAAGGGGCTGGAAGAGCAGAGTTGTCCTGTGAAGAGGGGTAGGGAGGAAGACCAGGTATGTGAGAGTTAGTTTTAGTGGCAGTTCAGAGTCTGGAGTTGGGGAAGGAGGTCTCCAGTTTCCCTGTCTCCCTTCAAATCCCCCTGATGCTGGCAGGATACCCCTCATCCAGCCAGGAGCAGCGGCACGTGCCTTCTCACAGAGGGTACTGACCCTCTACTCGGCGAGGCGGGAGGTGCGGAATGGGCCTCTTGCCTCCTGAGCTCCCTCCCCGGCCCATCTCTGGCTCAGGCGAAGATACAGATACTCATGTTCATTGGGAGTGTGGGCACCTTCCTGTGGGCTCAGAGCTGGGGACACAGAGGTGAATGGGTCACCATCTTGCTTGCATGGAGCTTTTGGCTCTGCACACATGGACACCAGGAGGCAGCCAGCAGATGGGCACATTTCCACAGGAGGAGAGGGACGAGTCAGTGACAGCAGCCCTTTCTGGCTATGGAACACTTTCTCTTAAATAAAGTCAGCTCCGGTTCCGGCATGACTTGGGTCCAGGTACTTCCCCGCTAGGGCTTCCGTTTCTTCACTAAGGAAAGCCAGGGGTTGGAGTCATTAGAGGTTTTGTTAAGGAGGGACCGTGCTCCAGGGTCATGCCCTGAGATTGCGAGAGGCCCCTGTGGGTGTTCTGTGGCTCCCCTGATAGCATTTTGTTTTAGCCTCCTAAACCTCCATGCAACTAAAGCCCAAGCAAGGGGAAGCACCTTTAGGTCAGAGAAATTCCCAGATGAAGGGATGAGGAAAGCAGATTTGCGATTTGGGACAAAAGGTGAGAAGTGGCCCTCGGGGTAGAACCAGCTGACACTCATACTTAGGGCGGGGTCTTGAGATGAGTGGTAGGCAGCAGAGGGGATTATTCCACCAGAAAATACAAAGGCCAGAAAGATGAGCATCACAGCCTCTCACCCAGTGCTTATCACTGCCGAGGTGAGGTCTTACAGGTAGTAACTGTAAGATGTAAGTATATAGCTGTAACGGCCGGTGAGGTTCGTCCCATTTTACAAATGCAGCAGAGAGAGATTAAGTCACTTGCCCATCAGCTACTGAGTGGTAGAGCCACCGGTGGAAGCCAGGGGCCTCGTTCCAGAGCTCTGCTCTTAACCCCTTGAGGGAAGGAGAATGATATATCAGCACTGCTGTCATCACCCCAGCCCTCCCACCCCAGAGTGTCCTGAATATCTTGAGGACACATGTCAGGACGACTCACTTCTCAGGTGTTAGCTGACTACCTCCTCCCTATGAAGCAGTCTTCTAAAAAAACAAAACAAAACAAAAAACTAGGATGTGCTGTAACTCCCTAATAATGTGACCTTTAATCTCCATGTGGGCAGCATTTTAACGTGGTGCTTTCAGGCTTCCCACCCCAGGACTCTTAAGAGGCTGTCAAAGAAGGAGGGAGCTAAGATAAGGGGCAGGCTTAGGGACTGCCGCGGGACACGAGCACTGTCAAGTTGCCAACAAGGGAGGAAACAGCATGCAAAAGCAGCTACAAAAACTGCACAGTTTTTACAACTGAGAACTCCCCGGAGCAGGGACTAAGGGATGAGCCATCGCTGGGAGCAAAGAGGCCACGGGGACAGGGGTCTCGGGGCCAGGGCTGATCCCCCATAGTGGTGAAGGGATTAATAGAAGGTACAACAGGCCTGGGAGCCAAGGCCAAGCCAGAATGAGAGTGGGACAGGTCTGGGGGAGCAGAGGGGCTCGAGCAGGGCAGCTGTGGGGCGTGTGGTCGGGCTTTGGTTTCATAAAGTGAGGCCTGGGTGGGTGGGATTGGGCTTGGTCTCCTGAGGTTGTAGCTCTCCTCCTTCCCCGGGTTCCTGGTGTTCCTGCTGCCCCTGCCCCTCTGGCTGCTTGGGCTTGTCATCTTATGCTAAGATGGGAGTTTCTCTAAGAGATGTTCACTAGGAAACTAAGGATGGAAACAGAGACAGGAAGGGTGGGCAAAAACATGGACCTGGCCAGGTCTACAGCCAGTGGCCAGAAACCCCAAGCCCCTTGTCCCACTACCAAGCTCGCTAGTAGGCACTGGGTCCCAAGCTGAGGGCGGTTCTGGGTTGGAGGACACACTGAGCATCGTGTTTGACTCCAGTGGGAGTCCTGTCCCTTCTGGGCCCTAGGCTTTGGCTCTGAGTGTGCTTCGGCACGGTGTCTGCTCCGAGCTTTGTGGGCGTGGGTGCTTCGGGTCTGAGCCGCATGGGGCTGGGCCGCGGCTTGGGGCTTGGGCCTTGCCTACCTAGAGCCCTGCGGTGTTTTAGCACCTGGCACCTTAATTGCTTCAGTCTGACCATTTCCTCACCCAGGCCATGAGCTTCCCAGGCCTGATTCCAGCTCCCCCGTGCTGGTCGATGACCCCATTGCCACCACAGGGCTGTGCTCTGTGAGGCTCTTGAGGAAGGTAGCCAGGAAGGGGTCTCCCTGCAGGCAGAGGCGCAGCTGCTCACAGGCCGAACCCTGGGGAGGCTCCTTAGGGGTTGGATGAGTGGAGGAGTGTGTGTGTCGGGCCCAAGCGCGTGTATGTGAGGAGCTTCCCTGGATTGAGCTTTGAGGAGGGGCTGTGTGATATTCCAGCTTGAATCCCCAGCACGCAGGACAGTGCCAGGCACTGACGGGCAGCTGGAGGGGGAGCTGGGAGTGGGCAGACGTGCACAGCAGAGGGGGGACAAGCGGGTGCCTGTGAGGTGCTCAGGACTGGGGGTGAGGGGGAAGGAGAGGTCCGCAGAAGGTTCCTTAGTTGCACTTGCCATAGCTGACATCTGATAGCACTGCCCTCCTCCGTTCTTAGGCCTCTTCTCCCACCCAAAGGGACCTGCCAGTTGGATAGCCTCGGTGGGTCTGGGCTTTCCTCCAGCTGGCGCTGGTAGTGCAGGGGAGGGTGGTGTATCAGGGCTTGGTGGCCTTGCAGGGGGGCCCTGATCTGGGTGAGGGAGAGCTGCTGTTGGAAGAGCAAGAACCCAGCTTAGGTGGGCAGGCAGGGCAGGGCTCTGTGGGGAGGAGAGGCTGGGAGGGCTTCTGTGAGCATAGAGCTCCAGGCGGGTTTGAGCTTAAAATAGTCACCTCTCAGCTCCTCTGTAGCTTACCCACAGTGACATTTCAAGATCCCAGGCTTCCCTTCTACTCTCCTGAAAGAAAATAAAGCTGAGAGTGGAAGTCAGCTATGGGTGGAAGCCTGGTGGATTGGAAACCCTGCAGAGAAACCTGATGCATAGGCAAGGGAGGGGCCTGGGGGCAAAGACGGTGTTGTGCTGAAGCGTGCAGAAGACAACCCAAAGCCAATAAGGTCACGATGCTTGACAGAGTGGGGAACCCATCCTCAGCCACGCAGGGCTCTACTAGTAAAGAAGGCAGGTCAGAGTCAGTCTAGAAAGCTGTACATGGAGGGCTGTGGGGTGTAAAGGGATGGAGAAGGAGGAGGTGGAGTAGGCGAGGTCAGCAGAGCAAAGTGACCACAGAGACTGGCAATCCAGGGGCCCTCTGGTGGACTGTTCTTGTTGGCATTACCTACCTTGCAGGGCACCCACATGGAGGCTGCAGACATACCGTTTTAAACAGGACAGAACGGTCCATAGGGTCAGCCTCGTCTCACTGGGCTAAATTCAAGGTGTCAGTAGGCTCACCCTACGGACCATTTGAAAGGGGGCGGTACCATCGTTTTCTGTCCCGTTTAACATGGTACATCTGGCCAGCCTATCCGTGTGGCCTTATCATGGGTCATAGCTGCAGAGCCTTCTAAAGGCTGCATGTGCCAGATGCAGCCTCACTCTGGCCACATGGGCCACCTTGGGAGCAAAGCAAAGGGTGTCAGGTGATCACGAAATGAAATCAGTAGTGCCAAGGCGTATTGACAGATGTCCAAGAACGCTGATGTGATTTACTCTAAATCTGAAAACCAAACGTGTTCATTGTCTGAAGATTCTAAGGAAAGAGGGTGGAGGCAGAGTAGAGCGGGGAGAGGATCGTAATAATGTCACCCAGTCGGTGCTCTTGCAGTGGAAACACTGTTCTCTGGGGATGGCGGCCAACATGGCACAAAGGGTGGGAGGGCCGAGTTGCTGCCAGGGTGGGCTGTACTGTGACAGCAGAGTGTCTCACGGATGGACCCCACGGATACAACCGTCACCTTAGCCAGCCTCTGATCGACCTGGCAAATCAGGGCCACCCTGACAGGCTGTCCCTGCTGGTCCACAGGCTGAAGTCACAGAAGGCTGGGGAGGTGAGGAGAGCTCGGCACCTGGGGGAGAGAGAAAGAATCAAGGGTGATAGAAAGCAGAGCCCGTGCTCCCTGATCTGCTTGCCGGCCAAGGTGGTTTGAGGGGCTGTTTTATTTTTTTCTGGCCCCCTCACCAAACCGCCCGTGCCCCCCTCCCCCCACCGCATGATGGATGCCCTTAGTGGCCCTGTGTGAGGTTCTGCTACTGTTCACGGTGTATCATGTGTCCGCATAAACAAGCGTGTGTGTATGTGTGTGTGTGTTGACGTGCCCATGTCGTTTGTTGGCTAGCTTCCTCCATCTTTTGAGTTCTTTTCAGTTCTCTTATGATTTGACTGCTGTTCTCTCATCAGAGCTTTTTGATTGATGCTGTGGTCTGGTGCTGTATAAATATTTTTTCTTTTACTTTTGTTTTAACTTCTTCCTTGCCCTGCTTCACCCTCCACCCAACTCTCCCTGCCCTCCCACACTCCCCGACCCCACCCGCCCTGCCCCACCTCTTCCTTCCCCCTTGCCCACACTCTTGTCCTCTCTCTCTCTCTCTCTCTCTACATATATAAATATATATATATATATATAAATCTTTTCTTCTTTTGTCATTCAATCAAATTCCAACAACCCAACCAGGGCCAGTCAAATCCACCACAGTCTCGCGCTGAGCTAGGAATAAAGTTCACGTAATCACATGAGAGTGGAGAAAACAGTCCCCCATCCGTAAGTTCAAATCAACTCAAAGTTCACAGTGTGACATGATGGCGTCATGTAACAAGGCTAAGAATCGGTTGCATGACAATTGCCGTCAAGTTTCGTGGAGGTGCTGTGATTGGAGCGTTTTTCTTGGATGTTGTATCAGTTGATGATTGGCCAGTCATGATCACACGTGCATTCTCTTGACTTTTGTGCTGCCACGATCTTTTTTGCTGTGCTCATTTTTGTTTCGTTCTTGGTGCTTGCAGTGGTTTTACTTTCTGTTGTTTGGTTTTTCTTGTTCAGCGTTTTTTATGCTTCTTTAGATGTCACATAGAGAAAAAAAAAAAAAGCACAAAAAAAAGTAGTAAAAGTAAAGATGAATTCCTGAATTATCGAACATGGGATCATTTAACTGTGCAAACCATTATATTTTTCTTAAAAATAAGGAAAACATTTTAAAAATATCTATGCGTGGTTGATTTACTTGCACTTGAAAATATTGTGATTTTATTTTTTTCTAGAAATTTGGGGGCCTTTTTCAATTGACGCTTTCCTAGGTCTGGTCTTTTTCCAGTTAGGCCATTTTAAATCTCACTTCAAAAGGAAAAACAAAAATGAAAAAAACAAAAATGAAATCTCTACAGTAACAGAATGATAAAAAAAACAAAAAAATTCTCAACCAAAAAACTAGAGTACAAAGCCAGAGGCCTCTGAGAGAGAGAGAGCCTGGTAACAATTGTAAGGTTTGTATTGTAGCCACTTCTGCTAAATTAAATGTGGGGAGGGGAGGCGGGGAGGGCTGGGGTTTGGGGAGGGTTTTTTGGTTGGTTTGGAAAAAACAGTACTGACAGAAGCAAAATGCACCTTTTTGTTTACAACTGAAAAAGGGTCCTTGACAAGTGTTTTTTAATTTTATTATTATTTTATTTGGTGTTGTAATTGTTTAGACTGCTGTGTACGGTTTGCTGTTTGTTGAATCAACAGTGTGAAAAACCTGCCAGCATGGATTGATATACGCATGACGTTGTCCCCTCAACTGGGGGCTTTGCAATTCTAACTTTCTTGATGTAACCAGTCACCCCCATGTATAAGTGGAAGCTGCTTGCTAGAATGGAGATGAGTCTCATTTGTTAATTCACAATGATTAAGCATTCTCCTCCTGATTCTAGTCAGATCATGATTTTTTTTTCTTAAAAGCAAAACAAAACACCAAAAAGCCACTATTCAAAACAAAATCGAGAACTGAGTTATTTAAGTTTGATGATTAGATCCGTTCTAACTTCTTTTAGGTTCTCCCATCCACTCCCTTCAAGTTCTGAATTTCCTCTAAATTCCCTGGCATGTATGAGAAAAATATTGTGTGTGTGTGTGTGTGTATGTGTGTATCTATGCATATACATACACACATATCCATGTATGGCCACATATGTGCAGGTGAATATATTCTACACATATATCCAGATATACATATATATACATAGCCTCGCAAATAGTTACTGACCTGGGCAGAGAAGCAGTTGGCTGGAAACTGGGCAAGCATTCAGCAAAATTAATATCACAGATCTTTCTTCTTCTCCAGTGGGGTTGGAATGGGCTGGGCTGCTAGAGTTTTGCTGTCTTGTTTGCTAGGCTTCTGTATACATATTGTATCTGGGCTAGATCCCTCAGAGATCAGTTTAATTATGAATTCATATCCCACAGTCCCAAATTCTTCCCTTAGCTGGAGCCACCCCCCAATCCAGAATTCTGACGGAACCCAAATCGAGACCCTCTCGCCCAACAACTAAAGCTCAGCTACCACCCCCACCACTAGATCTCCCAGTGGTTTCTCACTCTGAATGGAAGAGTCAATTTCTTCTTTATGTATCATGATCATGACTAATTCTCATGCTGGTCTCGTCCCTCCCCCCTCCCGCCATCCCCCAAGACCCCCACCCTGACTCCCAGGCAGGTTCCTTTTGGTGTTTGGATGCATTTTGTGTCTCCTCTCTTGGCTTAATCAGCCCTGATTTTCTTCATTTTAGGGCAGGCTGCTGAACGGGCTACATTAAAAACAAACCTCTCTCTCTCTCTATTTATAAATGAGAACTGTTGGATGACACCTTTGACATATCAGCCAATACCAATCAAGCTGAGGACTCCAGACACTCTGTGACTGTAACATTTCTTCAAGGAAAGTATAGCGTCTATGGAGTTCAGAGGGCACGTGTTTGGGGGAAAATATATTAGGACATAAAGAAGAAGAAGATGAAGAAAAATGAGGGAAAAAAAAACCACAAAAAAACAAAAAAGGAAACTTTTAAAACAAAACTTGAGACCAGATGGGGAGGCTGAAGGGCTGGGAACTGGGAAGAGACACTGCTCACCGATCCCCGGGGCTTCCAGCCCGTGGGCGCCTGAGGCAGGCTGGGGCAGGCGGTGTGGTGGGACCTGGTCCCCAGGGGGCGGCTGGGAGGCCGCCGTTGAGCATCTCTATCTGTCATTCCTTTAGCTATTTAGGGACCAAAGGACCAAACTTTTTATTGCAGATGTGTAGCTCTATGTCAAATAGAGGGGGAATGGAGGAGAACCTCCTTCCTGCCTCCTGGCTGTTCTTGGAACAGCTTAGAGCGATTCTATGAAAAATGTAATAAAAAAAATTAAAAAAAAAACAAAAAAAGACAAAAACACACAAAAAAAGGAAAAATTATGCTTAAATGCTTTTAAAACAGCAAGATAATAGTTCTTTGATACTTTGAGAGGCGCTTTGATTACCCTCATTCAAGTCTATGACACTTTCCTATGGTTTTCTGTATTATATGTCTGGATGGAGCTGTTAAGATGAACAGATTGGTGGATATTTGGGGAAAGCAACAAAAATATTAAAAACTCTTTAACTGTGAAGTGTGAGGAAACAAGGAGGGGATAAAAGGGACTTACAAGGCAAGATATTTGTTGTGAAAAGTCTGTAAATGCTTCTAACTCTTCCCCCTCTTAAAATCGTAATAGTTGTACAGAATTTTAAAAAGGAGAAGTTTAAAATACCTATATAATAGAAGAAAAATTAGAGGAAAGCAAAAAATAAAAAAAATAAAAAAAGGAAAAAAAAAACCTATAGAAGTTAGCGTTCCTGCTAAAATCCCAGATGTTGTAGGACTGTACTTTTGTAGAGTTTAGACTGAGCATCAATCCCTTCTCGCCGCGAGTGCTGTCGGACGACGCCGTTGACCCCGAGGGCCAGGCCGGACTTGCCCTGACCTGCGGGCTCCTGGCTGCCCCCTGCCGGTGGAGGCCGCGCCATCAGCAGGAAGACCCGCCGTAGCCGCCCTCGCCTCGCTTCGCTCCCGGGAGCTGCGCGCTCGCCCGCTCTCCGCAAGCCCCCGACAGCTTCCGCTTCACTCGCCTTCCATGCTTGCTCCAGGGACTTTCCGGGAAGGGAGACCTGGGAACTTTCATCTTAAAACAACTAAACAACACACACACACACAAAAACCTTAAACAAGAGAGAGAAAAATAAACAATCTTTGAAGAATTTCTGAAACTGTTTACAAGGAATTTTGAAAAACAGGGATGTTTAAATGATGCCGGCTCTGTTTTTCTGTAAATAAATTTGCATATTTTGTAGGACTTTTAATTGTAATGATAGAGAAAAAAACAAGGAAAACTATTTAATGAAAGCACGATATTTATCTTTGGTAAATGACTTTAGAGCAGTTAAAAGACATTGCTTAAAAAACTCAGAATCAGAAAAAACACTGAATTATTTAAGAACACATATATTTTAAAGTATAACATATTTATTATAATTTATTTGCACCGTTGGGAAGACTTGCGTTGGCATTCTGCCTTCATACCCTTCTCATTGATGTCCAGTTCACCTGGAGGCCAGGGGGCTCTGGGACTTACCATTTTTTCCTTTTTTTTTTTTTTTTTTTTAAATAACAACTCTGGTTCCTCTCAAGCCTCCTGCCTTTCCTTTCTTTCTATTTTGTTGGTTAATTATTATTTGAATTTCTTCTTTTTCTTCCTCTTGGCTCCTCCTTTTAGGATGTCCAGATGTAAAAATAATACAGCTGCAGTTCAGTACAACTGCTCTTTTCACACTCAACTCCCTAAAACTCCTTGTAACCTTCTGTAACTATTGGATGACGCTTTCTCCAGCTTAGCCCTAAATAAAGCACAGTTTAAAAAAAAAAAAAGGACTTTTTCAGTGGTCTGTGCTCGGAGTCAGGCCAGCCTGTGTCTTGTGGCCCCACGGTGGGCCATGGATAGGTTTGGTCCTTCTCTGTGTGGAATCTGTCCGTGGCCGTTGTGCAGAGCCTAATCAGGATGGAGTGCTTTCTGGGAAGTGATGGGAGCAAGAAAATAAGGTCCAGTTCCACACTTAGAAAAATTTCTCTCAACTGGTATGTGTCTCTAAAAGTCTCCATTGCAAACCCATTCTTTTGGGTACTGGACAGGGGTGGGCACAGTGCCTGAATACAGCAGAAAGTCCCCCTTTGCTCCCTGACAGGGGGAAACTGAGGCCACCTGACCTGAGTTGGGGTGGGGGCAAAATGCTATAAAGAATTGGTAAAGAGGCAGTGGAGGCAGGGACCACAGTAAAGGGAGAAGATGAGGACACACCTCAAACTTGTCACCGAGCATTCTTCTTTTGGTCCTGCCCCGTCCTGTGTGTTGACAGTTTGGATGGGTCTGGGAAACAGGGTTCTGGATGGTGTCCTCAGAGTCAGGGTTTTGGTGGGAGGGGTGTAGAGGAAGGAGCTTCCTGGAGTGCTGCCCATCTCTCCATCATGACAGGAGAGATATCCAAACCCTGAATACAAAAGGAGGTGTGAGAAGGAAGGGATTACAGGATAAGGGGTTCTGGATGAGGACGGACATGAACCAGGCCTTGCAGGAGGGAAGGTGGAGAGGAGGAGGCAGCTCCTGAGGTGAGAGCTTCGATGGAAGCACATCAGCCACAAGCCTGCACCAGGCCCCCCTGGGACAGGCGTCTCTCAATCCTATCTCACCTCCGACCCCTGGCCCCCAGCCTGCAGCCCTGCCACCTGGTCTAGAGATGGGCAAACTCCCACCTAGGGTTTCTGTTTCCCTCCACATCAGCGGCGGGGAAGGCTGCATAGTTTCAGATGCCTGGTCAGGGAGACCAGGCCTTTGGCTACCTGCCTGTGCCCCTATGTTGTGGGAGAGTGGGGAATGGCTTTAGCCTTCACCTGTCTCTGAAGGGGCGTGGTGGAGAGCAGAGCGCAGAGCCCCAGCTACAGAGCACGCCGGGACCCTGTGGTCAAGCTCCTCCCTCTTCCCAGGACCAGGGGCCAACTCCATGTTTCTTACCCGAGCTTGCAAAGAGTTATCTGGGGAGAAAAGGCCTTCATGCCTCGGAGTTAATGTGGAGATGGTTCCCAGAGGAGAGCGTCACTGTCCCTTAAACTAACCCACACTTCCCCTGTACACCAGGCTCCAAGCCCAGGTGACAGCCCGTGCTCTCTCTTGGGAGCGTGTGGGACCCTGGACGTCTTGGAAGAATTCACGGCCAAGGGCAGGAGGTCAGACTGGGTGTTGGGCTACTGCATGAGGAATGCAAAGGTGTGTTCCAAGGATTTTCTGAGTTTTAAGCCTCAGACTAATCAAAACCATGGTCATTCACAACCGAAAACCAGTGAGCCTGCTAGAGGTGACAAACCTCAACAACTCTACCTCCTGTCACTCTCTCAGACCCTAGGGATCTTCACTGGCCTCCCCAGACAGCTCTGTCCCTTTGTCTCCACCTCCCCACTGGGTACCCTTCTCTGTGGCACAGCCCTCCCCCACCTCCACTGTCGGTGGCTCAGAGACCTGGGCCACAAGCAGGTCAGCCAGTTGTGCTTTGTTCTAGGCATGGCTGGGAGGAGGGATGAAAACAAACCCTCTATTTAACAACCACCAACCTAGTAACTAGTGTTTGCATAGTACATGTAAGAGAACACAATTTCTTAACCTCTGGGGGAAAGTCACGGATTCTTTGAAAACTTGCAGAAAACTGTGAGGTCACTTTGCACATGATTACACAGAGATTGGGGGTCCTGCAGTGCTTCCATCACCCCCTGCTTAAGAACCCTTGGTTTGCAGCATTATTTAAGAAAACCCAAGACACAGTTCTCATTAATTTCTGCTTACGTTCTATGGCTTATATTGCTCTGCTGTAACTCTACTTGCAGTATGTGATTCTTTCGTAGCTCCCGTTTTTAAAAGACTGTTATAAACCTTTTATCTCAGATGATACAAAGTACAGATCCTTGCATAAAGACCCCCCCCCATGCACCCGTCACCTAGTGTCCATACGCACGGACTCATGAGTTCTTTTGAAGCACTTTCAGTATCAAGTCCTGTCATTGGTAGGTGCTTCATTTTCCCCTCGTGTTTTCTTTGCTGCATTGATGTCCAAAGGCTGGCACCGGCTTCTTGAGGAGCTGTACTCTTGGTGGGGCAGCATGGGGGCATGTGACCTCCCAGCCTTAGCCGAGGGGGGCCCTGGCCCCAGGCCTCCCTCAAAGCCCCTTTGGGCAGCACTTTCACAAGCCCGTCTGCTCTCATCTGCTGCTTTGTACTCTTCTCTTCTCTCTTGCTTTTTTCTTCTCTCCTCTCTCCTCTCCTTTCTGGGTGATGCTGGTCTACAAAAAAAAAAAAAAAAAAAATGTGTTCACCAAGACCTTTGGGTTAATAGCTCCCATCTCCTTGTGGGCTTTTATAAAGATCTCACTTTTTTCCTGTTCTGAGCTGGATCTTCCCCACTCCTGCACACAGGACAGTGAGACACAGACGGTCCCAGAGCTTCCCCACCCTCGAGAGTGACCCCAAGTCCTCCACCTTCCAAGTCCCGCTGCCGCCCGGCCAAGCAAATGTGCAGCTCCTCCTGACCTGGGGTCTGCATTACACCTGCTTGAATGGCGCCTGGCTGAACGCAAAAGAACATTCCCCACTTGGGTAAGGTGGGTAAGGGACCTCTGGGAAGTGAGCTCAGGAGCCCAGTCCAACCCAAGGTGACAGCGTCAGGCTTGGCTGTGAATGCCATTGGTCTAGTTCCTGAAATGGAATCTGCCCCAAATCGAAGTTAGTAGCCGCCACCGATGTCCCACCTTTGGCAGACTGTTCACCCCTGGCAGTTGGGCACTTGGTCAGAGCTGAAGCATTGCTGCTCAATGAACAGTGAAGGAAGGAAGGAAAGACCTACAGGCCACTGAGGGCACGTGCCCAAGCGGTAGGTCTTCTGGAAATGCTTTTTCAAGCAGTAATAGCAGGTTTGGAGCAAGTGCATGGCCAACAGTCCCCTTCCCCTCAGAGGAGTATTTGCAAGTCCGAGTTTACCCTTGCTTCTCTCTGTTGGCCTCCCTCTGTTCTCTAAGCTGTCGTCCGTGCCTGGTAAGGGGGGTGGAAGGCTGGACAGCCAGCACCAGAAACCAGTCCCCTCCTTGTCACCCAACATCTCTTCCCTCAGGCTAGCCTAACTCTTCTCCTCTTCAGGGAACCATGAGCATCTCCACGCCTCTTGCACCCTCCGTGGAGGTCTGACCAGGATGTGCCCAGACCAGGAGCGGGCGGGGATGGGAGCAGCAGAGTGACAAGGGCGTGGGCTTCGATGTTAGACTGGGATGCACGCCTCAGTGCTCTGGAATGCCTTTTGTGTTACTCTGAAAAAGTTAACTTCTCTGACCCTCAATATCCGTATCTCTAAGATGGGGATAATAATGCACTCCACCCCCAGGGGTTGTGAGGAGTCAGTAGGATACAGCCACACTCGGCTGTACCCCACCCCGAGAATTCTCTGAGCTGCAAGTTCCTTCCCAGTACAGACACTGCGAATGAATCGTTTAGGGTTTATCCCCTCCTGCTTTCCTTTCCTTCTAGTCCATTGTCAATTCACATCCTAACCAAAGCGAACTTGAACTTGACATCACTCCAAGTGGTTTTTTCTTAAGTCCAGACAACATTGTCCCCCTCCCACTCTTCCTCTTGGGGTCCAAAGAGGGGCTTCTGAGTAAGGTGACTGTGATTCATTTTCATCCTGCACGACGGGCAGGGCGTGGGCTGCATGGGCAGCCCCTGGGAACTAACATGAAGGCCACCGGGCCGACACAAACCTCCTCCTACACACACCGGCCCCACTGCACGCTGGGCCTGGTCAGGGCCTTGGATCCCATTGTTAGGACTTTGTCTTTGGCTTACACTTAGGCCTCACTTAGTTCTGCTTTTTTAATGAACATAACCTTTGGACAGGGAGGATATGTGTTTCCTAAGCTGCTCAGCCAGTATTTATAGTGCACATGCCAAATGCCAGCACCGTGCAAAGCATTAGGGGTGGAGCGATGAAGACAGTACACAAGTAACCACCTTCCAGACACAATGCCAGGTGTGTTGTGGGGATTATCTCTCATCCTGCATGTAATTCTGCCAATTGCAAAATTACTGCTCAGATGAACAATCGGAGACTTGGGGAAGGTAAGTAACTTGCCCAAAATCACACTGCAAGAAGGTCACGGAGCCTAGATTCAAAATCAGCTGCATTCATTCCCCACATGAGGTCCCCTGACAAGTAAAAGACCACACTGCAGGGTCACGTGGCAGAACTGGGCTGGGGGCCCAGAAAAGCCCTGAGCGGGGAGGCCAGGAGCTCAGACTGGGGAGGAGGAGACATCTGGGCCAAATACTGGAGGGTGAGCAGGGGCTAAATAGACCCCAAGGGAGTGGGGCACGGAGGAACAAAGGAACCCAGACCTTCTAAAGAACAGCAAGATGTCTTAGGGAGACAGGAAAAGCAATCCACTTACTGACCCCCCAGGCACTGACACCATCTCAGTTAACCCCGCCAACAACCCTGGACCCCGTTTCTCAGACAAGCTCATATGGTTGTTGGAAATCACACGGGTGGCAGAGCTGGGGTTGAACCCAGGTCCCCTGCTGGCAGATCCCACGGCTGTAATCTATTACATTGGAAGAGGTTGCCTATTCACGGCACATGCATAACGCCTCTTCGCTGGCTCTGTTTTCACATGGTCTAACAGGACAGAAGAGTGGAGACGGACCTGTCCCGGAAAGACTCAGACCTCTCTGTCTGCTTCCTTCCTTGCAAAGTGAGCAGGTCTCCTGGGTCTCAAAGACTCAGCCCAGCTCCAGCGTGCCCAGAGCTCGCTGCTTAGTGCTGGGGAGGGGCAGCGAGGGAGAGAGAAGGCAGAGGAGGGAGACATGACTGCCCGCAGCCTCGCTCTCTAAAGGTCACCTGAATTCCAGAGCTCAGCGGTGTTTTCCCCACATTATTCTGCTTTCAGCTCTGGGCGGAAGACACTTGCTGCCTTGCCTGGTGCTAGGTGACTGGAAGAGGCCTCTGGGCTCAAGGCATCCCGTTAAGAACTACTTAACATCATTCATGCTTTCAGCACTGAGCTCAATGCCTGGGCGTAGTAGGTGCTTGATAATGTTTGCTGAACGAATACAAAGAGGTGTGGAGTGGGGGAAACGAATGCTCTCATGGCCCCTTCTGAAGCACCCAGGCCTGGCACACTCTCAGCGAGGCCCCTCTGCCCCACCTTGCCCCAACGCTGACCAGGGATCAGAGGAAAGCCTGGTGGTCTGGTCTTCTCAGTGCCCCGGGGGTTCCTTGGATGACAGGCATTTGGGACAGGGTCCCACTGGGGCTCTCAAAGATGGCTTATGGACACAGAGTCTCATGTTACTCCAGGTTTCTGACTATTTACTTCAACCTGTCCTCAGTTCAGGCCCCATCTGCTGCAGGGGGCTTTAGCTCACACTGGGCACCTCTCTCAAGACTCCTACTGCCCATAGAGTGAGGACGTCACTGGGCCCATGATCCCACTGTTTGGTGCTCTGTATTTATGATGCCCCCCATCCCTCCTCCCTCCTCACCCCTCTCCCCAGTGGAAGGCCCCGAGGACAAGAAGTAAACTGTTTCCTTTTCCAATCTCTCTCCTAGCACTGGGCTGGTCAAAGTAGTGGGAACACTAAAGAAGACAAGATTTAAATGGGATGTGCTAAATTATCAATGGATGCTAAAACCAGTGGATAAGAGACAAAAAACAGTATTTACATAGTGTCAAAGCATCCCCGCCCCCTACACACACACACGCACACGCACACACACGCATGCACGCACGCGCATGCACGCACACACGCTACTTATAAACTACAAAGGGAAAGTTAGTAATTTTATGGTGGAGAAGCCTAGCAGACACACCTTAACCAGCTGATCAGAGTTAACATCACCGGGAATGAAAGAAACAGCTATCACGGGCCTCCTGGTGTGATTTACTGAGAAGGACTCAGCATCACTTATTCTTGCTGAAAACGCATAACCTGAGTTTAATCATAAGAAAACAGACAAACCCAAATTGGGGAACATTCTACATAGTAAATGGTTTGTATCTCATCTAAAGATACATGACAACTCAATGCACCTTATGATCAGAAATTGGATCTGGACTAGAATTTATTTTTCTTCTGTGAAAAAGGATACTTGGGGAAGAAAACTTTAAAAGGAAAGTTAAAAAGGACACCTGGCAAAATTTAAATAAAGTCTGTAGATTGATGATGGCACCACATTAATGTTAATTTTCTGATTTTGATCATTGTACTATGCTTATGTAAGAGGATGTCCTTGTATTTGCTGACCTATCAGGGGAAAGAAGAGTATTATGTCTGCAATTTACCCTCAAATATTTTAGAAAAGAAGTAATGATATCCATTTACATATGTGTGAGAATAAGTGAATGATAAAGCAAGTGAGTTAAAAGGTGAATTCTTGGGGAATATGGGTAAAGAGTATATAGGAATTCTTTATATTATTTCCAAAACTTCTCTCTAAGTCTGACTGTTTGAGCATGAGCCAGGCCAGGCCCCGGCCGAGTGGACTGGGCGTTGCAGGGACTCGTGTCCCCTCCCTCCCGCACTTCCTTCGCTGGAGATGCACTGGGGACCCGAAAGGAGAATCCCCACCACCCCAGGCACGGACGTGAGAAGTGAAGGACACGTGCAGCCTGATGAGGCCATGGTGGTTTCGGCCTGCCGCCGGTTAAGAAAACTCTACCTAGCCCTGCCCCTATTCCCATCCCAGGGAGCAGAATGACGAGTAAAACGAGAAAACATCATCATCTTCAGTTCTGAAGAGAGAAGGGGCAGACTGGAAGGTACGACAGGCAGAGGGTGGAGACTGGGGTGGGGACCCACAGGACCCCTGATGGAGGCAGGTGGACCGGAGCTCAGGGGGCCGCACGCTAGACCAGCTCTTGGCTCGGTCTGCTCCTGAGAGTCCCCACCACTGGGGTCTGAAGAGTCAGGGCCACTGAGGCAGAGGTGGCCAGGAGCCTGCACCGGGGATGAGGGGATGGCTCTGACACAGGCTCAACTCTTGGGAAAGCAGCCCAAGCAGGTGGGAGAAACAGGGGTCAATACCATTCTGAAACTGGGGCACGTGTGCAGTGGGGTCCTCTGCTCGAGGCCACGGGGGTACCTGAGAGCACTGCCTGAGGGGGTGATATGCAGCAGTGGGCAGCAAGGGCTCAGAGCTGTCAGGCAGAGCTTTTCCTGGCTGTCATGGAGTCCCCAGCCCTTCATGCTTCAGAGGGACCCACTGCCCCTAGCCAGCCTTCAGATTAATTGGAAAAGCACCTGATGTGTACAAAGTGCTCCGCAGCTACTCACGCAGCAGGTGCCTGAGCATCCTTTCACGGGCCCCCGTGTCCACTGTGAGCCAGGTGGGGCAGCGGTGCCTCCGTGTGCTAGCTACACTTCGCAGACAGAGGCGCTGAGTTTGCACTCGCAAAAGGCCTTGTACAATGTCACTCGGCTGCAGTGGCAGAGCAAGGACCTGAACCTAAGCTTCTGATGGAGCACCAGGTAGACTGTACACTGAGCCGAGTGCTGGAATCTATGCAGGTCTCTTTCCACTGGGCCCTGCTGCGCCTCCCAACTCCAAACTTGGGCCTAGCATTCAGCGTTGTCCAGGAACTCACTCCCTGGGGCTCCCTGTCTTTGTGCCTTTTGACACATTGTTCCTCTGCCTGGAGAATCCCTCCTTCCTTGCCTTTGCCCAGCTCAACTGTCTTGTCTTCTGGGAAAATTCTGATAGAAGCCCTGTGCCAGCAGCTGCTGCCCAGGCCTCTGTGGCTGCACTGAGCCCCAGGAACTCACACTGCGGCCGGCAGTTCCTGTGTGCTGCTGATGGTCAGGAACTATGCCAGTGGACACAGCCTCGCACTCTGTGGACAGTCCAAAATGCTCAGATTTTACTGCAGACCAGTGATTCTGGAACTCTGTGGACGACAGATTCCTTTGAGAATCTTACGAAAGCTATGAATCCTCTGGTCCAAAGTAGGCGTCCAGGTGAGGAGTGAGGTGAGACAGGCGATGAGGGGGGGCTGTGTGCAGGGCAGCTCTCCGCCTAGACAAATGCTTTTGGAGGGGATTTCCGATAGAGCCCCACTCCAACACCTCCTCCTGGAGAGGACACGACAGAGGCCACTGGGGTCCCTGGCCCCACATCTCTGCTCAAAGTTTCTTCCAAAACTCAGCTGAGAGATTCCCGGGGTGCACCCCAAGCCAGGCTATCCCTGCCATGGGTGCTGCTGCTCCTCCTGCCGGGTAAGAAATAAGCAGGGAGGCAGGGAGTTCTTCTGGGGTCACTGCTCCCAAGTCCATTCTCAGATTCATTGCTACTCAGCTAATTTTTTCCTCCAACATAGTAAATCTCCTTCTGTTATTCTCCAAGTTGATACAGTAAGCTCTGTCATTTTTAGAAGAAATACATAATATGTTAGAGGAACCATGGATCTCCTCATTCATGCTCAGAAAAAAATTTATTACAATGTAAGAAAGTCTGAACAGCATGAATTTATTATAATGATTTAACACTTCTGCACTTGAGTTAAGAATGCCCGTCCATAAATAACTGTCCCTGGAAAACATAGCAAATTTACACAGTTTACGGTTTCCCAATGTTACATAAATCCAACGAGCTTCAATCACCTCCAGCAAGAGGGCCGCGGAGAAACGGGGGCTGCGAAGCGCCCTCCCTGGCAGCGACCAGAAGCAGGAGCGCGGCCTTCCCTCCCACCCGCTCCGCACACCCACCTCAGAACTTACAGGGGCTGAAGTATGCACAAGGGAAAACCACGGTTCCTACCTGCAGAACAGGTGAGGCGCAGTGGGCCTCGGGCCTGAGGGTGGTGTCAGGAAGGTACCGGCCGAAGCGGCCTAGCGGCGGACGGTAGGGGGCAGGGAGAGGCCAGTGCGCAGGCCCCGTTCAGATCTCGAACGGGGCGTGGTCTCCCAGCCAGCCACCTCCGCTACTTGCTTTCCTGCTGGGCCTCTGGTTCCTCCATGTCCCCAAAAGCCCCCTCTCAGATCCTCCTCGGCTCCCCTGGACACCTGCCTAGTCCTGCCGTCATGGACATTTTGGCCTCGCCATTCTGGCTTTTCTCCGGGTTAGGTCACCATTCCAGGCACCAAACTCTTAAAGTAGGGATTATCACCTCCATTTTTACGGCTAATTTATAAATTATTATATCCAAGACTTTGAGCGTGTAACTTGCCTACATGTAAACAGCTCACAAGTGGTAAGGCTGAGTGGATTCCAAGGTGGATATATGTGACATCTGGACACGTGGCATTCTAATAGGGAAGACAGACAGTACACAAAACAATACAGCAGTTTGACGTGGGCTATAACAGAGGCTCCATGGAGTATTGTTGGAGCCAAGAGAAGAGAGTCTGTAATG
Organism: Lyroderma lyra; assembly: GCA_004026885.1. Classification (NCBI taxonomy): domain Eukaryota; kingdom Metazoa; phylum Chordata; class Mammalia; order Chiroptera; family Megadermatidae; genus Lyroderma; species Lyroderma lyra. The sequence continues at coordinate 25,224 of PVJL010002702.1, forward strand.
ATGCCTGGGGAGATCGGGAAAACATGGAAGCACATTCACTAAAAGAGAGGGACATGGAAAAGTCACACAGGCAGGGAGGAGCAGTGTCCCTGGGAGATGGCCAGTAGTTGTGAGTTGCAAGGGGAGCAGAGTGCAGAAGGGAGAGTTGATGGGGTGCTGAACCCCAGCAGTGGCAACAGTGAAAGGGAGGATTTTAGAGGAAAGTAACAACTGTCAATGAACCCTCAGACTCTGCTGGCGGGAATGCAAAATGGTACAGCGGCTTTGGAGAAACAGCCCAGCAGTTCCTCAGAAAGTTAAACCTAAGAGTTATGGCCAGCAATTCCACTGCTTAGTATCTACCGAAGAGAAATGAAAACGTGTCCATGACCAGCTGTGAGGACAAAGTTTGGGAAAATGCTGAAGCTCCTCCTTGGCCACAAGATGCCAATCGGACGAGACTGTCCCGGTGAAGGTCCTGACATAGGTCATTCCTACAGGACTCCCAAGTCCCTAGCTACTGGTTTTATGAGTGTACCTACCACCTCCTCCTCCACCCAACGGAAGGTAGGCCTCACCCTTATTTTGGCCTGTCTTTTCAGAAGATGTCTTAACAAGGGCTGCAACAGCCTTTATTATTTGGAGAAGACAGTCACATCCGTTACGCTACCTGGACAGATTTGTCATTTTTGCAGGGATCTTGCTAGACTTCCCATGGCCTCTCTGCCTATGGACAGAAAGAAGTCCAGATGGTGGCACGCACTCCTTGAGGGCTACCAACTTACCAGGCCCCCCGGAGAGCAGACGTGTTGCAGTTTTGCTCACCTTGGCCCCAGTGGTCTCTGAGGGCTCACTTCTGAGAGGTGGTGGTGAAATGTTCAGTCCTAGTTGAGATTCCTAAAAACGTACATCTTGGAGCACCAGGCCAAAGTCGTGACGTGCTGTAGTGGGGAGGGTACCAACGTGGCAGCCAGACCTGCCACTGACGGCACGTGGGAGCTCAGACACGTCACGTTTCTCTGAACTGTTCGCCTGTAAAATGGAACTGGTGGGTACGTGGGCTCTAAGGTACAACCCAGCCATAGAATTCTGTCACTCTGCAGAGGTGATGGGATTATGGGAGGTGGGTGGGGGTGGGGGTGGGGGGTAGACAAGGCCCTGAGCATTTTCTGGGTGCTTACTCAATCCTGAGTGTGTGCGTGGTGGAGGTGGACAGGGAGGGAAATCAGCCAGGAAGCTGAAGCGCGAGAGGTTAGAGTTCCCACTTCTGAAAGGGACGACGGGGCCCTGGGGGCTTCAGAACAGCTCACCTTGCATAAACACTGAGAAACCACATAACTGGAAACTAACTTATGAAACTGGTTCTCCAGCTGCCTGGTCATCCTTCCTCTGAGGACTAGGGTGTCACCCTTCCCCACTCATCTCCAGCTTTGTTCCTAGACTCAGGGGTAACCGTTAGACATTGGGGCAAACTTTATTTCATTTTCAGTTTGGGAGCTGACTGAGTGATGAGTCTATTCCTGCCACCTCTGCTTCTGAGGGGCAGCTGCAGTCTCCTTGTTCAGGTAAAGGTGCCAGGCTGGCCTGGGGCACACGGGGCAGGACAGGGTCTCTGGCTGTCTTCGTTGAGTCCACAGTGTGGTGTCAGAACGAGGCATTTCAGGCACTCAGGCCCTCACCCTCAGTCTAGTTTCCCAGCACCTAAAGCCAACTAGCTGGGACCACTTTTCTCGTCTCAAAGGGCTGAGACACGTCATTCTTGCTGAGCAGTTTTGGGGACAGGCACATAAAAGGGATGTGGAGGTACACACAGATTGCTCTTTCATTCCAGCAACCACACGCCTAGAATGGGCTTGGTGTCCATGGGAGAGTGCTGGAGTGAACTAGGAAAACCCATTAGCATGTGGCAAATCATGCCCTTCCTTTCAGTTGACCATAAACTCCTGTCAATTTAACTAGTGCTAAGGAAAATAACACTGTGACAGCCTGGGGCTCTCCTCTGGCTTTCCAGCTGTGCCCTACTGATCTGACAAGGGACGGTCAAGGGACAATTTAATATCAAAACCACATGGAGAAAACAGCCATGGAGATGATTTATTAACTTAAATCTCACACATGTATCACCAGCCGCCCACATTAGAAACAATGCACACTGTGGGGACAGGGGGATAACGTGTGAGCCGGGGCAGCCTGCCGGAGCCTCCGTCTCCCTAACGACTGCGAACTTCACCTGGTCCTGCTCCTCGAGGCCTGGCCCCTCCCCAGAGTCTCTGACCAGCGAAGATCTCTGAGCCACAGTGCTGGAAGCGGGGCCAAGCGAAAAGGGCTTCTGAAGGAGGAGAGTCCCTGTCTCCCCGTGACATTTGGGGTGCTCTAGATAAGGCCCCATCATGGGGGTCAGGTTGGGAGAAACACAGGAGTGCCTCCTGGAAGGGTGGCTGTTGGCCAAAGCGTCTCTTTAATTAGCCTTTTTCTAAACCAAGCCCTGGGGGCCCTTCTTGGGGAGTGTCCGTGGACAAACTTTGTCCCTTCCCATTTTGCAAACACTGATTGGTTATCCCACAGGATGGGGGGCAGCAGGGTGGGCAATGTCACTACCTGCAGCACCCCCAATACATGTCCAGTCTTGCTTTGGGGAAGTGGCTGGAGGCTGGACAAGCAAATCCCAACCAGTCACTGTTGGGAGCATTTCAGGGGGAGGACGGGCAGAGTCCTCTTGGTAGGTGAGTCTGCAATTAGGTTATGGCTCCAGGCCTTACAACGACCTTTTCATATTATCTTTCTCACCGTGAGACACACATTAAAGAGTTAACATATATGGTTCAGTTCACAATGAAGACATTAGATTAGATACAAATTCACATCCTACTGACACCCAGGAAATGCCTACAGGATAGACAAAAGCAAATGGTGGGGCAATGTGGCATATGCAAAAATATGTTGATTGCTGCTCTGCAGAAAATCCATCTCTGCTCTTCCAAACTGTTCAGAGAAGCTAAAGAAGCAATTAAACTCCATTCTGTGGCATGTGACCCCCGCAAAACCCTTTAGTTTAGATCCTGTTTATGATTTTCTAAAGGCAGACAAGCTTCTTAATGAGTCATAATTCTTTCCTTGGTCCTTCTGGCATCCTGTCACTTTGGAAGGCGGTGAGGACAATGGTGCAGGAGAGGGGTACAGATGCTCCCAGGGAGCTGGGTGTAGTTAAGGTGGTCATGACACACGGAACAAGGACAGTTCAGGAAACCTAACTTTAACTGCAAATGGCCACCCATTTATCCAAAGAAAACTTCATTTTCCAAAAGCTTTCTGAAATGGGATGAAACTGATTCAGTTACTGTCACAGGGGTGAACTTTAAAGGGATGCTGTAATCTGCAACGATTTTTCAACTTTTCAACTAGCTTAGTCCTGACCTTGTATTTACCTCGGATTAAGAATATGGTCTCGGTAGGCTCCACCGTTCTCTCCTCCACAGAATAAAAAGACCCAAGTGAAGGAAGGTTGAGCGGAGGTGACAGGGCCTGAACAGACGATGCGATTTAGACTTATCCAGATGAGAAAGATGCTCAACGAGGCTTCCGTGGCTGAAATAATGTAGTTTCGATAAAGAATTCAGGGAAACCATGCAGAGTCACCGAGTGCAGCCTACCGTGGGTGGCCTGTCCTTGGCTACCAATACTGACTGACTGGGTCTAGGTCCCAGTTTAAGCGTGGGGTTGCTGAAAGGGAGAGACAAATGCAAAGCCCTCCAGATCAAATAAAGCCATCATCAAGTAATACATATCTGGGGATACATTGTCATCTTGCTTCCAATGACTGGAAAGTTTTAAAGTCACCGACTCTGTGAGGTTCATCACATTACCCATAGCCTGAGAGGCCACGAGAGCCCCTGTGAGCTGAAGAGCTCATCTCAAGAGCTCTGCTGAACAGAACAGAGAGAATGGGGTTTCAAGTACACTTCTTCCACACGCTTTCTCAAGGTGAAAGTGAGGCCCAGTGGGAAATGGAGGGGGGACTCTCCTTGGGGTGGCAGAGCATAATCTGGCAAGTAGAGATGGTTCTTTGGGGCCATGGGACAGTGGCCCTGGGCAGAGCATCTGCAGGGCCCGGTAAACTCAAGGAAAGCCTATCACTCCGCAGCAGCTGATGCTACTCTCCCTCTAGTGACATCTTTCCCAGACACAACCATGGGAAGTTCACAAGGGTGAATAAAATGGGCATTTGAGCCAACAAAACATACTGAGAGATTATTCTTATTTATCCTGGGAAGCTGGCTGATGGCAGAAGTGTTTCAGGCTTTTGCCTTCACTAGGGCAGTCATGTTCTTGTGTGATTCAGTGCTGGTTTCCAGGGGTTCAGTGGGTCCCTCCTAGGCCACTGAGCGCTTTTGGTTATGGGAAGAACCGCTGCCAGTATGAAGACTACTAAGCCTGCCTTACACTTGGCCCTCTGTGTTACTTGTGATAATAGGGGCACCAACCCCAACTTCAGAATTAAATAGGGTAAGTGGTGAGAGAACAGGGTGGAGAGGTAAAAGGGTTTGTCTTTCTGAAACTGCTTATGTTGTAAGGGGCAACTTTTAAATTTAGAAGGATCTTTCAGTGAATAGGCATTCCTTGTGTACAAAAGAAAGCCAACCTTTTCCAGTGAGAAGAAAACACTGTAGAAATAAGGCTGAATACGCAATGGCTTATGTTGATTTTCTCATCTCTGTTTTGCATAGAAAAGATACTGCCCTCCACCCTCACTCCCTGTTAATGTGTCATCTACTGATTAGTGTGACCACAAACACCCCGGGATGTTAGAATGATTTCTATATTCAATACATAACAGGATGCTAGTGAGATAGATCTCTGTGAAAGGAGAGACACAATTACTTGCAATCAAATAATTTAAAATCCTAGATCAGTATATAAAGAAACCCACAAATTTCTTATGGAAACTTTGCAGCAAGTGTTTTGGTGTCAGATGAAAAAGATATCTTCCAGAATCTGATTCTCCTCCAGGTCTTCAGGGGTCCTGCCTGCCACTGTCTTATTCCGGGTGTATTTTAGAGAACGGGGTTGGCGGGCACTGTGATTCCAGGTCCCAGCTTCTCTGGAGTGATGGGGCTGAGGTTTAGGAACAGACTTTGGGCTCAGAGATTGAACCAAATCCAGCAGAGATGTCTCATACCTGCAACAACACAACCCAGACAGAAAATGATCAGACTAGTAGAACATTAGAATCCAAGATGTCCATAGAGATGGGCTGCCCAGGGCAAGACTCAGATAACAGACCACATCATAAGCAAGAGTGCCTTCTAGGGGGACTGTAAGCTCTTCTCTTCTGCTGACTTTTAATACATTGTTTTTAATTTTTAAAACATTTTATTTAGTGTATTGGGCTAACATTAGTTAACAACACATAATTTCAGGTTTACAACTTTACAATACGTCATCTGTATACTCCTGTGTGCTCACCATCTGATGTCTAGCCTCCTTTTGTCATCATATATTTGGCCTCCTTTACTCTCCTCATCCTCCTCCCCATCCACCTTCCCCTCTAATAACCACCACTCTGTTGTCTGCATCTACGAGTTCACTTTCTTTGTCTAATTTATTCATTTGTTGCTTTTTGTTTTCTCTCCCACACGAGTGAAATCATGGGTTCTTGTCCTTTTCTACCTGACGCATTTCACTGAGCATAATGCTCTCAAGGTCCATCCATGTTGTTGCAAATGTCAATATTTAATCTTTTTATGGCTAAGTAGTATTCCATTGTATATACAACACATTTCTCATGCCTGCTTTATCCAATCACCTGCTGAAGGACACTGGTTTTTTCCATGTCTTGGCTATAGTGAATAATGCTGCAATGAACATTAGGGACACATATATCTTCATGAAAACGTGTTTTCAAAATTTGGGGGTAGCTGCCCAGAAGAGAGATTGCTGGGTCATATGGTAATTCTATCCCTAATTTTTTGAGAAATCTCCATACTATTTTCCATAGTAGCTGTACCAACTTACATTCCCACCAGCAGTGTATGAAGGTTCCCTTTTCTCCACATCCTCTCCAGCACTTGTTATTCCTTGTCTTGTTGATAACAGCCATTCTAACAGGTGTGAGGTGGTACCTGATTGTGGTTTTCATTTGCATTTCCCTGATGGCCTAGTGATGTTGAGCGTTTTTTCATGTATCTGTTGGCCATCTATCTGTATGTCTTCCTTGGAAAAGTGTATATTCCGGTCCTCTGCCCAGTTTTTAATTGGATTGTTTTTTTTGTTATTGTTGTTGACTTGAATGAGTTCTTAATATATTTTGGACATTAACCCCTTATTGGAGGTATCATTTACAAATTATCTTCTCCCATTTAGTTGGTTAACTTTTTGTTTTGTTGATGTTTTTTTTTGCTGTGCAGAATCTTTTTAGTTTGATATAATCCCATTCATTTATTTTTGCTTTTACTTCCCTTGCCTTTGGTGCTTGGATAATTACACTTCATTCTACTAGATATCAACAGAAATATCACTACTTCACAAAGGCCTTCCTTAACCCCACTACCTAAATTAGATTGACCCAGTTATTTTTCTTTTTTTTTTAAATTCATTTTTATGGATAGACTTTTTGGGGTGACATCTGTTAGCAAGAATTACATAGGTTTCAGGCATACGATTCCACAGTGCATTGTCAACTTGTTGTATAATAATTTCACGACCTATTGTGACTTCTTTTCTTCTCATGATAATCTGCTTTTACTTCATAACATTTATAATTTGTAATTATTTATTTGTATGGGTTTATTTGTTTAATATCAGTTTCCCTCATTATATTGGAAGCTATACAAGATCAAGAACCACTGTATCCTTAACCCTACCAGACCTGAGGCCCTGAACCTAACTGTCCCCTATACCTGGGCTCCTGAGTATTAAAGAGAAAAAACCAACATGATATAGAAAAATGTTAGTTACATGCAAACAAGTGGTTAGAATAAGATGGAACTTGGAGACATCGTAGAAAATAGGTCTACCTTTCATTTCGAAAATTAGGTACAGCGGTCTAGTGGCAGATTCGGAAATTACCGAAAAATCGGGACAGCGGTCTGGTAGGGTTAATATGAAGTACTCAATAAATAATAAATGAAACTACTTTGTTACAATTATTTCCTTAAACAATTCTAAATTGTTTAAGTAATATAGGAATATGTTTCATTATAAAAATTCAAATATGGAGAATTATACAAAGAGAAATGAGTCCTCTCAACACTCTCTCCTCTACCCGAATGCAAATCCCATTATCCTTCCCAGAGAGCACTGTTAGCAGTTTAGTATATATGCTTCCAAATCTTTTTTTGTACCATTACATATGTGTGCGTATACAAATAAACACACATATGCACATATATTTAGAAACCTAAATTGAGCTATGCTTATGTACTAATCCATGATCGCTTTTTCACTTAACAGAATGTTTTGGAGATTTTTCCACAATAGTGCGTACAGATTTACCTAATTCCTAAAACTGCAGCACTGTTCTATTTTATGGATGTGCTGTTGCTCTAATTTAAAAGAAGCCCTATAGCTTTTATTATCTTACTCTAGCAAAATTTTGTATTTAGCATTCCTGTTCTGTTATCTTAAGGGGAGAAAATCAGTATTTGGGCATTAGTGTTGATTTAAGGACAATTTGCTTGAAAACATTTCCTTTACAGTATGCTTTTCCTACACTTCCTTTCTACTACATACACACAAATAATGTCAACATAACTTGCTTCAATGAACAGAAATAAAACGGGAAGACACAGTGAAGGTTTTAAGAAATCTCAGATAAAATAGCTCAAATTAGGTTTGCTTTTACTATGCTATAAACTAGCCAGGTTCATAAAGATCTAGTATCTATCTTCCTTTCCGAGATAATGAATACAGATACATATCAGTACTGTGTGATAAGTACTTTTTTTCTTATTCATGCCAAACAATCCCTGTAGTCTATGAGCAAAATGTGGAGAGCTCAGGCATCATTCTGGCACAGGGACTGGAGAAATAAGAGTTTCTATATGTTCTCTTCTGTCTTCTTAATGCTGTTAGTTCTACAGAGCTAGTTAAACTGAAATTATGTTGGCTCAAAGTTTAATTTAACTCCTATCTCTATGCCAACTTCGTGTTCCAACCTCCAGGTCTATGAAGTCAATACCATCTATTGTGCTGGGACTTTAATAAGCGGATCTAGTTGATGAAACTGTTACTCTGACAAATCATTATCATTTAAACTAAGCTGTAACTGGACACTTTCAGGGAAGCAGAACATTTCCATGGGCTAAATTCACATGTATACATACTACCAAAAGATGACCGTCCTATTTTAGCTATTTTAAATGGCATGGATTTTCAGACGCCCTAAGAAACAAGCTGTAACAAAGCGAGTAACTATGGAAGAATGTAGGAATATTCATTTCTGAAGACTGAATTGCTATTCAAGGAGAATATCTTAGTTATCCTAATAGTGCTAATCATAACTCTATTATGGTATTTCCAAATTAATATTTTTAATAAAAACATTCAAGCTAGTGGTAAGAGCTCAGTCTCTGAAGCCAGATGCTATATTTAAATCCTAATTCTATCAATGTCTAACTATGTGATCTTGGGCAACCTGCTTATTTTTCCAAGCTTTGTAAAATGGGGATTTAAAACAATGTCTTTCTTGAGGAATTGTGATAATGTAAATAAAGTGTTTAGCTCTATGCCTGGCACATAGTAAGTGAAAGCTATTACTATTAATATTTTTTAAGTTGTTGTTGGGAAGCAGGATGTAGGCATAGAAAAGAGGTTTGGATAGTAGGATCAGAAAGAACTCTGGATAAATGTGCCATTAAAGCTATCATGACAAACTACTATAGGAACGAATTCAGAATGAAATGATTAAAGACAAATCAAAGGTAGAACCAACTGGGAGCGACCTGAACAATCATTTGTAAGGAAAACTTTTCCGTACGGACAAAAGTGCTATACAGCCAGTCAAAAGACAAAAGATAAGTGGGGAAAAATATTTGTGACATATTACAAAAAGGGCTACACTTTTCATATGTAAAGAGCAATTATAAGTCAGCAATAAAAAGACTAACAACTCAGTGAAAAAATGTATGAAAGACAGAATAATAGTTTGTAAAAAAACACAATTACTCAAATATAAAACTTCACTTATAATAAGAGAAATGCTAATTATGACTATAAGATACCATTCTTACCTTTCAGACAGACAACGAACTGAACTTTTGGATTATACTATTGAAGGTATATTAATAAAATTGTCACTTTAAAATATTGTAAGTGGAAATGTAAGTTGTACAACCTCTATTGAAGCAAGTTAGCAATATCTTATTAAAATTTATAGTGAACTTATCTGTGACCCACAATTGAATATCTAGGGATTTATCCTATAGGTATGCTCACACATGTATAAATGACATGTATAAGAATATTTATTGCAACATGGTTTGCAATCACAAAGGATCAGAAATAACTCAAATATCCATTCCCTAGTGATTAGTAAAATGCATTATGGAATGAGGTGGTTCTACAGCCCACACATTCATATACATAACTAAGATTTTACATGTACAAGTATTCCTAAAGGACAAGACACTGGTAGTGGTTATCTCCAAGGAGGGTACTTGGCTGGCTGGGAGACTGGGGTGTGAGAAGCCTTATTTTCACTAAATATCACTAAATATCTCTATGGATTTGTACTTCTTGAATAAGACAATAATTAAAAAAACAATGTAGTTCAGATCTCAGTTTTTGACAAGTGAGTACTTAACCTGACTAGACCTGAAGTACCTTCTTGGGTCCCTCCTATAATCTGAGGGGCCTAGCATTTTATCTAGGAAAACGGAGATACTGCTTTTTATGGAGACTCCTAGATTAGAAATATCTTAAAAGAAAATCTGCAAGAGTGGGATGTGGGCTCAGAATCCTTACCTGTAATTGTAAAACCTTAGGAGTACTCAAAACTCAAATTTTTTTCATAACCTTTTTGGTAGCAACATCTGACATTACCCAAACTTATTTGGTCACAAAATCTGCCCTGAGCTGATAAGAGGCTTTTTATATCCATTGTTTATTCCATTTAATGTGAATAATAGCACATTATTCTATACTCTATATGGTACCTGCACTATGTTAACCTTAAAAAAAATAGTGAATTCTGAAATACATTTGGATCTAAGAGTTTTGGATGAGGAACTGTGCACCTGTTTCATTGTCTCTCTTGGCTATCAGTCCTGAGTTAAGTCTTCACACAAAGATATTATCATGAACAGAAAGAGACTTCTGAAAGTTACCCAGTCTTCTTCTTCAACAATACCCACCATTCAGAGTTCATGAGCTATCTACTCTTGGCTTTGTATTGTTGTTTGGGAGTGTGGGTAAAAGACTATCACTATGCAAGCAATGCACATGATCTCAGTGATTTTGAGATAGAAAGCAAATTTGGGCAAATCTGATAATTTGTATAGCTATAAAATTAAAATTATTATTATTATTTTAAAATTAAATTATTTAAGAAGAATTTCTTTTCTTTTATTGGAGCAGTAGCTACACACAGATTTAAAAAAATTACCATCCCTAGTTTTCATGCCTATACTTTAAGAATTGGAAAATTTAAGATATCTGAATTATTTTCTAGTTTCTTAATCATTTTGTGAAAACATGATGTTAGATAATGGCCATTTAATATAAAATGTTCTCTTTTCTATGGAATTGTGACTGCCTATGAATCAAAGCCTAATTTAGTAGGGCTGGAAGCCAGAATGACAAATGAAATTTATAGATCCCAATGTTGGTTATATTGAGATTAAAGCACTGTTAGCTTGGAGTCAAAGGATGTTACCTGGTAGGCGCCAGTAGTAAAAGCAGTAAGCTGACTGCCGGAGAAATAATGTAGAAACTGAAACCGAGGGGAAGAAGTGCTTGCCTTGTAAACTACACCAGGCCAAAGTGATGCTAGGTTTATTAGCACACACTTTAGAAAGTTTAGGGCGCAGATGGGTAAGCATTCATTCCATTTTATGCTACACATTATGGAAAACACATTCTATAACATAAATAATTCATCAGTGCATTGTTTGAAATTTAAGATTACAAAACTGAACAGTAGTGTTCTATTTTATGACTGTTTGTACTTTCAAAGAGAAAGATAATATGGGTAGATGGACTTTATAACCCTTATATGAACCTATTAGGGTGAACAACCCAACAGAGAAGAAACAAGTAAGTCCTGCCCCCTACACACACACACACACACACACACACACACACACACACACACACACACTCTATGTGTGTGCTGCAGGCTGTTATCGTTAGGTTTAAGTAAAACAAGTGTTTGGGGCTGCTGTAGCAGGGATAGAATGAGCTGTGAGTTAAGGTGTCCTGCTTGCTCTTAATGCCACTGTTGAAGTGGGGAGACTAGAACTGATGGTGAGCAAGGTGAAACAGGAGTTCTTTGGAAGGAAGGCACCTGAGATTTTTCCACCTTAAGATAAAAATTATACCTCTCCATCCTCTTGCCACAACGGTGACACAGGTTGGCAGAGGGCAAAATCATGAAACCATAGAGACCAGTGGATATATAAAGGGCTCGCCGACTTTGGTGACAGGTATAGGTAGCTACCGAATTATTTAAGTAGTTTGTCAGTACTGTGAATTCTGGGGTTGTTCCACTAATTCTGGATACGGCTGCATGGAAAGGCATGTTTGGGTTAATATATGAACCCCAATAGCCACTGTCTATGACACCTTAAATTAGAATTAGAGATGGGAGAACATCCAACATTTCAGAGTGGATAAGGGCAACAATACTCAGTGTGTACTCTGAAGAGGCAATTGCCCAATTCCCCTATTAATGCAAAATGGGACATGGCAGGTGAAGCAGCTGAGATGCTATAATGCAAGCCACGTTGGTTTGGCATTATGGTAACCAGGGTATCTCCTAATGAGTATGCCTCTGACCCAGACCATGAGAAGGCATGATGAAGAGTACACCTAATGTTCTTCCCTGTTACTTTGTTAGTTAGGTGGGTGGGCGGTGTGTGTGTGTGTGTGTGTGTGTGTGTGTGTGTGTGTACAGGTAAGAAACATTATAAGAAACTCTATCTGATTTATTGTTCCAACTTCCTTTAATGAGCTTTATGACTCTAGGAAAGTTAGAACTATTCTGTAGAAAGAGAAAAAGGAAGGGGAGTCAACAGAGAAGAAAACAAGCTGAGCCAAATAGAGTGAAAATAGTTTAGCTGTTGTAAACACATGGAATGGAAAAAGAAGTTGCTGGAGAAAAACCAGAGTTTTAGCAGAGTATCACCAAGACTGGGAGACCCAGTGGGTTCTTCCCAGTGCTCTGGAAGTAAAAAAGACCTGAAGAGATGAACCATCTATCCCAGTTGGAAAGAATTTAGAAAACTGGATGACAAGGAAAACCCCAATGAATTTGATATTGAAATACAAGAGGTGTCAATAAGGAAGATTGAATCTGAGGAAGATTGATGGGAAGGCCAGCATTTCCTGGCTCATTATAGTTGGCACTGGGTCATCATAGTAACTGAACCTGACATCCTTTGTTCGGGTCAAAATCAATGATAAATGGAAGGAAGAAGGTAAAATAATAAATAAATGGGTTACGCTAAGGTGAGAATCCAATATTATTTTGGTGTCTGAAGAGAGGCTCAGAGCAAGAGAATAATGTTCTTTCTTAGCTCAAACTCCACTGCAATCTGGCTTGCCAAAGCTGTTATCTCTGCTCCTGAAAACCGACAGTCGAATGTCAACCAGCAAATGGGAGTGCATCCTCCAGCAAACGCCTGTGTCTTCCATCAGTCCCAAGCAGGAAGAATCCATTAATCATTTTTTCCTCTACGAAGAAATTCATTCTAATTGCGAGACTTCATTTTAATATATTTTTTTTCTCATCTCAAAGAGAGATAGGAGTCTTATTTATATTAACTTGATATATCAATCCAATAAAGGAGAAAAAGAGAAGTTTCATCAGAAACACAGTCCCATGGTAGCATTCCTAAGGTAACTCGTGAGAGAAACATGCACATTCTCGTTTCAACAATCAACCCTGCTGACAGGCCAATTTAGGCAGTTTTATTTAGCACTGCTAATTCCCACTTATCTCTTGTTAATTTATCCACGGAATGGTTAACACAAAGAAGAGTTTTTGCTTTTTCAACTTCTAGGTATTTCACAATTTAGAAAAACATTTAGTCTAGAGAAGTGTGTAAGAAGTGAAAGAAAAAAAAGGACTGGAGAGATATACTCTAAATACTGCAATATTAACAGTGATATATATAGTATACACAGTGGGTGGTAGGATTATAGGTAATTTAAATGTTACTTTAAAAAATACAGATTACCACTGCAATTGTCCCAAATAAGCACAAGTGTTTAAGCGACTGCTGCCAAATCACTGGTGTCAGTTTTCTTAAAAACTTATTAGAAGACAGGTTCTTAAATGGATCCTCCCTGAGCCCTACATACAGTTCTCCAAACAGGATGACAGTTGGTATTATGGGGGGATGAAAGGAAAGCTGCGTGCCCATTTCATAGCTAATTAATCTTATTCAGCAGTTGAAACCTGACTTTAGGACCATAGACTACAGGTGGTGTCAAGAGGGTAAATTTGAAATAGTTCATTATAGGTCATAAAGTATTCCATAATTTTTGTAAAAGCTACACAAGTGGAGTTCTTCAAAGTTAAGAGTAAACAGATTTCAGTATTGTTTTCATTCTGTGTGTGATATCTTTGATCTTAAACCTGATATGGAAAACTTCCATATGTGAACTCTTCATTTCAATGTTTAAAAATTCATTGCAATCAAATATCCAATGTAAATAATAAATTCTGATTTGTTTCCGACAAGTTTGCTATTAACCTACTCTAGACTTGACCTTACTCAGCAGTTTTCCTACCATTGCCTTCTCTCTTTCAAATAAACAGTTGTGTGAAGGAGGAATTTTAACTTTTTTCTCCAGCAATGACTGGTTAAAAAAACAATACTGGCCCCAGTTGAGTTGTTTTTTTATACCCAGACACTTGATGATATCTTGTGTTTCAATTGGGGGATTAATGATCATCTGCACTAATGGAAGGTACCAGCAACCAACGTTAACAGAGAAGTTTTTTCCTCTTTTGAGCCTGAGGCCGTGCTCACCCATATGGAAAGCCCTGTTAACTGAAAAGAATTCTTTTTTTCCCCTTAACAGCTTTTTGCCAACAGATATTTTTCTGTCATTGCTTGGAGATCTCAAATGGATCAACTCTACTTTTTTTTTCAATCTACAGTGAACGTGACACAGGGATTTACCCTTTATGCAACAACAGGAGCAGAGAGAGCACAAAGACTGTGAAGTCTGCAGGGCGTGAAATTAAAATTTTCACTCTGACACAAAGGACTCCACTGAAGTAATGATACAGGCTACAGTCCTAGCATGAAACCTCTGGTTTGAATAAAAGTCAGTGCCATGTGAACTACAGTTTGTACACCAGTAGAAACATTTTGCTGTTCACAAAAATATTTATATCCAAAGGGGGAAAATAAAAGAATTGGGGCAAGCTGTGGTGAAGCACAGAGTTATTGAAGGGGACAGTTCTGGAAAACTCCTGAGTGCCAGCAGCACGTGGATGAGGAGCAATGCAAAACTGCAGTCCTGGCTGAGGGTGGCTCCTGCACCACAGCAATCCGCTGACCCCTCAACTCTCCTGTTGTCATGGTTCCCAGTGGCTTCAGAGCCAGTTCCAGTGTTAGTTCTACCACTGGTTAGCGTGTCCTTTGTAAATCAGTGGTTTGTGTTACAGTATGGTCCACCCTTGAGATGAAGCAACACCTCAGCTTTCACCAGAATACAGTTCTTCCTCCACTGTCCATTTCTTTTCAAAGTCCAGAAGACAGGAGTTGGGTGTGGGGTGTATCCGTTGGTCTACAGGGACGTTTTATCTTAGGAGCAGTATATTTCTTCACCATGAGCTCAGACAGTGAGAATAGTGGACATGGATGGACTGAAGATTCTCCTCTCAGCTAGCTGGCACAGCACGTACTTCCAACTACTGATGCAGGAGGGCACCACCACTACATTAACGGGGAGCAGTTTAAAAGCATCCTAATGAAAACCACACAGAGTGCCATTTGTGGTATATAGTCCATTCTGCATCTGGTAGGCCAGGCATCCCAAGATGAGACACTTCCAGCCTTCATCAAGTTGTATCAAGTGCCAGGTACATGACCATGGTGACTGCCATTGGGCAGACTTCTCAGAGCACAGGGAAGAGACAGCCCTTGACAAGAAATAAGGTGAACATCCCTTGCCTCTGCATGGACTGGCATGCTGTCCCAGCTCTGGCTTCCATCCTGGCTCTTAAAAGTGCTTCAGCAGGGTTACTCAGAGCCCCAGGAAGAAGAAAATCCCCAACGTACAACTCCTGGCATCCTGTTATTTATTTAATGTGCAACATTGAAAAAATAATCCCACTGGCTAAGTATGCCTTTTATGTTTTTTATATGTTATGATTATTTAATATGAACATTAACCCAGAATATTTTTAAACTGTCAAAAGGTAGAAAGGATGAACTGTTCACATATGTTAAGAAACACAACTGTATACAACAGCTTTCATGAGACATGCAATTGTATATGGGCTTGTCTGCTTTCTAACTTGGCGTCCTGGTATTGGGCTGGAACATTTCTTTCTGGGTCTAACCAGGACTCTGGTTTTCAAGTACCCAAGTTCTGTGACAGGAAGCTTGAAGCAGGGTCCATATTTTAATACAGATCCCAACCCACCTCATAATCTCTCAGCTCCTGCAAAGGAAGAAACAGCCTCTCATGTATAATAGTACTCACTCTCCCCTCGCCTGCCAAGAGGCTTACGTTCTAGCCAAGTTGATCATTTTATAAGAATTTAGAGATGAATGCCAAGCAACAAAATGAGGAGCGTTCAATCTCTGCAACAGTCATACTTCAGAAGCACCCACGACAGAAGAAAATCAATAAAAGGCTTGGTAAGTGAGTGGGTGGCACACTGGCCACTTACTCTTGAGCTTCAAGACCAGTTTGGAATCCTTCTTCCATGGGTGATACTAGGAACTGTACCCCAAGTAGCTCATTCATGTTCTCTAAGAAGGTAGAGCAAAGATGTTTTGGTGATAATATGGACCCAGGAATCTTAAGGTTAATGAAAATAATAATATTCATGTATTTCATTTTACTGTTTACAAAAATCTTTCATTTATCTATCTATCTTAATTTTATGGTTAAACTCATAAAAAGTTACAGATAATCCAAAATGGTAAAATAAACTTCAAGCAAGAGGTAAAGAAAAGGGAGAATGAAAGGGAAAAAAAGGACTGTAATATCTTTTTTGAGGGGCATATCTCATTAATATGAAAAACAAATATAATACTTTATGGAAAAATTTAAAAAGTGTTAACTATATTAGAAGTGGCATATGTACACACATATATGTTTAAATATAGAAACAATCTACAAAAATGTCCAGCTGAGCTGAAGACATATTAGTCAATGACCATTAAGTACATTATTTTCTGTCTTCTCCATTATAAGTATTCTTGCTGATATAGTCTGATTCACTCAGTGGCATTCTTGGTACTATCATGCACAATCCTGACCATTTTGTCCCCAAGGCAAAGCATGTAACCTACACTAATATACAGTCACCTTTTTCAATGTAGCTAATGACCTGAACTTGGACTTCAGGATGCTATCTTTTCTGTCCTCCCTAAAGTAAGAGCTAATGTTTTCAGATACGATTCCATTTAAACAAGACAAAAGTAAAAAACCCTCAGTAAACACATGTTCACAGCCTGATCTCAGGAAATATAAATTGCACCTGGTCACCTGTCACGTGGGAAAGCCAGGGACTCCCATGGAATTGTTCTGTGCCCTGCTGTGAATGATGTGGGGCCACATTTGCTTATTTACCTAATATTTCTAATCTACTGGCCAGCACAAAACCCCAAAGATTTTGAAGAGAAGTTATTCTGAATAAATGTTATTCTGAAACCAATTATTTTTGAAAATGTTTATTTCTTCATTATTTTATTCCCCAAATGTGTAAATTACTCTGCAATCAGGAGACAGATGTACATGTTTTTGTTGTGATGTTTATCTCTAAACAAAGGGTAAGCAAGGTTCAGACAGACAGGATGGAGGGCTGGGAAACTGAAGTTCCATGTCTTACACTTACTTTCGGTTTTGTTGCTAGTAAGCAGCAGAGGCAGGCACTGAAGAATCCAGGTCCTAATGCCCTCTTCTCTAAGCCATGTTGCCTGTCTGCAGATGAGGATTTTATCTCGAGAAAACCAAAACAACAAAGTGGCCACAGACCAAAGCAGAGGTTTAGAAGAAGCTCTATGATGTGGCTGAACATAGAAAAGGAATGGCTATGTGAAGACAACTGGGAGACATTGCCTAGCAATCAAATCCCAAGGCAAAGAACAAGCTGAAACTATTCACAATTGGGAATCTGCACCATCTGGGCTGAAAACCTCCTGGAAGCCTAGACATGTTACAATTCTCATAGGAAAGGAAAAGCAAATAGATGAAAAATGCTAGGAAGTTCTGAGAAGTAAGAGAAGCATAAATGTATCAGGTGGGTAGAAATCATGGTTCTTCCATAGATGGAGAAGACAAAAAGGAAAATAGTTGTCTACAGGAATGCTATGAATTGGTAAATTGAAAAGGAAACATTTACTTTGCAATCATTCATTCACCTAACAAATACTTATTGATGGTCTATTATGACCTAGGCCCTGCTCTAGCAAAAAGATATAGCAATACAAATAACAGAAAAAAATCCCTGCCTTCCTGAAGTTTACATTCCATGTGGCACAGCAGGGGGAGGGGTAGACGATAAATAAAACACATTAGATTGGTAAGTGGGGTTCTTCAAGAGCTCCTTAATCTTTTTTTTTTTTTTTTTTCAGAGCAGGCTGATTGATGTATTCTGATCATCCCTTGGGGAGACGATGACAATTGCGAATGGAAAGGAGAGGCCCTGCGGTTGTGGGGGTTAGGTAGTGAATAGAGGTGCAGCTCCAGAGCACGGGCTTCCAAATGTGTGTCCTTAGATCAAGTACATCACAGTCAGCTGGCAAAATAAAAACTACGTGCCACTAAGGCCCATTCCCGGCAATTCTGATTCAATTAACCTGGGGCGAGGCCTGAAAAGAGGTACTTTTACAAGGATTTCCAAGCGAGTCCAATGTGCAGACAGATTTTGACATCCACTGCTCGGAAGGGAATGCAACCCTTTCAGAATTTTTACAAAGGGCTAACATGAAGAAGAAATCCATTATCAATAACCTCAGTGAGGTTCTAGGAACACAACATTAAATCCTAACTCTATCACTAGCCAAGAATTTTACTCCTCATCCTCCTTTATTTAGAAGAAAAATACATAGAGGAGACATCTCAAGACATCAGAAAAAATTTGCCAACACGGCATAAGGAAAATCCTTTGACCACAGGGCCATTAACATTCATTTCTAAATCACATATCTGCAGACCACTGTCACTTGCTGCATTTGTCAGAGGGGCCAATATCATTCACGTGAACTGTTCTAGGTGTCCACGCAAATATTGTTGCCCAGAGCACAGAAGAAGGAAGCTCACACTGAATGTCCACTATGGCCTGCACCATGTTAAGGGCTTTGCATATCTACTCACATTTAATCTCAGTAAATATGGAGTTATTAGTATTCTTATTTTTACATGAGGAATTAGGCTTAGAGAGATAAAGTAACAGGAATGTTTGCAAGGTGAATATTAAAGAATACAACCCTATTCTCTATTTCTGAGGTGAATCTAACCCTGTTCCTAACTTTCTGTCAGGGAACACCATTGTTTGGAATTACAATATCAAGGTCCAAAGCTCTGTTCCTTTTTGCTTGTCGGGAAGTTCAACAATGACAACTACTATTTAGCCATATACCAGGACTGTGCTCAATACTTTAATGTAAGGTATCTTGCTTAAACATCATGACAAGCCTATGAGAAAGATATTATTATCCCCACTTCATGGATTAAATGAAATGATTTGTTCAAAACCACATAGCAAGCATTCAAGCCTAGGCCTATAAACCTAGGTGTTATAATTATTACACTTAGGCTCTTAACTGTTCTATAATTGCCTCTTTGAGCATTACTTTCTCATGATTATGAGGATTACGTTAGGTAACACATATAAAAGAGTTTTTATAAAAGCATTTAGTGCCTAGAACAGTAAGTGACACTCAACAGTATTTCTTAATATAGACATTAAGGGAATTTGATGACCTTGGACCAAATGAACAGCTCTATAACATTGGCTCATGAGGCTAAAACCTGTGAAATGATAGCAGGAACTGGCAATACTGAACAGATGTCACTAATCACAGCATTTTTCAGAGTTCAGCACCCTGGAGAAGACACACCAAGGAAACATAATCCTCACCTACTGCTGGCTCAACAAAGAAATAACATTTATGTCCTATGTTCAAAGGGTAAACTTATATTCCAACTACTTGGAGCCACAAAGTATAAAATTTTGAAATGGGTTACCTCCTACACATGTATATCTTTATTTTCTTTTAAAATATTGGTTTTAAAATTAAGCAATACATCATTGTTGCAGAGCATTTGAAAAATACCGTAGACTCGGTTAATCGGAACCCATGAGAATTGGTAGATGTGGATAAATGTAGTATTAATTCTTGTTTTTTGTTTGTTTTGCCGGTTGCATGAGTTCCAGTTAATGGAGAGTCTACTGTATATAAATGTGTGAACAAGAAAATAGCTCTTATAAACTCTTCACCTGGAACTTACAAAGATTTCCTAAAGCCAAGGACTAGAATTCTAAGTGACTAGTAAATATAAGATGTTGTAATGTATGAGGGCTGTCTGAAAAAAAAAACCCCAGCCCTAAATGCCTCTATTTTCTGTATTACATGGCTGGACACTTTCCAGACAGCCCTCGTACATGTTCCCCATGCACTATTTTCTTCCTAGGGTAAGAATGTCTTGACAAACTTCCTTAGGCTAAAATCATCTCTTAGAATTATGCTATGTCTTTATTATTTCTACTTAGCCTATTTCTGTTTTCTTAATTTACACACTCTATAAATAGTGTGTGCAAGAGAAATTGATGATTACATTAATGACTTTTAACAGTGGGAATTACAGTAACAGCCCAACATCATGGCTTAATTAAAAGCAACATCTTTTCATCAAACACATAATAATTTCCATGCATTCAACTGTTCCTGGTAGAACTGCACTGCTGGCAGGGAGTTGCAAATTATTAACCCAACTTAAACAAAAGCACTTTTGAATGGTGGGCTTTTCATCCTCCTGATTAAAGATAGAAGACAGAGAAGCATATTTGTAACCTCATGTTTTCTTTTACATATTCAAAATATTCTTTTCTGGACTTTTCAGGTTATTCCTTTTTATTATCATCATTTTATATGCATTATTTCAGTAGGTTTTTACAATTTTGTTATTTACAATATACTCAAAATGAAAAAGTTATAATGAATGCTACTTTGTGTGTAGTATGCAAACTGTCATTCTAAGGGCGGATAAAGTTCTGGGCCTAGTAGCCCACATTTTTGGAAGTCATTTGAAAATTATAAGAAGAAATTATATTTAATATTTTGAAACTGAGCTTTAATAGTCATAAAAATATCTTGCAATAATATGTAATTTGTACATATATTATAAGTGGATATAGCAGGACATGTGACACAGTTCCTGATATGTAATTGGTATTCAATGAATAGCAGTCAGTATCGCTACATAAGGTCAGCATTCATAGAGGCAGTGAGGTCTGCTATTGAAATACATCACATAAACCCAAGCAATGTCCAAGGGCTCTAGTTTGAGGTTTGAAATTTCAGTTTAGCTTCTATCTCTCCACCCTTGGGAGAATAATACATTATCATTCCTTCTGTTACGCACATGAGGGAACTTGCTTGAGTACTTAAAATAGTTATGTAAATATATAGGTAAGAAAAAGTCTGATTAAAAAAAAATTTTTTTTTGTCACTCTTAGGATTCTGAGCACCAGTGCAAGAAAGTTTACAATTTGGCTACTGTGTATAGTGAAACCATGACTCCTCCCCTTCTCTGAATGACTTAGTTTCTTCCTATTAAGTTACAAAAACAAATTCCATATCTTACAGTAAATCTGTCTGATTCCTACCCTAACACAGAATTTTATCAGCTTAGTGTTGATACCTCAAAACCAAACCCAAATTGCAGGCAGTCTGAAAGAATGAAAAACACTGAAATGTGGAATTGGAATAACTAAATTCAAACCCTCTTTTCTGCTTCCTTATTGTGTGACCTAGGGCAGTCACTTGGTTTCTCTCAGTTCTCATTTCCTCATTGTAAAATGGGACAATACTGCTGCTTACGTCTGGGTTTTGGTGCATTTTAAATGAGATGATATATGTTAAAAGCATTCTGTCAGCTCTAAGGTACTATGCCAAAGATTGTGAACAGGTAATTATGGTTTTCAGCACTATATATTAGGTTGGTGCAAAAGTAATTGCAGTTTTGGACTGTGAATTTTAAATCATTATAACTAGGCTCAAACATATCTTTATTTATCAAAACAGGAACTATTACAATAAACACATTTTTGTCAATGAGAAGTAAGTTTGTTTATTCCTATAGCATAAAAATCCATACTTCAGGATGAGACAAACTCTTGGGAAAGAATTTTCTGCATCCTGCTGGTTGTGGAAGCGTTTTCCCTGCAAAATATTGTCAAGATGCTTGAAGAAGTGGTAGTCAGTTTGGCAAGAGGTCAGGCGAATATGGTGGATGAGGCAAAACTTCATAGCCCAATTTGCTCAACTTCTGAAGTGTTGGTTGTGCGATGTGTGGTAGGGCGTTGTCGTGGAGAAGAATTGGGCCCTTTCTGTAGACCAATACCAATTGCAGGCTTTGCAGTTCTTGGTGCATCGCATTGATTTGCTGAGTATACTTCTCAGAAGTAATGGTTTCAACGGGATTCAGAAAGCTGTAGTGGATCAGACTGTCAACAGACCACCAAACAGTGACCATGACCTTTTTTGGGTGCAAGTTTGGCTTTGGGAAGTGCTTTGGAGCTTCTTCTCGGTCAAACCACTGGGCTGATCATTCCTGGTTGGCATGTAAAATCCACTTTCCATCACATGTCACAATCTGATTGAGAAATGGTTCGCTGTTGTATAGAATAAGAGAAGATGACATTTCAAAATGGCGATTTTTAAAAAATTTCTGGTCAGCTCATGAGACACCCACTTATTGAGCTTCTTCATTTTTCCAATTTGCTTTAAATGCTCAGCAACCACAGAGTGGTCAATGTTGAGTTCTTCGGCAACTTCTCGTGTAGTTGTAAGAGGATCAGCTTCGATGACTGCTCTCAATTGGTCGTGGTCCACTTCCGATGGCTGGCCACTACACTCATCTTCAAGGCTCTCAGCTCCTTTGCAAAACTTCTTGAACCACTAATGTACTGTACGTTCGTTAGCAGTTCCTGGGCTACATGCGTTGATGTGAGTTGTCCCCGCTGCTTTACAACCCATTTTGAACTCAAATAAAAAATTGTTTGAATTTGCTTTTTGTCTAACATCATTTCCATAGTCTAAAATAAATATAAAGAGCAAGTAATAAGTCATTAGCAAAAAAATATAAAGGGAGAAATGTACATTAAAATGACATATAACATAACCACATTTATTTAAGAATGTATTCCAATATCAAACAGCAAATTTCAACAATGCAAAAACCGCAATTACTTTTGCACCAACCTAATATTTATTACTAGTATAACCAGAAGAGTGTTTCTTGTGTAGGTGTTGAATCCCTTGGCAGCTGTCAATCCAGAATTTTGTTGCCTGAGAGAAAACACATCATTGTTATAGTTATTTACATGATTTTCCCTTTTCTGCAATCTAAATAGTTACCGGTAATGTGTTGTAGGAAACTAAGCAATGCTTGAATTGTCCATGGGCTTATAGTCTTGGTTCATAACCCACAGGGAATAAAGAGGGACCAATGCAGAAATGCTGGTTATGGCACAGCAAAGGATCAGGATACCATCAGTTGTTCTAGCACTCTAAAGGCTATACCATCATGACTGGAGTTAGAAGCAACTGGAACTTCATGTCAAGTTAGTTAGGTGAAAGTAAAAATAGAAAACACTGTTTTTTAATAGAGAATTGTATATATTTCAGGTAAACAACATGATATTTTTGATATACATATACAGTGAAATGATTACTATAGTCAAACTCATTAATGTATAGTTACAATTAGTTTTTGTGGTGAGAACACTTGAAATCTCCTCTTTTAGCAAATTTACAATATTCAATACAGTATTATTAACTATAATAATCATGCTGTACATTAGATTTCTATAACTTATTCATCCTACATAACTGCAACCTTATACCCTTTGAAGGACATCTACTTATCTCCCCTACCTTCCCACTCCTGGTACCCGCTGTTCTACTCTCTGCTTCTATGATGTGATCTTTTAAGTTCCACACATAAATGAGATCAGGCAGTATTTCTCTTTCTGTGTCTGGCTTATTTCACTTAGCATAATGTTCTTTAGTTTCACCAATGTCACAAATGGCAGAATCTTCCCTTTTTAAGGCTGAATAATATGCACTGTCCATTCATTTGCTGATGGACGCTTAAGTTGTTTTCTATATCTTGGCTATTGTCAATTAGGTTGTAATGAACATAGGAGTACAGATTCTGTTTTCTTTGGGTATACTCAGAATAAGGATTACTGGATCATACAGAAGTTCTATTTTTAATTCTTTGAGGAACCCCCATACTCTTTTCCATAATAGTTGTACCAGTTTACATTCCCAGTAATAGTATACAAGGGTTATCTTTTCTCCACATACTTGCCAATAATTATTATCTTTTATCCTTTTGATAACAGCCATCCTAATGTGAGGTGATATAAGATTGTGATTTGGGTTTGCATTTCCCTAATGATGAGTGATGTTGAGCATCTTTTCATATACTTGTTGGCAATTTGTATGTCTTCTTTGCACAAAGGTCAAAATTCATTCATGATAAAAACTCTCAACAAAATCCATAAAGAAAAACATTTCCTCACTACAATACTGGCCATTTATAAAAAGTCCATAGCTAATCATTTTGCCTCTAAGATCCAGTACAAAGCAGAGGCCAGCTCTCATCACTTCCATGCAGCAAAGTACTGAAAGTGCAGCAAGAGCAACTAGACAGGAAATAAAAAGAATCTCAATAGTTAAGGAAGCAATAAAATGATCTCCGCAAATAACATGATTCCATATGTAAAAGACCCTACAGATTCCACAGAAAACTGTTAGAACTAATAAATGAATTCAGTAAAATTGCAGGATACAAAATTAACATACAAAATTTACTTGCGTCTCTTTATACCAAAAGTGATCTATATGAAAAGAAAATCAAGGAAAAAAATCCTACTTATGATAGCATCAAAAAGAATAAAATACTTGGGAATAAATATCAAAAGTTGAAGATGACACAAATAAATGGAAAGATACCTTGTGTTCATGGATTAATTGATATTGTTAAAATGTCCATACTACCCAAAGTGATATACAGATTCAACACAAACCTTGTCAAAATTCCAAAGGCATTTTTCACAGAAACAGAAAAAACAATCTTAAAATTCATATGGAACAGCTAAAGCAATATTTAGAAAGAAGAACAAAGTTGGAGATATTGCACTTCCTGATTTCAAATTGTATTACAAAGCTTTAGTAATCAAGAGAGTATGGTACCAGCACAAAAACAGATGAACAGACCATGGAGCTGAATGAAGCCCAGAAATAAACCCAAGCAAAAAGTCAACTACTTTTGGCAAGGGTACCAAGAATAAACAATAGGGAAAGTGTAGTCTCTTCAAAAAAACGGTGGTGGGAAAACTGGATATCCATATGCAAAGGAATCAAATTGGATCCTTATTTTACACTGTACACAAAAATGAACTCAAAATGGACTTAAAGACTTAAATGTTAAGACCTGAAACTATAAAACTGCTAGAGGAAAACATAGGGAAAAACCTGGACATTGGCCTTTGAAATGGTTGTTTGGTTTTTGGATTTGACACCAAAAGTTCAGCCAACAAAAGCGAAAATAAACAAGTGGGATGATACCAAACTCAAAAGATCTGGCACAGCAAAGGGAACAATCGACAAAATGAAAAGGCAAACTATGGATGGTAGAAAATATTTACAAACTATATATTTGATATGGGGTTCATAGACAAAATATATAAGAAACTCTGACAACTCAATGGCAAAAAAACAAACAGCCTGATTAAAAAATGGTCAAAGGATATGAATAAACATTTTTCCCAAAGAAGACAGAAAGTCTTAGGACAGAAGTTTTAAGTTCTTGACTGCAGGGGATTGGGATCCTTCCAGCCTGGACTTGGGAGACGGTAGTCCCTGGTTTCCAATACTTCCGAGCCCCGTTCCTCAATCTGAACTGCAATGGCCAAAGGGTCCCCACAAGACACCTTCATGTCAGCTGTGTGTAAACAGTTGCCTATGAGCATGACTGTGCACAGGCAATTGCACTATAAAAGCTCAGCAAGGTGTAAACTTAAGCAAAAATTTTAAAACACACAAAATTTTCAAAGCATATGGTTTGACAGAGAAGGACCAAGGTCTTAAAAAAAAAAAGGAAAATATTAAGCTATTTTTTAAAAAAAGCTCCCAAATAAGTAATCAAGTTCTTTAAAGCATATACTCAAAAATTTTCCAACCTCCCTTTACAAAAATCAAACTCCACAAAATCATCCCCCAAAATACCTCAAAAACAAAACAAAATAAAACACAAAAACCTTTAGCTCTGTTATAGTAAAAAATGAATCTTTCTGAAAAAAAAGTAGTTAGGCTAACTCTAGCTCTTGTTCTAAAAATTCACTAATCAGGCATGATTTGGTGAAGTCTGCCTTTCCTTTTTCATATCACACACACACACACACACACACACACACACACACACACGGGCAAAAATACCAACCTTAACTGTTATGAACAGAGAGAAGAGGCCTTCATAAGATATACAACTGTGATAGACCCTGTTTCCCAAATTTGAAATAAAAGATTTGAAGATCCAAAGTCACACTAATGCAAATATCTGCCTGTTGCAAGTATACTTTTTGATTAAATTGGCATATGTCAAGTACAATTAGAAAGGTTATTTATAACAAAGAAATACGTATTTCTGCATCTTAATGGGATGACAATTACAGTTGATGGTTGCTAATTAACATTACTTCTTTTGCTCTGGGAGCCAGATATGTCCTGTGTGATCTTTATTGCTGGCTATGGACTCACCTAATTCTGGAAGGCACAAAAGGGTTAATTATCAGTAATATTTGTGCTCATGACAAATTCATTTGTAGCCTGCCCAGGTCTGGCTTCAGATTGGAAAACAAGCTCAAGTCGAATCAGTAAACTCTGACTCAGTACCATGAAGGAAAAGTACTGAATTTTCTGAGTGAAGGTGCAGGTACCCACCAGCTGTTCAGAATGACAGGGAGAAAAGCCCCCTCTAATCCTCTGTCCAGGCAGAGTGGTTTGTGGGATGTTGCCTGTTCCAGCCAAGCAGAAATGCATGGCACTGTTTAGTTCAGTGGTGCCACCCTCTTGTGCCACGTCGAGCAGGGTGCTTCCTCTTTTGGACAGCCCAGGGGTGTGTGATCAATGCTGGAGGCCAGAAATGAGACGGAGAGAAAGAAACAGTGCAGCTCTCAGCACAGGAAACTAGAAAGCCCTTTTTTGCTTGTTCTATAAATTACATATTTATTTTGTTAGCATGAGATAGATGAATATTTCTACATACAAAGGTGCCCAGCTAAAATCAGGATAAGTGATATTAATGTCCTATGGTCAGTATTATTGAACCTCAAAAGCAATAAGCTTTATGAGTCAATAAATATTATATTTGCAACATCGTTAACATTCCTTTACTGTCTCTAGCACTTGTTACACATGGTAAATGCAAGTCTACAATACATTATTCATATTTGGGGTGTCACCAAGTGATGGATTGCTGTAGGAGAGGCTGTCCTTTAAATAAATCAACAAATAAAAATGCAAATGTTAACATTTTCAGCCACAACTTTTTTCATCTTGAATGGGGAATAAAAATTTCACATTATATTGACAGGCAGCAGAGAGAACAATTAACAACCTACACTGTGAATGAGAAAGATGACTTTGCAACACCTCATTTTATCACCTGCCCACGGGACAATATGGGGCTTCTCTAGGTGTTCGCGCCCTTCAGAGAACAAAGGAAAACCTGTCTGCGCCAGCAGCTGTCCCAGCCCTATCCTTTTCTGCAAGTCTTGAAAATTTTTGGAATTTAGGGTAAACAGGGAAAAGGGTTTTTATCCTTGTTCTCCTCAGTACTACCTTCAAAGGTTTATGGCGAGGAAGAACAATAGATTTCTCTCTTGCATTAAGAGTTTGCGTGTAACTGAAAAGCAGTCTATAAAGAATGCCTTTTCTACACTTTGAAATAAAAATAATTCAAATAATCCTGATTCTGAATCTGGAAAGCAACCATTGTGCCTTCCTGGTAACTGATTTTCATAGCACTGAATCTTTTCTTCAACTCTGCACTTTGTATAATAGACCTATAATATGCCATCGTGCACGTCTAAGAATAAAATCCGGTGTGCTATACATTGTTTGAGTTAGCCAAATGCTCATTACTTAAGAAGCCTCTGAGAATCTGTATCTAGCTGATTTGCAGTATTAAAAACTAACAGATAAAGAATCCTTTTTTTAAAGGTCCATAAATAGGAGTCTTCACAGCAATTTTAACTGGCCTTGTAAACCTCTATAGTTGACACGGTCCATTCAGAAAATGTGTGCTAAGGATGTTCTACAAAACCCTCACTGGGGAAGCATTTTCTTTTTATTTTTCATGCTCCTTTTTAAACTGAAATGCAATAATCAAATACACATTAAAGTAGTAGTAAAGACCTCATTTTAATACTCAACAATAGGGAAATTCACTAAGACTGAAAATCCTGGTTCTCTCTCCTCTCTGCCTATAATGCCTCCAGAGGAATCACTCAAGATGAGCAAGGATGGATCCTCTTAGAGCAGACACATTCAGAACCAACACCAGTGGTCTGAAGGAGGGAACTCAATAAATATTTCAGGATCACAACTCACTGTGGGCTTTTGGTAGAATGACAACAATAGCAACATTAAAAAGAAAAGGAATAATAAACAAAAATGTGGCAAACTAATTAAACTTTCTTTTGATTGTGGGTGGCCTCCAAAATAGGGAGGGTGTCATAATCAACTATTATAATATTGAAGATTATGGGCTTTGGCTTCTGAAATGCTGGCTTACCTCTTATTAGCTATGTGACCTTAGGTAAATTACTTGGTCTCTCTGAGCCTTAGTTTCCTAATTTTTAAAATAAGGATGGCAGTAGTACCACCTCATAAAGCAGTGATGAAGACTAAATCAGACAATGTACACAAAGGGCTGGCAACATAGCAGATGCTTAATAGAAGACAGCAATCATTATTATTACCTTCTGTGTGAGTATTTCCCAAAAGCTCTTTAAAATTAAAATTGTCTTAAAATCTATAGCCATGTGATAAGGTACTAGGTATTTAAGTGCTCGAACAATCATATTGTGAAGGAAACATAAACTAAGCCCTTATGTGTTGATATTTATATATTCAGCCTTAAATATGTAATATGAGAGTTGGCTTATTAGATATGAGAAATTTTAATAACATTTCTTTTCTGACTCCAGAAAAGGCTGAACAAATGATTAATTCTTCATTTAAATTTCTCTGGTATAAGTAAATGTTGACAGTCCTTAAATTGTAATACAAAACGCTATAATTCTCAAAATCAACTAATTTAGTTAGTTGAACTTATAGTTCAAGTGTATAACCATTCTGTGATAAATTAGGAAGGGCCTGCTGCTAAGCAGATTTATTGATGAAAGAGAGGATTAGCTTTATGTTTCTATGGACATTCTTGCCAATTACTATTATCAACTAAGGAAGGGCATGTATTAAGGTAAAGGGCTCTACAAATTCAATTTGGCCAAATCTAGATGCATCCAAATAAGGGCCTCTCCTCTAAGAGCCATTAAGGAGTGTCAAGATTTTCCCACTAATTAAAAAAAAAACCCTCAAAAAAATACTCCTATAGAATTAAAAGGCATCCAAATTAGAAAGGAAGAGGTAAAATTGTCACTACTTACAGATGACGTGATGCTATACATAGGAAACCCTAAAGACTCTACCCCAAAACTATTAAAATATGAATTCAGTAAAGTTGAAGGATACAAAATTAATATACAGAAATTAGCTGCATATCTACACACTAATAATGTGGCGTCGGAAAGAGAAATTAAGAAAACAATCCCATTTACAATTGCATAAAAAATATCTAGAAATAAATTTAACCAAGGAAGTGAAAGACTTATACTCTGAAAACTGTAAGACATTGATGACAATACAAATAAATGGAAAGAGAGATTGTGCTCATGGACTGGAAGAATTAACATTGTTAAAATGTCCATACTACTTGAAACAATCTGCAATCCCTATCAAAATGCCAATGCCATTTTCCACAGAAGTAGAAACAAGAGTTCTAAAATTTGTAGGAAATCACCAAAGACCCCAAATGACCAAAATAATCTTGAGAAGAGAACAAAGCTGGTGGTATCATGCTCCCTGGTTTCAAACTATACTAAAAAGCTATGGTAATCAAAACAGTATGGCACTGGCACGAAAACTTACACATAGACCAGTGGAATAGAATAGACTTCTCAGAAATAAACCCTCATGTATATGGTCAATTAATCTAGACAAAGGAAGCAAGAATATACAATGTGGAAAAGTCTCTTTAATAAATGGTATTGGAAAAGTAGATAGCTACATGGGAAAGAATAAAAGCAGACCACTATCTTACACGATATACAAAAATAAATTCAAAATGGATTAAAGACTTGAATGTAAGACCCAAAACCATAAAAGTTCTAGAAGAAAACATAGGCAGTAAACTCTTTCACATTGGTCTTAGAAATAATTTTTTGGACTAGTCAGTCTATTAAGGGAAACAAAAGCAAAAATAAACAAATGGGACTACATCAAACTAAAAAGTTTTCACAGAGTGAAGGAAACCATTAACAAAAAAAAAAAAAGGTAACCTGAATGCGAGAATATATTTGCAAATCATACATCCAATGAAGGGTTAATATTCAAAATATGTAAAAACCTTATGTAGTATCAAACAAACAAAAAAACAACAACTCTGATTTAAAAAACAGGCAAAGACATTTTTCAGAAAAAGACACTGATGGCCAACAGGCACATGAAAAGCCCCAAATCACTAATCATCAGAGAAATGCAAATCAAAACCACAATGAGATATCACCTCATACCCATCAGAACAGCTATTATCGAAAAGATAAGAAATAACAAGTGTTGTGAGGATGTGGAGAAAACTCTTGTGCACTGTTGGTGAGAATGTAAATTGGTGCAGCCACTATGGAAAACAGTATGGAGCTTCCTCAAAAAATTAAAACTAGAACTACCCTATTACCCAGCAATTGATTTCTGGGTATTTATGCAAAGGAAACAGAAACACTGATTCAAAGAGACATATGAGTGCATCCCTATAATCACTGCAGCATGATTTACAATAGCTAAGATATGGAAGCAACCTAAGTGCCCATCGATAGATAAATGGATAAAGATGCTATATATAAAACAGTAATATATATATTACTTGGCCAAAAAAGAATGAAACCTTTTATTTACAACAACATTGATGGATCTAAGCTGGGATGTCCAATCTTTTGGCTTCCCTGGACCACACTGGAAGAAGAACTGTCTTGGGCCACACATAATGAACTAACATTAATGATAGCTGATGAGCTTAAAAAAAAAAAAGTCACAAGGAAATCTCATACAGTTTTAAGAAAGTTTACCCATTTGTGTTGGGCCGCATTTAAAGCTGTCCTGGGCGGCATGTGGCTCACAGGCCTCAGGCTGGACAAGCTTGAAAAAGGGTATTACGCTCAGTGAAACAAATCAGACAGAGAAACAAACACTGTATGATTTCGCTGATATGTGGAATCTAAAAAGCAAAACAAACAGAACAAAACAGAAACAGACTCATGGATACAGGAAACAAACTGGTGGTTGCCAGAGAGGGTTGGGGGGCTGGTGAATGAGGTAAAGGAGGTTAAGAGATACAAGCTTCCAGTTACAATATAAATAAGTCATGAGATGTAATGTATAGCATATGGAATACAGTCAATAATATTGTAATAACTTTGGTAACAGATGGTAACTAGTTTTATTGTGGGGATCATTTGATAATGTATATAAATATCAAAAGCACTATGATATACAACTGAAATTAACAGAATATTGTATGTTAATTGTACACCAATAAAAAATAAAAAATAAAATTAACAAAATACTCCAATGTGTAGGATCCCTGAATCAAAGAATCCCTAAAAGCTTACCGGGAGGTGTCATGTTGGAATGATGATGTGGTTGTGCTTGTGAGCTCCTTTTGGCTTCCTGTTGTTATAGGAGATGTGGATGCATCTTTTCTAACTCCTGTCATTGTCCCTGTATGAATAATAAAGGAAATAATTTCGGCATTCAATAAAAGGAAATGGAAAATTCCATTCTGAGGTAATATATTAGAGATTATAGGAATCTGTAAGCTTTAAAAGTAAGCAACTCCCCCGACCCCGAAATGAAACAATGACAGATGGAAAACTCAGTGGGTTGTTTTGATTTTGTAAACATCAGAGATCCACAATAGTTTGTTTTTAAAAATGTACATCTGTGCAATAACAGACTAACTAGAGATTTTGTTTTTAAACCTGATGGCCTGTCATATTCCTGCTGACTAAGGTTTACTGTGACAATGCCCAAGATGGCAGATTGCTTTATTTCATTCCCCTTAACTATCATAAGAAAAGATAATTCTTCTCTTTGACAAAATAGAAAATTCCAGTACTTTGTACCTCCCAAGTCCTTAAATTAAACTTATCCTACACCCCAAACTTTCAAGGTAGACATGAATCTTGAATGTTTCTTTCAAAGAGCTTGCATTGTGCTAAAACAAGTGTCTTACTGGATGAGATGCTCAACTAACCATTCCAGGGCTTCTGTTCCTAACAAGCAATGTTAAGTTGACAATTACTTTTCTGGAATGCTAAGTAGTAAGATGGTATGGGCAGAATATTTTTGTTTTTGTTTTTTAATTATTAGTATTTCTAATAATAATAATTTTCTCCTTTCTCAATGTATTTTCCAAATAACACAGAACGTCCCTGTCTTTTTCTTGGAAGACTTTAAGAATCTCATTCATAATTTTCTTCTGGTTCCTGGGAGACTGTTGTCCAGACTGCTTAAAGAAGTGATTTGGGACGATTAACTCCTTTGATGAAAGGGTGACTATTCAAATAACCCAAAGATGGCTTTGGTGTGTTGTGGAACACCAGAGCCTAAAATGCCAAGAATATAGTGTGCTAACTTTGGAACTGGAATAGTTTAGGTGTGACCAGAGAAAACAAGAGTCTTACATCTATAGAAGATTAGCATCAAAATAATCACCGTGACTCTTGGTATTCAACCGCTATACTCAATATTAACTGCTATTATGTATAGATGTAAAATGCACAATTTGGCCCTCTTTGCATACCCAAATCTGTGGAATTCTCATCCCAAACATTCTCATACTAGACACAAACTCCATCAGTCCATGCATACATTCAGTCAGTAAATATTTATGGAGTACCCAATGACAGGCAAGGGCTGGTGCCGAGATTAAGCTCAAGTTTAGTTTAGAGAGAGGGGAAGGAAGGTGTGAGAGAAAGAAAACGAGATACTCTGAGCAATCCCATGACGAGTCATAAATAATCCTAGGCAATATAAGATAATAATAACAGATACAGTATGATTAGTATGTGCCTGGTATTGTTCTAAGCCTTTTCTATATACCATATATGTATTTTTTATTTAACAATTTCATTGAGGTAAATTTGAATATTATAAAATTGAACCATCTTAAGTGTACAGTTTGGTAAATAGTAATAAATCTGCTCAGCTATGAAAGCATAGACACAACCCAGTTTAAAAAATTTCTGTTATGGTATTTACTTATTTTTACAATCTAGTTTGTAGAATATTTCCTCACTTGTAAAAGTTCCCTCGTGTTTAGTTGTGGTCAACCTTTCTC
Organism: Lyroderma lyra; assembly: GCA_004026885.1. Lineage (NCBI taxonomy): Eukaryota > Metazoa > Chordata > Mammalia > Chiroptera > Megadermatidae > Lyroderma > Lyroderma lyra. The sequence continues at coordinate 58,524 of PVJL010002702.1, forward strand.
CCTATCTGGTCTGTTCCTATCCCCCTCCAGCTCTATCTTTGTAGTTTGGCCATTTCTAGTAATTAGTTATGTTTATTCTCATAAAAACTCGTTGTGATAGATACTATTTTTGTATCTAATTTACAGATAAGAAAAATAAACCATGGGGGACTTACCTGACCTGCAAAGGTCAGAAAGCTAGTAAGTGAGGGAGCCAGCATTCATGTCCAGACAACCTGATTCCAGAGTTTTCACCATTCTGTTAGCATACTGCCACAATAAACAGTCTGAAAAGTTGGAGGAATTAAGAAATGGGAGAGATCTCATCTGGCTATAGGTTTAGGAAAGACATGGTACAGGAAGCAGAATTTGGAGAGGAAGAAATAAGGAGCATGGAACTAGTGAAAGCACTAAATTAAAAACCTCAAGGCTAAATAGTGTATTCAGGAAATACTTGTATTTATTGAGCATCATTATGTCCTTGTATCTTGCTAATCACTTTAAAGCACTTTATATGTATTATCTCCTTAATCCTTATAGCAGTCCTTAAATTATATTATTGTCCTCATTTTATAAAAACTGTGGAAAGACCAAATAGCATGTCCAATATCACAGGGCTAATAAGAGCAAGGCTGAGTTGTGAATAAAATCAAGGGTTATTTGAATTTGTATCACAAATTCTTAAACACTGTGTTAGTTGGTCTCAGAAATAAAACAATGAGAGACACCCACAAAATGGTGGCATGAGGGGCGCCCCTGGAACACTCTCCTGGAGGTTACAACTAATAGTACAGCCAAAATTCATAGAAAGGCTCCTCACTCAATGCACAAACAGCTAAGAAATGGCTTGTGGCTTTGAATTACCTGCAGGTGGGGAGAAGGACAATCAGAGGAGGAAAAAGAGGGAAAGCAGAGAGCCTGTCGATGTGCAGGTCTCTTCTTGGATCTGCACTGGGGAAGGGAGAATGAAGAAGGACATGGGGGAGCATTCCAGACCTTATTTGGTCCACAGGGCAGAGACAAAAAGCCCAGAGGGGTGAGGAACACATAACAACACATAGACAATGTACTGTAGAAGTGTACACCTGGAACCTATGTAATTTCTACTAACCAATGTTACTCCAATAAATTTAACAAGAACAACAAAATAAGCCCGAGGCCAGGGCTGAGAGATGCTGCAGCCAGACCTCACTTTGGCCCCCAGGAGACGCAGACCGGGTTGTGTGAGATGTGTTGGCGCAATCTCACTCTGCTTGTGAGAGGAGGGGGTTACTTAGGAGCCACAGCCTGACCTCACTCCGGACCAGGAAAGAGAAGGAGACAGGGGACTGCGGGCACGTTTCTCTGCCCACAACCAGTCCCGCTGTGGGACCAGCTAACAAGATAGCAGATCCCAAAACGCAGGGTGGAGATCTTGGGGCAAACCGACAACAGAAAGGCAGTAAGCGAGAACTGCCCATGCTGGCACTGCCTGCAGAGCCAGATAGAAAACAAAGGCAGGAACCCTGGTTGCCCTCCCTAACCTGCCCTTTCAGACCTCTGCACCCTAAGCTCCACCCAGTATTAGCAGCGAGACCAAAGAGACTGCAGCAGTAAGTGTTTTGTTAAGGAGCAGAGTATCTAGTAACAGAGAGGCTGTCAGAATGAGGAAACAAGGCAATACAGGCCAAAAGAAATTTGAACAGCAGAAAAGCACAGTAAACAGGATGGAGGCAAACAACTTATCAGAGACAGAGTTCAAAATGACAGTAGTAACAATGATCAAGGAAATTAGTGAAAATTTCAGCAGAGAGATAGCAAGCATAAAGAAAAACTTAGAAACTATTAAAGAAGACCAGACAGATAGATCAGAATAAAGAAAGTGAAAAATGGAATAGAAAGAAGCTACAGACTAGCTGAAGCAGAGGTGCAAATCAGTGAACTGGAAGTGAAGGTAGTAGAAAACACCTAATCAGAACAGCAAAAAGAAAAAAGAATCCAAAAAAATGAGGATAGCTTAGGGGACCGCTGGGATAAACATCAGGTGTAACAACATTCGCCTCATAGGAGTACCAGAAGGAGAAGAGAGAAAACAAGGAATTGAGAACCTATTTGAAGAAATAATGACTGAAAGTTTTCCTAACCTGGCAAAGGAAATAGGCATATAAGCCCAGGAAGAACAGTGAGTCCCAAACAAGATAAGCCCTAACAGGCTCACACTGAGACACATCATAATTAAAATGGCAAAACTTAAAAACAGAAAAATTTAAAAGCAGCAAGAGAAAGGCAAGTAGTAACTTATAAGGGGACACTCATATGACTCTCAGCTGATTTCTCGTCAGAAACTTTGCAGGCCAGAACAGACCGGCAGAAAATATTCAACGTGATGAAAACCAAGGACCAAGGCTGTCATTCAAAACTGAAGGACAGATAAGGAGCTTCCTAGACAAGAAAAGCTGAAGGAGTTCATCACCACCAAACCTGTACTACAAGGAATGTTAGAAGGACTTCTTTAAGATGAGAAAAAAAACAAAAAGCAAAAATTATGAATAATAAAAATGGCAACAGTTACATATCTATCAACAGTTACTTTCACGTTACAAAGATTAAAACTTCAATGAAAAGACTTGGAGGGTATTGCACTGAGTGGCGGGTCAAACAGACAAAGACAGATGCAAATTCTTGTCACTCACAGGTGAAATTCAAAGAAGAAAATAGATAGGTAGAACAGGAACAAATTCACAGCTATAGACAACATTTGGTTTGCCATATGGGGAAAGGGTTGGAGGAGGGAGTAAAATGGGGAAGGGATTGGGAAGTTTAGTTTGGTTTTACAAAGCAATAGTCATGGGGATGTGGAGTACAAAATGGGAATATAGTCAATAATGTTACAATTTGTGTAGTGTCAGATGGAAATTAGATTTGGTGGGGTGATGGGAGGAGGGATGGAGGGGTGGGTGAAAAGGGAGAGGAAATCAAGAAATAAATTCTTAGTCACCAAATAGTTGCAGGGATGTAAAGTGCAGCACAGGGCACACAGTCAATAACGCTGTACAGAAATGTATGGTGTCAGAGGAGAACCAAATGTATCAGAATAAGGACTTGATAAGTTATATAAATGTCTCATCACTATGCTGTACACCTGAAACCAACATAATATTCAAATGTCAAATGTAACATGATAGAAAACAAAAAATACAATTGTTTGACATGTGGACATGTATATTTATTTCAAAATAAGAAATAAATATTTTACTATAAAAAAATAAAACAATGACAAAACAAAATGAAACAAAAAAACCAAACTGGTCTTTGGAGAGATTAGTCTTGTGCCAGAGTTAGAACAGAATAAAACCGAGAGAACGGCAGCAGGTAAAGCGGTTCGTCACTACTACAAGTACCTGGGTAGAATCCCGGGAGATGAAAAGGGAAATTAAAATGGGCAAAGTGGAGTAGAATCAACTGAGAGGTATTTGTGGGTGAGGTAAGAGGGAAGAAATGCCTACTAGTGATAAAATAACTATCCTTTGAGTCACCATCACATAAGACCTGAACATTAGGCATATTTTTTCTGTTTTGATACTTCTGTCAAAAGTTTTGTTGAGACAATAGACGTTTGATGGGAAGAATTTAAAGAAATTTTAACAGAGGGCCCAAGGACTTCTAATGAGATCTGTGGATGTACTTCAGGAATGTGTGGAATCCCTATGCCTTAGAGTAAGTTCATTCCTTTTTCTTAATTCTCTAAGCTCTATTCCTTATTAAGTTTCTAGAAAGCTATATATCAGCTTTTAATTATATTCATTACTTCTATAAAATTTGATTTAATGTTTAGTATACCAACAGTTACATACAGTTATGCATATTCATAGAACTGCACATCCCTCCATATTTACACACACACACACACACGCACACAGACAATATACACATTTTAAAAATAAAAGTGCTGGTAAGAATATTATCCATTAGGCTGATAAATTTCATATATAAATGTATATGTTTTCATATGTAAATATATGTGAATATATTTATGTAAATAAACACGTATTTTTGCATACACAGATGGCACTGAACATAATGGATCATGTCCTATTTACATGTGTCTGCCCATCCATCAATCAATACCTCATGATAAGATGACTTCTTAAGTTCAATGTTTAGGAAAACTGATTCTGGGCCCTTTCTTTTATTCTGCACTTCATCATAGCTGAGCTATATTATATATATTCGGTTTAGTTGAAAGAATACGTGATAAAGAAAATACCAGTGTGACTTCTTTTCCGATCAAGAAATGAAGTACACGTTGGCAGCACTGCCGCCTGGAAGCATCCCAGCTACAACCTCTTCTCCCCCTGAAATGACGGGAGCCAGCCACTGTTCTCAGAATTATTCCCTTTCTATTTTTTATAATGCGACCACTTACATACACATCCTCAAAACGTGATTTAGTTTTGCTGCTTTTGAACTTTATAAAAATAGAAATATACTATGAATATTTTTTAAGACTTCTTTTGTTCAGTATTATTCAGTGAGATTTATCTGTTGATGATTCATGCAGCGCAGTTTGTTTCCTTTGCTATATAGTGTTCTACTGTATGTATTTATGGCTTTTTATCCATTCTATACCGACGGACGCTTGGAGTGTCTCTGGTTTGGGGCTATTAAGGACGCGGCTGTGACAGAGGATGCTAGTAAGCTGCTAAAACGCACTCTTTTCTTCGGCCTGGGTACACAGCTAGATTGTATTCCCCATCTCCTTTGTAATTGTATGTGGTCAGGACAAAAATAGTGGATATTGTATGTGCTACTTTAGGTCTGTCCTATAAAAACCTTCCACATGTATGTGCTCCACCAAACCCTTCCTTCTTCTTGATGACCTGCTATGGCAGGGCCAACAGATGGTTTCCTGTAAGGGGTCAGAGAGTGATGATATCAGGCTTTGTGGGCCGTTCAGCTCTTACTGCAACTATTCAACCTTGTTGTAGCATGAAAGCAGCCACAGACAGTAAGCAAAAAGTGGGAATGGCTGTGTTCCAGGAAAACTCACCTGCAAAAACATGCATTGGTCTGGGTTTGGCCAACCCCCGTGTCACTGCGATGCTTCAGGGGGTCTTGGAAAGCACAAAAATGGCAGAGCCATCATTCTTTGGAGCAGAGATGCTGTCAATCTGAACTCATACCCTGGACCATTATGGAAGAAGGAAATAAATTTTGTGTTCTCTAAATCATCGATTCATTTTCCTGTCTACTTGTTATCACATTTAGCCTTCCAACACAAAGAAACCTTTCTGATCGGCCTGAGAATGCGGATCGCCCTCATATAATGAGCATCTACCACATATTAGGCAATGTTCTAGGAGATGGGGCGACAACATATGGGTCACTTATATTCTAGTGAGAGAAACAGAAAATATAAATAAATAAGTTATACAGTAATTTGAGATATTTCTGTTGTAGAGGATGGAAAATGGGGAGGCTCTTGTTTATGTGACAATATTCCATATACGGCAACCTCAACTCTCAACACTAGTCTCTGGCATTTGCATTCTTTTTCTTGAATGGACTGGGCAGGACATTCTACATGTCTGAGTTTATTCATAGCCCTGCACTAAGCTTGTCATCTGCGTTCTGTTAATAAAGCCATCAACTTTTAACAGATCTTTTTTAGATCTTTTTCTAATGATTAAACATATAATCATAATGATGATGCTAACAATAAAAGAAACATAAGTTGATGCTCCTTAGAGGCCATATGGAAGGGTTTCTGTACCTGGGATATGCTGACTTGCTTATTTTTTTAAGCATGTCACATATACTAACCCATCGTGGACTTCAAAGAGTGCTGCCATCATTGCAAGCACAGGTTCACTTAGAGGAACAATTAGGAGCTTCAGAGATTATTCCTCACTTCAGATGACTCTACAATAACTGTCTTCCAGGAAAAGAAAAATGTGTTTGGGGGCCCATCAGGGAGCCTCAATCAGTGACAGCTGGTGAATATTCTATAATCTAAAAAAACCCCACAGACAAAATAAAGGGTATGGTCAATACTGTCTGGTAAATCCAAATTACTTTAGGTTCAGCTTCTCTTCGAACTGAGTTTTAAGGGGATTCAGAGATCAAGAAAAGAGGAACTAAAGGAGGAGCTCTAAGTATAGTAGGGGGCTTTGGAATGGCTTTACAGCCTTATGTATGGATGGGCACTGACAAGCCCTGAGGTCTAACCTTTCAATTCTGTCAATTCTGGAACATGGTGCTCAGTGGCCTCACAGCCTCTGCTAGTCCATTAGCACAAAAGGCAAAAAAAAAAAAAAAAAAGCCGTCAGTATGGTGGGATCCTAGGAAACGGAATCAGTGATTGCTCAGGAAGGGAATGTTCGAGGCAAGCTGGGAGAGAATAAAAATACCGCTGAGTAGGGAGGAAAAGAGAGAAATGAAGGCTGGGTGTTTCAGGATTTGAGCCTTTAGCTTAAAAGTTCTTGACTCAAGTTTAGATTTTCCTAAGCCACGTCTCCTTGTTCCACATAACTTAATAAAAGCAACTAGAATGGAACATTCCAAGCATTGATGATTAAAAAACAAGTTCTATTTTCTGGCAATACTGTACGTATTTTTGTGATCACAAGGTTGCTCCTTTTCTGGGGGTGGTTCCTTGGCTGGGAATCAAACCCAGACCACAGCGTTGAGAGCACCGAAGCCTAGCCAGAGAACCCACGAGCTTGTTTCTTGAGACAAGAATCAGGTCTTCCTTACATGTTTAGTATCTATAAAGTTGACAGAACAGTGAAGGGGATAAGAGAGGTAAAGGAGTAAGAGACTGATACTAAAGATTAATGATCCTGCAGTAAATATCTTATGTAGTACTTAATAAGTAAAGGACAACAAAAAAAACAAAGGATATAAAACAGAAGAAAAGTATATTAGAAAATTCAGTCAGGCTAAAGACAGGAAAGCAAGTAAGGAAACACTAAACTGAACAGTGTAAGTTAGGCACTCAGTGCTAGGTCACTGGCCTATGACAATCAGGTGTGCAAACCCTCTGCAGCACACCTTGGAAAATCTGTCTCCCATTTAGTTGGGTGCCACAGCAATGCCAATGCCAGAACTTTGCCCTGCACTGGAACCTGTGTATACCAGCTCTGCAATGAGTAGAATGACTCTGAGGGGTAAGTGCAGCTCCCCCAGTGATCAGGTATACCATAATTTTGTTAATGGCTCCATGTTAGAATAAAACAAGAGAAAAATACAAGTCAGCCTTTCTTAAAAGGAGGAAAAAAATGTTAATTACTGTAAATATAATATCTTAAAACAAAACCCTTTTGAAAAGATAAAAAAAGTTTCAATTTTTCACTTCAACACTACAACCCCCCCCCCGACATACAAACACATACACATGCACACACACACACAACACGGAAGGAAAAAACAAACCCTAACAACAACAACAAAATAAAACCGTAAATGAAAACTGTTCCTGAAAACTTTGCAGAATTGTAACAGCTTTCTCTTGGTTAAATTGATTGGTATAGCAACATTATAAAATGACTATTAGGATTCATTGTGCACAACAGAAAGCACTGAAATGTCAGCAGACTATACAGCAAAAAGTAATGGGTTCTGAACCCCTGTTAGTCAAAAATGATTTTGTTTCAAATTAGAAATTGATTTTTTTGGACACAAGCCCTTTCCAGGCTTCCGGCTTCTGTAGCTGGGCCCAGGAGAGATTAACCTCCACCACAGCAAGGGCTGGCTGGATGATACCTTTCCCACAGTGCCTTTCAATTGCAGCTTTCTAACGTGGTTGTGGTCTTAACCAATAGCACAGGTCATTTGTCCCTTTGCCATTACACTATATTTTTTCATTTTGCTGTTTTATTTTAGTGCTGACACACAATACAAATTTGTTGACAAGTTAACATAAGATAGCTAAGCCTTGTAGTATAACCACCACACCAATTCTGACTGGTTCTCCTCTCTCCAAAGTGCAATGATTAAGAACAGAGGCGGCCAAGGTAAGACTCTCCCATTTCTGAAGGACTACTAACAGAGAAAGAAAAGAAGATTCTATCTCCAATATTAAGTCTCCTCAATTTCATTTGGTTTCTAGTAGCAAAGTCTAAAAAGACCGAAGTTCTTCTAAGTTGTCCTAAAGCAACAGAAGTCTGCTGAATGTGTCTGCCTTATGTCAAACAAAATAAACTTTTGCTTTTGTTTCGAATTGTGGAGAGTCTCCCTTCTGAAGTTGGGACTAATTATCATCTCTCAATGATCTGAGAGAGGATTAAACCATTTCTAGATTAATCATAATTAAAACCAAAAAACATGACATGCTGGCAGATGAGGAGGAAAGACAGCAAGTGGTACACACGAAAGATCTTCTCATAAAGCACTGCCCACTTCTCAAATAAATAAATGTGAGTGTGGTCAGAGAGAGTATGAAAATTTGATTGCTAACGCCAGAGGTGGGCAGGTGCTAGCCCAGTGAAAACAGGTAAATAAGAAGGAAATCATGGTTAATGGCTGCTAGCACGAGAGAAAGGTGTCTGGTAAAGAGGTGTGAGCAGAGCAGGCTCTGAGACCTCTGTCTGGCCCTTTGTTTCCTATATATCACTTCTGTATAATGACTTGTTCCATTCTGCCTCAAAATCCTCCCTTTAATAATTCTAGGAGAGATTAAGCCAAAGCCACCCCCAAAACAATCAAGAAAGGTAATTAAATTTAACTGCTTCACTCAACATTTCACACAGTTATTTATAATTGATTTTAAAAGATATCTACCATATATAAAACGGGAAGAATTACTGGCACTTAAGAGTGCTAGGCAATATATGTCTAAGACTTAGGAGGTTTTGTTTCAGCCACACTGCAGAATTATCCATGACCTCTCCTGCACCCACCCTGTATTTCCAGTTAATTGAAGATTAACTGTAGTTGTTAAGAGTTTACTTTCTCAGCAGAGATTTATATTCAAGTTCTTGTCCTCTTTACTCACTTTGAATATTCTATGTCTATGACCATACTTACTGCTGCATAATTCTTACAGTTTGCTCCTTCCAAAAGAGGAACAAATTGGATGGCTTCTCATGTGAGCATTCTAAGAGAAATGCTGATGCAATTCACTGATCTACATGTGCTACCTATGGCCTTGCAGGCACATGTCAATTTGTAACATACTTAACTCTTGCTCTGAACTGTAGGAAATCATCTGGAGTTCATGGTTAGCAGCCACCAGCAACCACCCGCCCCCAACCGATTCTCATTTTGCTACTATAGATGCTAAGCTTACCCATTTGGGGTTGATGTGTATCTTTCTTCTGACATGTCCACAGGGCATCATCTACATGTGACTGAAATCCAACTGTCTTCTTCTCCCTCCTATTCCCTCCACTGTTTGTGGACTCTTGGTACTTGCTGATGGATGATGATGTTCCAAGAAGGGAGCCATCACATTTTGACTTCAACAAACTGAAAAGGATAAATATGAATGAGCTTCAGAGAGCATAGACAGGGTACAGATCACACAAAGGCATAAAATTCAGCATGTGTTGAAATGCAACTCATGGCAGTAAAACTTCTCTTTTTCTCCTTATTTTTTATTGAGGTATAATTTAAATAATTTACTGAAGGTCTGTTTTGTGTCCTGCCACAACAATTTTGGGTAAGAAATGGTCTTTATCCTCAAATAGCTATATCTGGAGTTGGGGAAATGAGACTCAGACCCATGAAACTGCTAATAAAGCCACAGAGTATGACTAAGAATCAGAATATCGGTAGAAGTAAAAAGTGTGCTAAAACAAGACCTGCATAACCAAAATGTTTCCAAGTACTAAAAATGAACATTACGGATTAAAATATCACCAATTTGCTTCAAAATGCATTTGCGTTTCTTATTTTCAACTGTTATAGTATTGTTATGTACTGAGTAGTCCATGTGTCTTCTTCTACTTGGTCTCAGTCCTCACATTATCTCATTATAAACTCAACAAAGTAAATATGGAATAAAAGAAGTTTAATGAAAATAAACACATATAGTACCTATTGCCTTTCTCATAAACTGTGTTCCCACCTTAGCACATTTCCTCTTACAACATTTTGTTTTTTAGCAAGTAATGTTCTGATTCTTTATTATTCCCCCAGCCTCTTCTTCTAATGTTAGTTCACCATAGACCCATGACACTTTGGTTTCGTTTTCTGCATGCTCATAAACAAGGTGAAAATTGAAGTGAAGAAAAAGAAGACTTTTAGTTACACAGCAGGATTCTAAAGTTCAAGGCATTTAAACTCCCCAGAAGCAGGGGTAATCTCTAGACAAGAAAGGGTTGGCAGAGTACTACTGGATCCATTACTAATCCCAGGTGGCCCTGGACCAGAATTCAAATCATGTAATGTATCACAGTTACTGGGTTTCTGTTTGTATTGATCAGAATTTTAGTAATGTTTCCTCATATTGTAATTTACTAATAAAAACCAAGAAATTAAATGGCTTTATGTTCAGAGTAATATAAAAAACCAAAAACTATTAGCAGTATGGCTTTATATGGGCATAATGCAATGTATTAAATTTATACTCTTAAAAAATTTTTTTTATCAGAACCCAGGGATTACTTTCCGATGTGGACCCACCAGTGGATGTGTATCTTAGCTCATATAACTTCTACTCATGGGACAGGAAAACAGTAGAATAAAATTAGTTCATCGTGAATGTAAGATAAATGTACCCATACCCAGGCAAATCTAACAACTACATCTCTGCTTGTTCTTAAAGAAAAATTACCGTGATCAAGACTACTTGCTTCCCCAAAATTCATTATTGGCTCAGCCAACTCCCAATACTAGCCAGTGCTGATTATTCCCAATACTGACTGCTTCCTGTTTCTTTGCTGCATTTTACACAGAGCTTTTCTTTACCTTTATTCCAAACACCATGCTTACAATCCTCTATCTCAAAAGGGATGCAGTTTCTAACTTCCCTCAAAAAGACCATATAAAAATTTCTTCTTTCATTTGCATTTATTTCCATCTTAGGGAGTTCCCTGGTGGTGCAGTGGCTTAGGCTTCGGCGCTCTCAATGCTGCAGCCTGGGTTCGATTCCCAGTCAGGGAACTATTCCCCCAAAACCCCCCGCAAAAAAAAATTCCGTAAGATAGCCACGAAGCTATTCATATTTCCATCTTCATCCATCTATTAATACTATTCATCTCTTAATATCTCAGAAGAAAATAATACCCTTTATTCATACCCCTGATACAGTTTTGACCCATGCCTTCTGTGACTATAGCCTGTCAATCATCTCTTTTTCTTAAGACTAAAAAACTCCTTCTCCTCTCAAATGGATTCTTCCCTAGGATCACAAACAAGATCAGACTTCTATTAAAAATAAAAACCTGAACCTAAAACCAAAAACTCTTTTCTTAAGTGGGAAAGTATAATAATACTGTGTCAGCAAGGGTGTGGAATAAGAACATTTTAATACACTACTGGAGGAAATGCAAATTGGTATAGCCCTTTCGTGAGTGATCTCCCAATACAAAATAAAAACGCACTTACCCTCCTAGCAATTCTTCTTTTAAGAAGTTATCCCATAGAATTACATAAACAATAGCCTGAGAATAGTTGTTTAAGCATAGCCATTGAAGAATTAGTTGTAATAGTGAAAAACTGAAGGTGAAAATAATTCAACAGGAGAATAAGTAAATAAATTATGATACATCAATCATAAAGAATGCTATTTAGCCATTAAAAAGAATTAGGTATGTAGTTCTCTAGACTATTATGGAGAGACTTCATGACATACTATTAAGTAAAAAAAAAAAAAAAAGCAATTTGTAATAAGAATGTACAATGTGATCATAAAATTGAAATCAACAAAGAAACAAAAACTCATGAACACCATCAATAGTTTAGTGGTTATCTGAGGGTATCGGGGAGAGGGTTGAGAGAGGAGGGAGGGGGAGTCAAATATATTGGTGATGGAAGGAGAACTGACTCTGGGTGATGAGCACTGAACACAACACATAGACAATGTATGGTAGAATTATACACCTGGAACCTATGTAATTTTTACTAATCAATGTCACCCCAATAAATTTAACAATAAAAATTTTTTTAAGTTCTGAATAGATAAAAACCAAACCAGAGAAGAGTGACTGTGGGAAAGATTTTTATAACTTAATTAATATATTTATGAATATTTTAATATTTTTCATAGGTGTGTACTTTCATAATTAAAAAAACAAAAACTTGCACTATCTCCTTTACATTACCATCTTCTCTCTCCTTCTCTTCTCTGCCAAACTTCTAGAAAGGACTAATTAATTTAACAGACAGACCTACTAAAAATATTTTTTGTATGTGGGTAGTTCCCTGGCTGGGAATCGAACCCAGGCCCCAGCACTGACAGCACCAATGCCGAAGCCTTAAGCCACTACACCACCAGGGAACTCCCTAAAAATATTTTTTAAAGAACAAAACTAGTGGTCTCTCCTCTTTCAACAGTCTGGCTTGTTACTAGATTACTTTTCAGCAATTCACTCCTTTTTTAAAACTTTTTCCCCTTGGACTTAATAATGTATTATCTTGATTATCTTCCTAGAATTAGGAGGCTTCTACTCAGATCCCTTTACTGGAAAGTTTTCTGCTTCCTACCTTCTAAATGCAAGACATTCCTGAAGATTCTGTCATTGTCTTTCTTCTCTTCCCTCTTAGCACTTTCTCAGTGATCCTTGCCCCACCATTGTATCTTCAATTGGATTTCCAAACAGATTCATCCAGTCTACAGTGCTGTCCAAAACTGCTGACCTGATCAAGTATCTGCTGAAAAGCTGTGAAGGGATGTCTTGTCATATCTCCCAAACCAACTCATGTTAAAGCAATGCATAATCTTTATCATGAAACTAGTTCTTCCATCTGTTTCTATTCTCATTTAAGGATATCACCATTCTCCCTGTTGCTCATATAAAAAACTTCAGTTGTCTCAGCTTCTGGTTTCCTTGTGAATTGCAAAATCATTCATTCATTTGATATGTTTACCAACTATTTATCAGGACATACTCTATGGCAGGATAATATGCTATGGAGCTGGGGTGGGCAAACAGGGAAACAAATATTGAGTAATCAATATATATATGCTAGGTGCTGGGTATACAAACATACATACAAAAAACGATCTGGTTCCTGTTCTTATAGTGATTTTAATGGTGGAAGCAGAGATGGAAACAGATAATTTAAAGTATGATATGATAAATGTTGTAATTCGGTAATACACATGTTGTTATGGGAACACAAAGGTAAGGCACCAAACCCTATCTGCATAACTAAAGGGAAATTTCCTGAAGCAATCAAACTAAATCTTGGCAGTTAAGCAGGGGATAAAGAAAGATGGAAGGGTGGAAGGCAGAAGAAAACAGTCTTAGCAAATACAACAAGTAAAACTTCATCATATATTTTGGACAAATGAAATAGTTTGGTATTGTTATAGTATGAGGAATGGGATGGAGAGAAGTCAAATTGAAGCTGGACAAATAAGCGTGGCCAGACTGATCATACAAGTTTTGGTTTCTTATGTCAAAGGGCTTGAAGTCTATCATGTAGGCAAGGCAGAGGGATTGAGGGCTGTAAAAGGAAAACTGACATGATCTAACTTAAATTTATGAAAAATTACTCTGGCACCATTTCGAGAACAGACTGTAAGAAGCTGGATGCGTCGAAAGGCTGCTGAAACAGCTCCGATGAGAGATGATGAGGATCTGAAATACAGAAGCAATAGTAGGAATTGAAAGGAGATAGCTTTAAAAACATATTTAGGATTTAAAATTGGCAGAACCTGATGAGGGTCTGAATGTGAAAAATGAAGGGGTGGGGAAGGAATTGGGGATGATTGGCAGAATTTTGGGTGGATAAGCAATACAGAGAAGCAGCTTTGAGGAGGGTGGGAGAAAGTAAATGCAACTTGAGGTGCCTATGAAACATTTGGGAAGATATTTCAAGAAAGCAATTAGATCAATAACTGTCACTCTTTGCTAGTTGGCTGGCTGACTTTAGGGTGGTGGGGTTGAGGAAGCATAGGCTTCACTTTCAATTTTCTTGGTGAAGGAAAAGGTGAAGTCATTCCCATGAGCGAAAGAAACGAATATTGAGAGAGGTGAAGGTTTGGAATATGTAGAGGGAATTGAAGATAAAAATGACCAAGAACAAGGAATAAGACTGTCCTATGATGTTGAAAACCTGAGAATTAGAAACCATAAATTTGTATCAAGGTTCAGGGGCACAGCAGAGAAAGTAGGCTGACCACTTGCTCCAGGGTTAGGATTTTTTTGGGTGCAGCAGACAGACTGGAAGTCAATTCAACGTTCAAGTTCCAACACACTGTGCCAGTACAGTCCCCAGAGTGAAAGTCCACCCCATGCAGCACAGGGTCTGATCTTCTGTGCCATGCTGCCCTCCTCTGTGAACCAGGCTCTAATACCCCATGGTCAAATTAATTTTAGGGTATGATGTGAGATAGGGATCAAGGTTAGTATTTTTTTCATATCTATATCCAGTATATCCAGCATTATTTGTTTAAAAGACTCTCTCTTTATTTTCACAGAATTGCTTGGCACCTTTGTCAAAAAGCAATTAACATATGAGTGTATAGTCTATTTCTGAACCCTCTTCTCTTCTACTGATCTGTCTTAAGGTGAATACCAACTTGTATTGATTACATAACTTTAATTTACATACCTAAAATTAAGTAGCATAAGTCTTTCAATTTCTTCTTCTTCTAAATTGCAAAGAATGATTTTGCTATTCTAGGCATTTCACATTTCCATATACATTTTGGAATTTCTATAATAGTATACTTGTATTTTGAATGAAATGGCATTGAATCTAAGTTGAAAAAAATTGGTATCTTAACAATATTGAATGTTCCGATCCAAGAATATGATCTCTTTTTTCATTTATTTAAGTTTTCTTAAATTTGTCTCAGAAGTACAGATTGTGTACATTTTTGTTAAATTATTCATAGGTATTTGATAGTTTTAGTTGCTACTATAAATGCTTTCTTTTATATTCCAATTGATGTTTTATATCTATTGCTATAGAACAGCTAGTTGCTATATATACAAAAATAAAATGAATTTTTATACATTGAACTTGAATTCTGCATGTTAAATTCTACATGTTAATTTTAGAAGTTGTTTCTATAGGCTCTTTAGGATGTAGAGAGTCATGTTATTTGAGAATAAAAAAATTTTAATTATTTCTTTCTAATATTTTTCATGTCTGATCACACTGGTGAGGACTTCTAATACAATTCTGGATAGAGATGGTAATAGTGACATCCTTACCTTGTCCTAAAAGTTAGCTATTAGAGATGTATCTATTGTTCACACTCATTCTATGAGATTTCTGATTTGATGAGAGGTCGTTTTTTTTCCCCTATAATGAGCGAGCATTGGAAGACTTATGTGTTAAATGCTTTTTCTGCGTCTGTTTGAGAGGATCTTACACTTCTTTATTATGCTAATATGGCAAATTGATTTTCAAATGTTAATCAGTTTTGTATTCCTAGGATAAACTCTACTCAGTCAAACTGGATTACCCTTTTTATATATTCCTGGACTTAATTTGCTAATATTTTGTTAAGGAAGTTTTTGTTTTGCATTTATGTTTATGGGAAAATTGGTCTGCTTCTTTTCTTCTAATACTTTTACCTTGTTTCAGTGTCACAAAAGGAGTTGGGACAAGTTCCTTCTTCCTCTACTCCATTAGCTCTTAAGTAGGGTGATAGGAAAGGATTTTGCCACACAGGACATTTAGAAATGTCTGGAGAAGTTTTTCATTGCCACAGTTGGGGATGTGTGTTGTATTAGCCTCTATAGGTAGAAGATGAGGATGCTACTATCTTTATACAATGCATGCTCAACAATGCATAAAATAGCACCCCTAAAAAAAGAATGATGTAGTCCAAAACGTCAATAGTGCCAAGGCTGAGAAACCCTGCTTTAGTTTCTTAAGGAATCTGTGAAAGACTGATATTATTTCTTCTTTAGATGTTGGGTAGAATTCACAAGTAAAGTGTTACAAGTCTGTAACTTTATTTTTTGGGATGTTTCTTATTTAGAAATTAAATTTAACAAATTTAGGACTAGTCAGATTTTCTACCTTTTTGGTATGAATTTTGGTATACTGTCAATTTCAAGGAATTTATATCACTTAATTTGTCAAATGTACTTGCAAAAAATTATTCATAATGTTCCTTAATTACTTTAAAAAATACTTTAGTGTTTATGGTGATATCTTCTTTTCCATTCCTGATATTCATAATTTGTTTTTCTCTCTATAGTAAGTTGATCATCTTAAAAACTTGTTAATTTTACTTACATTTTCTTTCTTTCTTTTTTTTTTTTTTTTTGATTGGTTCCCTGGCCGGGAATGAAACCCAAGTTGCAGCAGTGGGAGCGACGAAGCCTAGCTACTACACCACCAGGGAACCCCCTTATACTTACATTTTCAAAGAGTAAACTTTTAGCTTTGCAGATTTTCTCTATTACTTGTTTTTCTTTTTCACTGTAAGACTCACCAAAAAGTAGGTGCTACAGGTTTGAAAGCAGAATATAAATATAGAAATACTACAAATTAGAAAAACTGGAGGAATTAAGAGTTCTGATACAGAATGGAGAGATATTGTTAATGTGCCAGACTTCAGATGAGATGCCACAAAGCTCACATCCTAGATAAAGGCTTACTGGAGACTTCTAATAAAGTCTAAAATCAAGCTATGGCAAAATACGCAGGAGGAAAAGAGTTTGGAGACTGTGTCTCACCAATTTAGAGAAGCTTGGGAGACACCTTGGGCTTTCCAGAGATCTGCCCTCGCAAAGTGTATAATCAAACTCACAGGTAATTAAATTGCTTAGAAGTATAAAAATCAAAACTTTTCAGAGAATGATAATAAAATCCAAATCTAAATGCATCATCCATAATATTCAAGATACAATACAAATTGCCAGACACAAGAAGAAATAAGAAAATGTGACCCATAGTTAAGAAAAAGAAAATCAATCCATTAAAATCAACCAAAGATGGCCCAGATGTTGGACTTAGCAGGTAAAGACTTTATTTAAACCGGCTATTATAAATATGAACATAAAGGAAAATATGGCCTTATCAAGAAACAGACATGTAGTCCCAACAGACATACAAACTTTAAAAAGAATGAGATGAAAATTCTGGAGTTGAAATTTACAGTGATTGAAATTAAAAATTGGAAAGATCAAAGAGTAAGCAAATTTTATGGCAGAATCAACAGAAATGACCCAATTTAAAGAACACAAGAGAAAAACACTGATGAAAAAATGATCAGAATCCCAGGTATTTTAGAGATAATATTAAGATGTCTAACAAACACAAATGAAGTTGCAGAGGAAGATGAGATTAAGAATGAAGTAGAAAAAGATCTTTGAAAAAATATATTTTAAAGAAATAATGGCAGAATATTTCCCAAATTGGAGAAAAACTTTGACCAATAGATCACAAACTGTTAAAAACCAAAGATAAAGAGAATACTGAAAATGAGATAACAATGTCAATTACAAAAAGAATAATGATATAATGATATTTACAGTTAACTTCTCATCAGAATAATGAAGACCAGGAGAAAGTAGAACAATGCTTTCAAAGTGCTAAAAACCAAAACTGAATTGCGTATCTCATGATAACACCTTAAAACTAAATGACATTTTCAGATAAACAAAAACAGGGAAAATTTGTTAGCAGCAGAAATAATAAGACTTTTTTCAGGGTGAAGAAAAATGACACCAGATGGAAACCTGAACCTACAGAAAGAAAGAAAGAGCATCAGAAATAGTACATATGTGAATAAATGTAGAAATCTGTATTTCTTATTCTTCTCTTAATGTCATTAAAAGACGTGAATGCTTAAAGCAAAAATGATGACATCGTATTATGGGATGGTAAATATAACTATGCAATACAAAAGTTTTATATTATAAATAAAATGGAATATAGACTCTAATAAGTTAGGGAAGAGTATTATAATCTCTATAGGAATCACTAAAGAAAATGCAACGAGGTATACTTAATAAAATAACAGAGGAATTAAAATAGAAAACTGGAAAAGAAAACTTTTAAATTATTCTCTACTGTCTACCCCTGTCACCAGAAGAAAAAAAAAAGTCAGAGAAGAGAAAACAGAGAAACAAAGAATAGATGAGATTAATAGAAAGGAAAAAACAAACAAACAAACAAGAAGAAACTAAACAGGAAAAGGTTAGACCTAACTCCAATAATGAAATTAAACTGAAATTAATTAAATACTTAAATCAAATGCAAGAAATTGTCAAAGAAAAATGCAGAACTAAACTGTGTGTTATTTAGGAGTCATGCTTTAAATATAAAAGAATAATTAGGTTGACATAAAAGAATGGAAGGAGACCAGCAATGCAAGCAGTAAAGATGGAAGTGGTTATATCACCAAATAGAGTAGATGTTAAGAAAAAGAGTACTATCAGACATAAAGAGAAATATTTCATCATAATTAAAATATTTCATCTTGATTAAATGGAAAAATCATGAGACACACATAACAATCCTAAATATATATTCAGCTAAAATGGAGTTTCAAAACACACATAGAAAAACTGATAAGACTAAAGGAAAAAGTGGAAAAAATCGCAATAATTTGTAAAGATTTTAACATCCTGTCATTACCAATTGATAGAAAACACAGATAAAAATTCAGTAGGCTCCAGAAGAACTGAACACTATTAATCAATCTGATTTAATTAACATGTACAGAACATTACGATCAACAGCAGAATAACCATTTTAAAAAGTACACATAGAATATGGACTAAGATAGGTCATATGTTGAACCATAAAATAAATTTTAACACATTTCAAAAGAATGAAAGCTTATAGAGTATATTATCTGACCAAGATGGTATTAACTTAAAAATAAAAACCAAGATATCTAGAAAAATCTCAAGTATTTGGAAAATATGTAACATATGTTTAAATAACCCATAAGTCAAAGAAGAAAACAAATGGGAAATTAGTAAATATTTTTAAATGAATAATGAAAATAGAACATATTGAGATATGAGGGGTACAGAAAAAGTGCTTAGAAGGAAAATAACAAATGCCTATATTATAAAAGTTTAAAACCAATAATATCTTATATAATATTCCATCCTATAAAGCTACAAAAAGAAGAGCAAACTAGATATAAAGTAAGCAGAAGGAAGGAAACAATATAGAGTAGAAATCCATGAAATAGATCAACAATAGACATACAAAAGAAACACAAAGGTTGGCTGAAAACATTTAAAAAAATGATAAACCTCTACCTGGATAAATTAAGAAGAGAGAACTTAATTTACAAATATCAGGAATCAGAGAGGGGATATCACTCTCTTCAGAGAGTAAAAGAATATTTAGACTATTTCATGAACAACTTTATGCCATTATATTCATTGAGCTGAAATAAAACACACACATTTTTTGAAAACTATAATTTGTTAAAGCTGATTCAAGAAGAAAGAGAAAATATAAACATCCTCAAACCTATTAAAAAATTGAATTCATAATCAAAATACTGACAAAAAGAAAACTGATCAGATGGCTTCAGTGATAAGTGTTGTCATTTTAAAGGAAGATAAATTAATAATCTTACACAAACTTTCAGTAAAAAAGGAGGAACCACTTCATCTCATTTTGTTACCCCGTGATACCAAACCCTGATTAAGCTATTACAGTTTGGAAGTATTACAAACTAGTACCCCTTATAAACATAGACACAAAGTAACAGTAAATCAAATTCAGCACTATACTGGGAGTGCCAACAAAGCGTATACACATTTAAAGAGATGTTACCTACGTACTACTTTTCGAAGTTGAGTTTAATTATGGTAGCAAAGTGCAGTATGGCGTTCGCTCAAAAGACGGCGTTAACACAGTGCTAGCGAGCATCACCGTGCGAAAGGCAGGGCGGTCCAAGAACATGGCAGAAGCACAGTGTCCTTTGAGGGGAGCATGACCATTTGGAAGTGGTATCCGAAATTTGAGGAAGCTGCTTGAGTTTCCCCCACATTCTCCTGACTTAACCACCCTTGACTTCTACCTATGGGGGACCTTAGAGGATGTGGTGTACCATAGAGAACGGGCTACACTGGCGGTACTTCAGGAAGAAATTGAAAGGGCACAGTGATACAAGGGAACATCTGGCCAGCATTGCTCCAGCAGTAGTTAGCCATAATCAGAAGTGTGTGGATGTTGATGGTAACCACTTTGAGCACCTCTTGTAAATGCAGAAGTCAAATATGATTTGCATTGATCTTGTTATAGGTACACATTGAGTCTTACAATCTTAATACAGTTTTTTCCTTTCTTAAAACGTGTATACATTTTTTTGGCACCCTCTGTATAAAAGGTTATTATATCACGGTCCAATGAGTATCTTTACAAAATCTAATGTTGGTTTAACATTAAAAACTAAATACATGTAAAGCATCACATTAAAAGAATAACAGGGGGGGAGTTCCCTGGTGGTGTAGTGGCTTAAGGCTTCGGTGCTATCAATGCTGTGGCCTGGGTTCAATTCCCAGCCAGGGAACTAACCACATTAAAAAAAAGAAGAAAGAAAGAAAGAAAAAAAAAAAAGAATAACAGAGCAAAACCATATGATTATATCAATAAATGGAGAAAAAGCATTTAATAAAATTCTCACAAAAATCTCAGCAAACTAGGAACAAAAGGGAACTTAATTCAGTCTGATAAAGGGCATCTACCAAAAATCTATATTTAACATTATGTTTATTGGTGAATTACTGAACGCTTTTTGCTTGAGAACAAAGCAAGGATATCTTTTTAACCATTTCTATTCAATATTATATTGGAAGTTCTAGTCAATGTAATACGTCAAGGATGAGAAACAAAAGACAAAAATCTTGGAAAAGCATAAATTAAGCTATTATTCATACACATAAAAATGAACTTGAAAATCCTAAGGAATCTACAAAATAGAAAAATCCTGCTAGAATATCTGCATTTAGCAAGACTGTCGTATACAAGGTAAATATTTAAAAAATAAACACTTTTTCTATATACCACTAATAAATTAAATGAAAAATGTGCAAGACTGTTACAGGAAAAACTACATGGTATTAAAAAAAAAAGACCTAAATAAATGTAGAAATATACCATGCTCAGGAATTATAAAACAATATTTTCAGGATAAATCTCCCCAAATTGATCTAATCACATTTAGCGTCTGTTGGAACTGTCAAAATGATGGTAAAGTGTTCAGAATAAAGACAGCAGAGAAAAAGAGGTTAAACTCATGGCCGTTAAGACTGCCCTACTGTGTAAGTCATTCTTAAGTTACTAAGATTTTATTCAATGACACCACCATATTTTATTGGATAGAAATGATAAATACTAGATGGGAAACTTTAAGTAGCACTGCTTTAGGATGGGGAAAGGAAAAACATAAAATGTAAAGAACCTAGAATAGCTAAAACAAATTTCAAAGACATATGATCTGAATTCAATATGTACTAAAAAGTTAAAGTAATCTAGGCTGCATGACAATGATATAACAATGGATATATAGATCAATGGAAAAGAAATCCATAAATATGTGAGTGAGTATATGTATGTCTATCCAACTGGCTTTTGAAGAGACATCTGGCAATTCAATGGAGAAAATGTAGTTTTTTCAACAAGTGGTGCTAGAATAAGTGGATATCTGTATAGAAAAAGAATGAACCTTGAGCCCTACCTCATACTACACAGAAAAGTGTATTTGAAATGAATTATAGACTTAAATGTAAAAGTTAAAACTACATTACTCTTATAAGAAGACATAGGAGAATATCTTTTTAACCTTTATCAATAAAAATCTCTGTTCTTCAAAAAACACCATTAAGAAACTAAAAAGGCAAGTCATACCAGGTCTGACAATTAAGTTCATGAACTTGCCACTGTGTGCTTACATTGGCAGCACTGTACAAACAACTTGGTTTCATAACCTTGGTATATCTGTGTCTCATAGCTGTGTTCCTGTTGACATGTGGCGGTATGTTGATGAGTGGCATTCATTATGTTGTTGTGTGTTTTTGTGTGCCATCACGAGAATGTTTGAGCTTTAATTAGAGCAATGAACAAACATTAACATTTCTTGTTAAACCTGGCAAGAGTGGAAGTGATATCAGGGACATGTTAGTCTAAGTTTATGGGAATAATGCCATGAAAAAAACAGCAGTATACAAATGGATTAAATGTTTTCCTGAAGGGAAAGAAAGTGTCGCTGATGAAGAGAGGTCAGAGCGGCCAGTAATGAGCAGAACTGATGAAAACATTGTAAAAATTCATCCAATTGTGTGTCAAAATCATAGGCTGACTGAGAAGCAGAGCAGACCAAGTAAACATCGATAGAGAAACAGGAAAATCATGGCATGAGAAAGGTGTGTGCAAAAATGGTCCCAAAAGAGTTGACTGATGAACAAAAGCAAAGGAGAGTTGAAGTTTGCCAAGCCCTTTTGGAGAGGCAAGGTGATGTTTTAGTCCACGTTACCACTGGTGATGAAACATGGGTGTACCAATATGACCCTGAAACAAAGTGTCAAAGTGCACAATGGAAGTCAGCCAATGCTTCACGATCAAAAATTTCCATCAGTCCAAATCAAGAGTCAAAATGACACTGCTAACCATTTTTTGATATCAGAGGGATTGTTCATTATGAATTTGTACCAACTAGACAAACAGTCAACCAAGTTTACTACTTGGAAGTGCTAAAAAAGCTGCATGAAGTTAGACAAAAACGACCTAAACTTTTTGCCAACAACTCATGGTTCTTGCATCATGACAATGCACCAGCTCACACAGCACTGTCTGTGAGGGAGTTTTTAGCCAGTAAACAAATAACTGTATTGGAACACCCTCCCTACTGACCTGATTGGGCCCCCAATGATACTTATTTCTTTACCCAAAGATAACAGTAATATTGAAAGAAAGACATTTTGATGATATTCAGGACATTAAGGGTCATACGATGACAGTTCTTTTTGGGGGGAGGAGGGGGTAGTTCTCTGGCTGGGAATCAAACCTGGGACACGGTGCTGAGTGCGCCAAAACCTAGCCACTACACCACTGGGGAACCCCCCAGATGACAGTTCTGATGGCCATTCCAGAAATTGCTTTGAAGGACGAACTCGGCACTGGCATCGGTGCATAGTTTCTCAAGAGGAGTACTTTGAAGGTGACCATAGTACAATAATATTCAGCAATGAGGTATGTATCACTTTTTCTAGGATGAGTTCACAAACTTAGTTGTCAGACCTCATACACTGAGAAAATATTCACAATACATATATCTGATGAAGGTTTTGTATACAAAACATGAACTCTGATATTTGTAGCAGCTCAGATTTTTTTTGTCTCTGCCCAAATCTGGAAACAATCTAAATGTCCATCAACCCATGAAATGATAAAAAGAATTTGTGAACTGATAAAAAAATCTGATGAACTACTACTCAAGAATAAAAAAGTAATAAACTAATAAAACATGGAGCAATGTGCATAAATCTCCAAAACATATGGTGAGTAAAAGATGCCATATATAGGCATATACCATGATTTCATTTATACAAAGATTTAGAACATGCAAAATTATCTTATATGACAGAAATCAGATTAATGGTTGCCTGGCCAGAGGTTTGTGGAGGTAGGGGTAGGGGCTTACTGCAAGTGGCACAAAGTATTTTCTGGGAGATGGACTCTTTGTATATTAATTGGGGTGTTAGTTACACAGGTACATTGTTAAAGCTGATATATGCATTTTATTAAATGTAAATTTCAACAAGTTACTGAAACGTTGAAGAAAACAGCAGAAAAATCTTATCAAAGAAAATTTTAGATATACTAAGATGTATCAAAATTAATACCTGTTATTTCTAAAACTATATAGCACCAGATATTAAACTGAAGAAACATTCACTGACCACGTACTTGGTGACCATCCACTGTGGAGCACCATGAAGTCAAAACCTAATTGTCAGATGATCAGTGTTTTTATCACTTCATACAGTTTAGAATAAAATATGTGCAAAATTAATTGATGAGCTATGACTCATATAGGACATTATTCATTGATATGATGAAATTATAGGAATAGTCTTGTTTTTCTTGTTTAGCATCTGTTGGAGCTGTTAAAATGATGGTTCAAGACGGTAGAAAAAAGAAGTCAAATTCATGGCATTTAAAACTGCCACACTGTATAAGTCATTCTTAAGTTACTAAGATTTTATTGAATTATACTTCCATATTTTTATTGGATAGAAATTATAAATACTAGATGGGAAATTTTGAATAGCCCTGATTTAGGATGGGGAAAGAAAAAACATTTTCTGTTCTTCAAGTTCCATAAAATTCTAATAATCCAAAGCTCCTTGAATTTTTCTTTCAATTTTTCCCAAATCTCATATCGCGATAGCCTGTCTGAGCTTGAATGGCAAAATTTAAATGTCATTCAGGACCAAGTGAATACCACTTGTATTTGCATTCTTTAAAAAGTAGAAAAACATTAACCTTTTGTTTTATTGAATTAAAATGCCACGGAAATGCTGATGTAGTCTTGGGAGACTGAAATACTTTTACAAAGAAGAATAGCTGTCATTTATTAAACACAAAGAACACTTACTTGATAGGATGCCTTCTGACAAAAAGCAGATTGGTATTCTCATCATAGAAAAGGCATTATAAAAAAAATCTAGCCTAGACCTCTGAGATTTGAATAATTTAAAGCTGCATTTGGTGCAATTTGAATTTTTCTTTAGGGAGGCAAAGTTAAATACCTTTAATTTGTTCTAATTATTTCAAATTTGCAAGTTAATTATGGCTGATCATTAAATAACAAAAAGGACTATCATCTCCATAGAGTTTTACCTCCTACCCTCTGCATTACTTAAGCTAGATTTTAGTATGCATGAATTAACTTTCTAAATAATCACACGGTTTGACTAAATGGCTCAGTAAAATGAGCTCTGATCCTCAGAATAAGCTTTAATGGACATTAGAAATGCTATTGGGACTCATATTACTTACATTGTAAGTATTTTTAATGGGGCCTTATTTACTAATTTTTATTTACTGCTCAAGTTAGAACATAATGTATGTAAAATACATAATAATATATATAATACATATAATATATTATTCTGTTTTACTGGAGGAATAGTCCAATCTTTGGGACAATAAAAACAAATGTCTATTTAACATCAACTAAATTCATTTTGAAATATGCAGGGATGTGATGATGGATTTTAACTTGTTTCAGCTGTTCATCTTAATGATTCAATCTAGCAAAAATAGTATATAAATGGATCCAATGACGTGCTAAGTGATACAAGTAGCAAAAGGAAGTCCAATAAGCTAGTATTTAAATTCTACCTACTATTAATATTTCAAAAGAAAGAATTCATGGTTTCTTGAGCTGGGAGAGGTTCTAATTATCATTCCTGTGTATACTTGGCAACCAATGAATGTGAAGCCAGATGGCACATAACCCTACTGCTTAGAACTCTTAAAAGGAATTTTCCTAAACATCCCAACTAAATCTTCATATTTCCCAGACATGGACCTGTCAATCAGAACAAAATATTCTAAGACCAAGGAATTTCAAAAATGAACTATTTCAGAGATCCAAGATGGTAGAGTAGAAAAACACTGTGCTTGTCTCCTCACATGACCACATTAAAATTACAACTAAATTATAGAACAATCAACCTGGAGAATCAGAATGAAAGTTTTATAACTAAGGGTATAAAGAAGAAGCCACATTGAGACTGGCAGGAAGGGTGGAGATAGGAACAGGTTGGCCCTACACCTGTGTGTGTCAGTTGAGAATTAGGAGGGTTATCTGGGCTGTGGAAGTCCCCCCCCCAAAAGTGAGGGACCCCAGCCCAACACTGGGTTCCCCAGCCCAAAGTACCAATGGTGGGAAGAGGAAAACAAACAACATATGAATGGGAAAAATGGGATTTTTGACTGTCTCTACAAAATGAAAGGCTGTGGAAAACCCAGAGGACATGTACACAGAGTCACTAAATTTCAGCCACACACCCTGGACTCCAGCAGAGAAACAGTGATTTGGGAAGTGTCAGAGACATACAGGGAGACACTGAGTTGTGTGGCTTGAGGGCAAAGACTAGAGGGATAGTGGCCATTTTCCCTGTGTAGAATCCTCCTGTGCAACCGGTAGGCTGGTGCCATCTTTCCTGTGTTGAGCTCTCCTCCACATGGCCAAATGGGAATATGAACTGACTTAGTGAACAACTCTCATTCCACCCTGGTGACTCCCTGGGGCCCTGCTTCACCAAACTTGTGTAATGCTGAAGGCACTTTCTCAGTGAGCAGCCAGCCCCATCTGTATTGCACTCTGTCTTGGAAAACTCTTGCGGGTCTGTTGGTCCCAGGATACTCTGGGCTTTTTGCAGAGCTGCCTCAGGCCTGGTTTTGGTGGCAGCTACCCTTGGTTATCAGTGTGGCCTTTCCCACGGGCTTCCAGCTCCAGAACAGGCAGTGACCAACCACAGATCACTTTGTAGCTCTTACCAGATAGTTCCTGGCCAGTCACAGGCAGTTCCTGACCTGGGCCTGCACTGGAGCCCCTCCCAAGAGACCCTAAAACCAACATAACTGGAGGTTGGCTTCAGACCACAGCAGAGAATAACTCAATTAGCCCCACAAGCAGTTCACCCAAATGGTGGTCTCAACAGGTACCAAATGTCACTTCATGAGTTAAGCCCCCTGCATAGCAGCTTGTAAGCTGTGAACACAGTCAAACCCCACAGCCAGTCAACCTGAGGGTCAAACTCATCCACTGACATGCCAATAGTTATCAAGGATGAACTATAACAGGAGGGTACACACAACCCACACAAGGGACAATCCTGGAGCACCCAATGTAGGTGACCAGGGAGACTGTGCCACTGGGCCCCACAGGTCACATACTACATAAGGCCACCTGGCCAAGACTGGGAGATGTATGAAATCTACCTAATACATAGAAACAAAGAGAGACAGCCAAAGTAAGAAAACAAAGAAATGTGTCCCAAATGAAGGAACAGGACAAAAATCCAGAAAAAGAACTAAACAAAATAGAGGCAAACAACCTCCTAAATACAGAGTTCAAAACACTGGTTATCAGGATGCTCAAGGAACTTAGTGAGAACTTCAACAAAGAGATAACAAGCATAAAAAAGGATACAGAAACCATAAAAAGAATCAGTCAGAAGTGAAGAAGAATACAATATCTGAAATGAAAAATACACTACAAGGAATCACCAGCAGTCTAGATGAAGCAGAGGATTGAATCAGTGATTTGGAAGACAAGGTAGCAGGAAACACCCAATCACAACAGCAAAAAGAAAAAAGAATTACAAAAATGAAGATAGTTTGAGACCTCTGGGACAACATCAAGTGTAACAACATTCACAGCATAGGGGTACTAGAAGGAGAAGAGAGAAAGCAAGGGATTGAGAACCTACCTGAAGAAATAGTAACTGAAAATTTTCCTAACCTGGTGCAGAAAATAAAGACATACAAGCCCAGGAAGTGTAA
The DNA here is from genome assembly GCA_004026885.1 of Lyroderma lyra. Lineage (NCBI taxonomy): Eukaryota > Metazoa > Chordata > Mammalia > Chiroptera > Megadermatidae > Lyroderma > Lyroderma lyra. The sequence continues at coordinate 86,109 of PVJL010002702.1, forward strand.
AGTCCCAAATAAGATGAACCCAAAGCAGCCCACACTAAGACACATTATAATTAAAATGGCAAAGATTAAAGACAAAGGAAGAATCATAAAAGCAGCAAAAGAAAAGCAACTAATTACTTACAAGGGTCATAAGACTGTCAGCTGATCTCTCAAAGAGAGACTTTGCAGGCAAGAAGAAATTTGCATAAAATACAATATTCAAAGTGATGAAAAGCAAGGACCTACAACCAAGACTACTCTACATAGCAAGGCTATAATTTTAAGTTGAAGGACAGATAAAGAGCTTCCCAGACAAGAAAAAGTTTAAGGAGTTTATCATCACCAAACCAGTATTACAAGAAATGTTAAAGAGACTTCTTTAAGAAGAAGTGGGGGAGGGAGGGTGGGAGAAGAACATAAAGATAAATAATAAACTGGCAACAACTATGTATCTATTAATAATCACTTTAAATGTAAATGCATTAAATGCTCCAATCAAAAGACATAGGGAACCTGAACATATAAGAAAAGAAGATCAAACATACAGTATATATATGAGACCCATATCAGATAGAATGACACACACAGACTGAAAGTAAAGAAATGAAACAGATATTTCATGGGAATAAGGGGAAAAAAATTTCAGGTAGCAATACTTATATCAGCAAAATAGACTTTAAAACAAAGGCTATAATAAGAGACAAAGAAGAACACTACATAATAATAAAGCGATCAATCCAACAAGAAGATATAACCCTTGTAAACATTTATGTACCCAATATAAGAGCATCTAAATATATAAAGCAAATATTGACTGACATAAAGGGAGAGATCCACAGTAATACAATCATACTAGGGGACTTTAATACCCCATTACACCAATGGACAGATCTTCCAGACAGAAAATCAACAAGGAAACAGTGGCCTTAAATGACATACTAGACCGGATGAACTTAACTGATATTTTTAGTGCATTTCACTCCAAACCAAGAGAATATATCTTCTTTTTCAAGCGCACATGGAACATTTTCTAAGGCAGACCACATGTTAGGCCACAAAACAAATCTCAAAAAATTTGCAAAGATTAAGATCATATCAAGCATCTTCTCTGACCACAATGGTATGAAACTAGAAACAATGACAAGAAAAACACTGAAAAACACACAAACACAAAGAGGCTAAATAACATGCTACTATATAACCAATGGGACAATAACAACATCAAATAAGAAATCAAAAGATACCTTGAGACAAATGAAAATGAAAGCACAATGACAAGTGAAAACAATCCTAAGAGATATTCATAATAATATGGGCATACTTCAAGAAGCAAGAAAAATCTAATACAATATA
>PVJL010002702.1:87540-184796 GCA_004026885.1 Lyroderma lyra
AAAAAAAAAAAAAAAAAAAGAAAGAAAGAAGGAAATAATAAAGATCAAAGAGAAATGAAATAAATAGACAATACAAAAGATCAGTGAAACCAATAGCTGGTTCTTTGAAAAGATAAACAAAATTGATAAACCTTTAACCAGACTCATCAAGAAAAAAGAGAGGACCTAAATAAATAAAATCAAATGAAACAGAAGTGACAATGGACACCACAGAAATGCAAAGGATTGTAAAAAGATATTACAAAAAATTACATACCAACAAATTGGACAATATAGAAGAAGTAGATGAATTTCTAGAAAGATAACCATCTTCTAAGACTGAATAAAGAAGAAACAAAAAATTGGAACCGAGTGATTACTACTAACGAAATTGAGTCAGTAATAAAAAACTACAACATATAAAATTCCTTAACTCTAATGGCTTCAATAGCTGAATTTTACCAAACATTCAAAGAACAATTAAACTTATCCTTCTCAAACTATTCCAAAAAATCCAAGAAAAGGGAACATTCCCAAGTTCATATTATGAGGCCACCATTACCCTGATTCCAAAACTACACAAAGACATTACAAAAAAAAAATTATAGGTCAATATCTCTGATGAACATAGGTGCAAAAATCCTCAACAAAATATTAACAAAATGAATTCAGCAATATATTAAAAAGATCACACTCCATGATCAAGTGGATTCATTCTTGGGGTAGAAGGTTGGTTCAATATCCGCAAATCAAGATGATACACCACATAAACAAAATGAAAGATAAAAATTATATGATCATATCAATAGAAGCAAAAAAAAGAAAAGCTAAATGGAAATAGAGAAAACGTGTCTCATCATAATAAAGTAGGATGATTAGATGTACTGTTTTAAATGGGACAAAAAACACAAGGTACTATCCTGTTTCAAATGGTACATATGGTCAGCCTACTGACACCATGAATTTAGCTCATTTAAAATCTGGTCAGCCTATAATAAAGGACATATACAACAAACCCACAGCTAATGTCATACTCATTGATGACAAGCTAAAAGCATTCTCCTTAAGACCAGGAACAAAACAAGGATGCCTACTTCCAACATTTTATTCAACAAAGAATTGGCAGTCTTAACCACAGCAATCAGATAAGAAAAAGAAACAAAAGGCATCCAAATTGGAAAGAAAGAAGTAAAATTGTCATTACTTGCAGATGATATGATACTATATATACAGAACTCCAAAGATTCCACCAAAAACTATTAGGACTAATAAATGAATTCAGTAAATTGGCAGAGTACTAAATTAATATTCAAGAATCAGTTGCATTTTTACATAGCAACAATGAACTGTCTGAAAGAGAAATTCAGAATACAATTCCATTTACAATTGCATCAAAAAATTAAAATACCTAGAAATAAATTTAACCAAGATATAAAAGACCTGTGTTCAGAAATTATAAGACACTGAAGAAAGAAATAAGTGGAAGCTTATAGTGTGCTCATGGATAGGAAGAATTGACATAGTTAAAATGTACATACTACCCAAAGCAATCTATAGATTCAATGCAATCCCTATCAAAATACCAATAGCATTTTTCACAGAACTAGAACAAATAATCTTACAATTTATATGGAACCATAAAAGACCTTAATAGCCACAGCGATCTTGAGAAAGAAGAACAAAGTAGAGATATCGCACTACCTGATATCAAACTATACTACATGGCTCCAGTAATCAAAAACGCATGGTACTGTCATAAAACCAGAACATAGATCAATGCAAGAAAATAGAGAATCCAAAAATAAATCCATGCCTATATGGTCATTTAATCTATGACAAAGAAGGCAAGAACATACAGTGGGGTAAAGACAATCTATTCAATAAATGGTGCTGAAAGAAATGGGACAGATACATGCAAAAAAAAAAAAAAGAAACTGGACTATGTTCTTACACCATATATAAGAATAAACTCAAAATGCATTGAAGACTTAAGTGTAAAACTTGAAACCATAAAACTCATAGAAGAAAATATAGTCAGTAAACTCTCTGGCATTGTTCTTAGTGATACTATTTTCTGATTTCCTTAAGCAAGGGAAAGAAAGAAAAAGTAAACAAATGGGACTATATCAAACTAAAAAGTTTCTGCACAGCAAAGAAAACCACCAACAAAAGGATAAGACAGCCTACTGAATGGGAAAAGATATTTGCCAATGATATATCTGTTAAGGGGTTAATATCCAAAATTTATAAAAAACTCATAGAACTCAATACCAGAGGACCAGAACAGACATTTCTCCACAGAGGAAATAAATACACATGGCAATAGACATATGAAAAGATACTCAACATTACTAATCATCAGAGAAATGCAAATTAAAATCACAGTGAGATGTCATTTCATGTCAGGATGGCTATCGTAAATAACTCAACAAATAAGTGATAGCAAGGATGCAGAGAAAAGGGAATTTTTGTGCACTGTTCGCAGGATTGCAAATTGGTACAGCCCCTATAGAAAATGACTTGGTGGTTCCTCAAAAAGTTAAAGATAGAACTACCTTATGACCCAGAAATTCCATTTCTGGGTATTTATCCAAAGAAATTCAAAACACTAATTTGAAAAGATACATGCATGCTATATTCACTGCTGCACTATTTACAAAAGTTAAGATATGAAAGCAACCCAAGTGCCCATCAATAGATAACTGGAGAAAGAAGTGGTACATATACACAATGAAATATTACTCAGCCATAAAAAAGAATGAAATCTTATCATTTGCAACAACATAGATGGACTTAGAGGGTATTATGCTCAGTGAAATAAGTCAGACTGAGAAAGACAAATACGATATGATCTCACTTATATGTGTAATCTAAAGAAAAAAATAAACAAAACAGAAACAGATTCATAGATACAGAGAACAAATTGATGCAGAGGGAAGGGGGATTAGGGAGCCAGGTGAAAATATTGAGGGGATTAAGAAATACAAATTGGTAGCTACAAATAGTCATAAGGTTGTAAAATATAGCACAGAGAATATAGTCAATAATGTTGAAACAACTATTAATAGTGCCAGGTAGGTACTAGACTAATGTGGGGGGATCATTGTATAAAAAAATATAAGTGTCTAACCACTATGCTGTATATCTGAAACTAATAAAAAACAACACTGAATGTCAACTGTAACTGGAAAAAAATTTAAAAAGGAAATATTCTATATACTGTCACATCTATTTTTCCACTCCAAAATCATCAATACATATTTAGTTTTCCTATATCCAATAAATATTATCTGAGAACCTACTATGTGTCACTTCTTTGTTTGGGATTGGGAGTACACAAAGGAATCTTTGGATATTTACAGGTAAACAGGAAGAGATAGCTAGCTCAACAATGAATATATAATGTGGCAGGTGTTAGGATGGCAATGTAAATAAAGTGCTATATGGAGCCGATACACGTTACAAGAAGCTTGTGAGAAGAGAATGGAGGATCATGAAGGAGATGAGGTTAGCAAAGTCAGAAAAACGGAATGATAATGGTAACTTACTAGCATATGCTTTGTAAAAGTCACTGGCATGGTCCTTGGCTCTAAAAGATGTGGCCATCCCAGTAAAGAATTTATTTACTGATGTTAATCAAATCCCTTAGGAGTGCTGGGTAGAATAATGGTCTCTGCAAGACAACAGGTATATTAAAGGCAGAACAGATATACTTTAGATAAGCATGGCAGGGGAAAGAGAGGAGTCTGACCCTGAAGGGTAGTTAGGGCAGCACAGTAGTGTAGAATATTAGCTTTGACATCAGACAGAACTGACTACTGTATAACTATTTATAAGGTCCGATAGCTGTGATTTCTTAAGCAAGTTACTTAACCTCTCTGAGCCTCATTCTCCTATTTATAAAATGAGGTTAATAATAGTATGTAACTCAGAGTTGTTGTGAGGATTACATGTATTAACATATTTAAGATATACAAAAGAGTGTCCAGGACATAAATACTACCTAAATGCTAGCTTCTAATATTATTATTTTTGTTACTATTTATATTACTATTAAATGAGGCAACATCTAAAAGACTTAGAGCATAATCTAGTAGATTTTCAATTAGTTATTACAGATTAGCTGAATAGATGGATGGTGTAATAGCTGAGAGTAAAGAGAGGAGATTACTGCGGCAGGGGGAGAGATAATTGGATTAGGTCTGAAGCCCTTGGAATTTGAGGGATCTGTACATCTTTGGACTAGGTGATATTATCATGCAGTTATAAAGACAGGTTTGAACCTGAGGAAGGAAAATCTGAGACTTGGGGCAAAGATTTAGAGTTATCAGCACAGAGATATGGTCTAAAGTCCTGGGAATGAATTAAGATTTCTCACAGAAAAGAGGATGGAGTTGCCAATATTTAATAGTAGGAAGAGACACAGGAAGTAGTAAAATACTTTGGGGGGAGAGGAAGGAAAAGCCAACAGGGAGATAAGTAGAGAAAAAAGAAAGAATAGTTTCAAGAAAACAAGGAAATGAAAGAGGTTATCAGAAAGTTTAGCTGTTTAACTTGCTATTGAGAAGTCAATTAAGATGAGGATTAAAAAAAGTAAAAAGATTTGGGAATTAGGAGGATACTTGTGGCTATAGGGAGCATGGTTTTAGCTGAGTGATACAGTAGAGGAGGAATTAAAAGAAAATTGAGGAGTGGAAACAGAAACAACGTAGATTAAGCTCTCAAAATGTTTGAAAAATGAAAATGATAGGGCAGTAGTTCAATGGCAAGACAAAATTTAGGCAAAGATGAGGGTGTGAGGGTGTGAGTGTGTGTGTGTGTGTGTGTGTGTGTGTGTGTATGTATGTGTGTGTGTGTTTAAGGAGAAGAATCTTGGAGCATGTAGAAAAAAAGCCTGGAGATGTATGAGAAGAGGTACTGATGCAGTGAAATTGTTGAGAAAATAGGAAGGAAATGTGAAGGAGGCACTGATGCAGGAGATATTTGGATGTGAGATCTCTATGGGCCCTCTAAGCAGCAATGCCTGACAGGCACTTTGAAATGCGAACTCTGGAGAGAGGTCAGTGCCTCACACAAAGATGTAACCTTTACCATATAATTAGAGATTAGGGCAGCACTCATTTTTAGTGAAAGTATGCTTTTTACTTGACATGTCACTGGATCTTAATTTGCTTCCTCACCAAAGGGAATATAGCTGGAATTTCATTACTTATAATATCTTTAATTGTTCCCAGAAGAAGCAGCAACTGAAGGAGAGTTAAGAAGAAAATGGTGATGAAGTTGCACTAAGTAAAACATTGCTTAGTAGCCATCTCCAAATCAGTAATTTAAAGTTCTGTTGCTCTGATCTTCAGAATTTCTTCATGCTCTTTAATAAGGAAAACAGCTCTTTAAGTCAATTAATATATATTTCAATGTAGAATAAGTACTTTAAAAAAAACTTTTTAAAAGTATGTAAGAGAAGTTAACACTTGGGATCATAAAAATGACAGTTTAATATAAACTAAGAAACACAAGTATAAACAAAAGTATAAAGACTGCCCACTACACAGATTCCTAAGTGTAACTACCATGCCCTACTCTTCTGAATCCCCAGTGATGCCCTCCATGGGAATGTACACAGAGAAGAGGCCCAACATACAACCACTGAAGAAATGATTATAATTTGGAGGCATGTGTGGGATAAAACAACAGAATCTGAGTTAGTTAACTGTTACCATATTTTTTTTATTCTGAACCATTCACAGTTATTCCTTGATCTATACAATCCATATTTTAATTTCATCAAAGCATTACTTATGAAGCTTCAAAAATTTGGCATAAGATGAGAAAGGTATTAATTATAAGGTCATGTTTATAGTATGCCAAAAAACATCTTGCGAATGAACCAAAAATATAATACAAAATTTTAGAACCGATGCTAACCAAAACCAAGGTACCAAAGACTTATACATTTTCCTGGAAATGTCGAAAAACTTGATGGTGGTCAGTTAGACTGTGGGTGGAAATCAAGTTCCAATGGTGAATTTATACACAGCCGTAATGTAATTGAAGATACAAGGGAGGACCAGTCCATGTTTCTGCTAGCTCTAAAGTGGTTCTCAAAATATGCCTGAAGATGTAAAAAATATATAATACTAAAATACCACCCACATTTTCTGGTATTTATAGAATCATATGTTTTGAAGTCTGACAACTGAGTGAAACAATTACTTAGCAAGAAGCCATATTAAGAGTCTTCCTTGTCTCCTTAGACCCAACAGAGGAAAGGATCTCCTAGGGCTGTGATTATTATACAGGGTACAAGCAAGCTGGTAATGTAAGACTTAGAATTAATAAACCTTTTATATATAAAAAATAATAAAATATGTAATACATAATAATACTAAGATGTTATTGCCTTTTTCACTTTCATGCTTTCATGAGAGTACAGTGAAATTTTCCAGGAGGTACGTGACAGTAATATCACAGCAGATTGAATACTAGAAGCAGATGTGAGGAAACAGCTGTCTTCTATTAAGTCAGACATTAAAAAGATTTGCAAAAATGTAAAGCAATGATGCTCTTCTCACTAAATTATTTTTGTTTTGGAAAATACAATTTTCATAAAAATATATTATTTATATTAATATGCAATGGGTTTACTATTACTGTTCTTAAATGAATAAATAAAAATCATGTTTCAATATCTAATACAGTAAATATTAGTAGATATAACCTACACTAAATAGATACAACATACATAAAATTCTTTAGAGTCCTCAACAAAATTTAAGAGTGTAAAGCAGTCCTGAGATCAAAATGTTTGAGAACTTCTATTCTATGTAGCATGATAAATGGTGAGTCCATGGAAATAATGACCATTTTCTTTGGGAAAATGAATGCTTGATATGGAAGATTCCAGAGCATCAATAGCAAGAGAAAATTTTCTTATAAAAGTTTTGATTAAAAAAACGAGTATACAGTAAAAATGACTTTTGGGGGGCATATCGTTCTATGAATTTTAACACATATATAAATTCTTTTAATTATCACCACAGTCAAGATACAAAATAGTTCCATCGGCCTAAAAAGCTCCCCTACTATTCTTACATAGTTACACCGTCTGGCAACCATAGATATGTTCTCTATCACTACAGTTTTGTCTTTTCCAGAATGTCACATAAATGCAATTGAACTGGATTCAATTTTTCTTTTGAGATTAGCATCTTTCTTTCAGCACAATATATTTGAGAGTCATCTTAGCTGTTGAGTCTATCAATAGTTCATTTCTTTTTTATTACTGAGTTGTATTCCATTGCATTGACTAACCACAGTTTATTTATCCATTCATCCACTGGATGACATTTGTGTGGTTTCCAGATTTTGGCTACTACAAATATAAGTTACTATGAAGCTACAAGTAACCAAAGGAAGCTCCTAAATTTCAGTCAGAGGGTAAAGTAGGAAGTCTTCTGCCTTTTACCACTGATAATACCATGTTTAAGAAGGAGCCCTGTTCCTGTATTCGCAACAAAAGTTTTGTGACAAACTTTAAAAATACTATTCAATGTTCCTGAGAACAGACATTAAGGAAAATGCTTATTCTTCATTTCCTTCATTCAAAGGAAAGTCAACTTACCTTCAAATAAACTTCTTGGGCATTTATCAGGAGTTCCCATTCCAATTTGTCCTTCCCCTTTGCCCATTCAAGAAACTTCCATTAACCTCACCTGATCAACAAGCATCAAAAAATTAACCCATTTTCTAATATTTACAGAATCATGTATTTTAAGGTCTAACCACTGAGTAAAACAACTAGCAAGAAGCCCTATCAAGAGGCTTCCTTGTCTCCTTGAATTCAACAGAGCAAAGGATCTCCTTCTAGGGCTTTGATTATTATATAGGGTACAAGCAAGCTGGTAATATAAGACTTAGAATCAATGAACCTTCTATAAAAATTGTGGGCACACCATCATGCTACAAGATCTTTTGTGTTTTCATACACTTAATATGACCATAAGTATATACACATCATTCTCCATCACAGGGACCTCAGGATTGGCTCAGCCATTCAGAGCAGGCAACTTTAGGTATATGAATAGCAATTTTGAAATCCCCCCCGCCCATTTTTTTTGCTAATAGATTCTATTCATAGAACCATTCCCCACTGAAGTAATGAGAATGTAATGGAAAGCTGAGAGGAAAGGAAAAACAGCATTTTAGAGGGATTCAGAGAAAACACTTAAAAGGGATGCATAATTAGAGGAGCCAGTTTTGAGTTAGAAAATCATGAATTACTTATAGTTGGCATGGGACATGGCCTGGCACCCATTTGACCCAGAAACCTTCAACAGTATGAAAAGCCCCAGAGTATAAGGAGGAAATGAAAGCTTTTATTACCCCAGTGTGATTAGTTTGAAGGAAATCAATCATGTTACCTTAATGTTAATAGCTATACATAATTTATACAAAGACAGTCCTTTGCATATTTCTCATGTTTGTTGCTATTGGCATCACGGTATAGTTTTTAAAATCTGCAGTGCAAAACTGGTCTCTATTGATGTGCTGTTTTGCAAAAAGGCTTTTGTGCAGAAAGTGTGTTTCATCAAAAACCTCATTGCTAGGTACCATGCTGGACTGCTTGCTGGAGGAAAAATGAGGAGCAGGGAGTTGCTATAAAATAACGACTTGGCCATGAAAAACAAATCATGACAGCATATTATGTCTATTAGTTAATTCATTTAGAAATACAAGCTCTTTTTTTTTTTTTCATTGCTCAAAGGCTCTGCAAACACAGAATCAAGTGATGAGAAACCATGGTTCAAAAGGTTGATTTCAAAAAGCACTACTCAGCCACTTTTGGCACATACCTGCTCTGGAGAGCAAGGACGATTTTGATACTACTGTGAATCTCCAGTGGCCTTAAAAATATGCAAAAACTATTTGCTAAAGATAATGACAAGAGTCATAATAAAATGTTTACTGAACACCAGTTACATTATAGCAGGATATGTAAGTCATAAGTTAATTCACACAAAAAGCACAATCTGAGCATAGAAAAGATCTTGGTTAGTTGGTTCCCAAACTAGACATCACCTGGGAGCTTTCTGAAGATACAGATTCCTAGCCCTCATTCAAAGAAACTGTGATCTAGTAAGTTGATGTTAAATGTTCTTGGCTTCTTCCATTATTTCTCCTATATCCTGGATTTCATTTCTCATAGCTCCATGAAGGGACTAAATAATACCTACCTACCTATACGGCTTCCTCTGATCACTGTTTTGACTGCATCCCACAGGTTTTTATATATTCTGCTTTCACCTTCATTCAGTTCTACAGTTTCAATTTTAACTGGAGAGTCAGTTTTCTCTATAAAATAAATTATATTTTCACCAGATACACATTTTGTTATTTTCCTTGAAGCCCTACCAGCATGGCTATTATCACTCTTTAATTTTTGCCAATATGAAAAATGAGAAGTGACAGTTGACTGCTTTTTCCTTGTAAGAACCTAGGGACAGACCATTCCAGACGGAGGAAACTGCAAGTACAAAGGGGTTGGGATGAAAACATGCTTAGTGTATTTGAGGAATTGCAAGGCCACTGTGACTGGAACATCCTGAGCAGCGTGATAGCCGTACACAATGAGGCCAGAGAAGTATGCAAGGACCACATGAAGTAGGGCTTTGTAAACTGGGGTAGAGTTTAGATTTCTATTTCAAGAATGATTAGGAGCCATTAGAGGGTTTTAGCAGAGGACTGACATGGATTTGGACCTACGTTTTAAAATTAACAACTCTACCGTGACAAAAAAGGGATGTAGGAGTTCCAAGTAGAAACAGGAATATCAGTTAACTGCACTAATCTGGATGGAAATGGTGGTGGTTTGGATTAGAATGGAACCAATGTAAAGAGGAAAAATGATAGAAAGTAGATAATTTTGGAAGTAGAGTCAATAGGATTTACTAATGAACTGTATATGGAGGATGAAGGAAGGAGGAATATAAATCAAGGTGGTTTATGTAGTTTTTGACTTGAGCAATAGGGTGCAAATCTATCTGAAATGGGTAGGAAAGCTAGAAGTTTGGATTTTCCAAACATCTTTTTTTGTCATCTTAGTGGTATTCTATAGGAGAGAGCGGTAACCAACTGTTCCATATGCTTTCTTAGATCAGAAATCATCTTAGAATTAGGAATCATGCCCAGAATAAACACCTAGTTCATTGGCATATAATATGCAGAATTCATTTCTTTATTTAAATTTTAAATACATTTTATCCATCTTTATCCTCCTGCCACCTCCATAGTTTTTCAGAAATCCTCAAGATTACCAATAAAGGTTTAGCAGCTTTATCTATAGGACCTTTTACTACACTGAGATGTATATAAACTAAATGGGAAGAAATTAATTTATATATCTATACTGTGTTGATATAGGGGTTGTCTGGAAAGTATCCAGCCATGTAATATGAAAAATAGAGGCATCTATGGCTGGATTTTATCCAGACAGCGCTCGTGTGTGTGTGTGTGTGTGTGTGTGTGTGTGTGTGCGTGTGTGTTATGTATTTTAAATAAACTCATCATCTATATTTTGCCTCTGTTCTCTTGTACCACTGGTAGTTCCACTCTTTCTAGACCAAAGAGCATTCATCTTGAGAATAAAATAATTAAGTAGTGTTTCATTCTCCTTGCCATGTGTTAACATTATTTAGGTCCTAAACCATAAGTCTATCCTTGGTTTGCCCTTAATCCTTTAAACAAAATCAAATAAGCTATTTTAGTCATCCATGGTATGTTTTAAAAACCCTATACCTATTTTGGGCTTTTTTTTTTAATAGTTCTTGATGTTCTTTGAAATTCTTATACCTACTCTTGGATGTATCTTCCTATTTTTGCAGCCACAGTTGAAAGAATCCTCTCATCATTCCTCAATTAATTGAATTGCATGATCAGAATTACTCTTTTGGTAGTTTTGCAGCTCTTTTCACTCTTATCTTTTTGAGTTTCAGATCAGAAAATCATGCTTCTCTTTTCTTAAGTTTTAGTTACACATCTAATTAAGACCGATTTTTCATTTGTCAGAGCTAGGCTGAACTTGACAACTCTACTGGTTGTCTTCATCTCCTTTTAGGATATGAAATGCTAAAGACAGCCAATCAAGAATTCTTAGAGTAGATTAAGATTTCCAGTTTTCCTTTCTCATTGATTTTACTGAAATGCTTTCTAGTATAACAACAAGAGAGAATGCTTTCTGTTTTGAATCTGACAACCATCCTATAAAGTTTTCTTAAGACAGGCCGGGGAAACCAAGGCTTAGCAAGAGTAAATAATTTTCTGAAGTACATACAACTAATGGCAGAGCTAAGATTAGATCCCAGGTCTCATTGCAAAGCCTGAGCTATTACATCATTGCACTATCTTGTCTTATAATGATCCATTCCCAGGATTACGGAAGCCCACACGCGTGTGTATTTTCCTGACATAAATCACTAACGACTTCAATGTCCTAAGAGATTGACTTTTCAAAAAGGCAGTACAAATTCAATATGTCTAAAATCAGTTGGACATGCAATGCCACCAGATGACTTTTCTTTTCTGTGTTTTCCTGGTCAGCTCTCTTTCTCTGTTTCAAGCTCTTCAAACTTTTGATTCCACCCTCAATCAGGCCCGTGACTTCCTCATCTTCTTCCCTAAACTCAAGCAGATCCCTCACCTCTTGATTCACGTGGAGAATTGAGAATAGCACATGGGAACACCTTCAACCACTGTCCTTTCCACACTCCCTCCTGTTACAGCGGGTAAAGTCTTTTTTCTCTTGACTAACGTTCATTCTCTCACTTGTAATTCAGATTCCAGTTCCTGTGTTGCTGGGATCTATCCATTTCATTGAGAGCCCCCCTCTCTCCTGTACTTTCAACCTCTTTATCTTTATGCCTCCTTACCATCTACATTTAAACAGCTCTGTTTCTTGTCTAGCTTAACAAAATCCTCCTTTGACTCTCCATCTTCTTGCAGCCATGGTTGCCTCCCTCCTCTCCTTTCAGGGCCAAGTCCCTTTGTTATTCCTATCCAGTTCCTCACCTTTCACTCAATCCAAAGCCCATCATCTTCCAGCCCAACTATCTCCAAATCCAATGACACATATTCAGATTTGTCACACTTTTTCTTTCAGCATGATACAGAAAATATCATTAACCTTCTTGAAACACTTTCTGTCCTTGATTTTTATGATGTCATTTTCTCTTGGTTTTCCACCAGTCTCTCTTACTGCTTGTCAGTCTCTGTTGTAGCTTCCTCCTCCCTGGTTTATTCCTAAATTGTTGCTATTTGAGGTTCTGTTTTAGTCTCATGTTATGTCACCTAAATGCATTCAAATTTTAAATGTTTAAACACATTGTGCTAACCAAACTGTATTTGTAGGGTTGATTCAGCCTGGAGGCCCACCAGTTTCAGCCTTCTTCGATAATCTCCTCTGGAGATTATCTGAGTTTCCTTTATTTCAATGACAATTCATATGTTTCTCTTTCTCAAACATTTCATTCATTCATTTATTTACCTAACTAATAACCATGAGGCCTGAGTCACTTTAAGAAACTTAAAATGCAGTAGAAGTATTGTCATTTTATTTTCAACATGCTAAACATATTAAGTCTATAGGTATTGCTTTCAAACCCTCTTCCTAGATATTTTCTCATATGAAATATGGATATTTTTTCCTAGTCTGTATGTCAAGTCACATCTACTATCCTAGATAATATGCCCAGTTTGATCCCACTAACTTGTCTGTATTTGCTATAGTTCTCTTGATCAGGTCAGCTAGCTCTTCCCAATATAATGCTTTTCCCATCATTATACTCTACTTAAAGCTAAGACCCATTTTTCTAGTTGATGAAGAACATGATCCTACTACTGAAATGTATTTTTGTAATATGTAGTCATACCTTCAAACTTTCATAAATAATTAGATACGAAGAATCTCGATAAATTCTTTTAAACAATATACTCATACATAGAGGTCCTAATGATGGCACACTTTCTTATGAATTATGTAAGGCCTACATAATGGTACCTTCAAATGGGTATAAGGGAATCATCAACTAATCAGATGAACTCCTTTCTTACACAAGACAACAATAGATTTCCTTGATTCTGCTAGAACCTAGAAATTTTCTCTACTGTTTTGTGTTTTCAAATTGTTACTCATATGCAGAATGGTAACAATTAATTCTTTTCCAAGTTTCTTTACATAGATTACACACTGATAAATGAATGAGTTGGATCATGCCTCTGTAAGCTCTTTAAGCTCTAAAACTTTAAATAGTCATCTTTATATTCTGGTTTTTATTATTTTCCTTATAACTTTTCAAGAAGCACAATTTCTATTGTATAAGTATGGGAGAACAGAGATTGTTTTTCCTCTCTTTCTACTGTCATATGTTTCAACTTGTCACCCACCTGACAGTGCTTTCCCCCTCTTAAGAAAGCTAGGAATTTCTAAAATCTACATGCTTATTCAGAATCTTATACTTTTAGATTTCTTTTATATTAGTTTCTTCATTCTTTTTAGAAACTTTTCAAACTTTCTAATGAAGTGAAATTTGAAAAGGTACCTTTTTTCACTTTTCCCTCAAAGACACCTGCTTGCATGTAAAACACTTATGATTGAAAGACAAGTAGAACAGAATTTCTACAATTCATCAGAACAGTAAACTACCTCATGGCTAGGAATTTCACCTTCAGGCAGAATTACAGCCTTTTCTGGTTCTCCCTGAGAATTTCTGGACTAGCTGTCTGCACGAACTGACAGACCTTCTGATTTCTTGAGTAAAACCATTCCTTTCTTACACCATCTAGCATTTCCGCACTTGACTAATAAAGTAACAAAGATTACATAAGCCTTTTACCAAACTGGGAGGAATTAGAAATAATTACTCATCTCATCTCATCCTCGTTTCCTTGCAGGTAAGGTCAAGTTGCTTTTTAACTCTTCCACCTTAGCCAAAGTAACTTCCGTAAATCATTTTACAGGGAAACAAATAAGCAAATAAAAACCAAAACACCTGACATTACTATTCTTGTGAAGGGCATTTAAGTCAGTGTCACTGGGATTTAGGGCAATGAAGTTCTGTTTACAATCGTATCTTTTCTGCCATTAGCTCACACTAAGTAGTCACAGACTATGACCATAGACCAACATACATTGGTACACTCTAAAATCAAGATGAATATTTTTTTAAAAACCTATTTCTCTGATTAATTTGCATAGTATTTTATCTTTATATCTTCCTGTTTTTGAAAATAAAGTTTTAATTTTGGAATAATTTTAGGTTTCAAGAAGTTTCAAAGATAATAAGAGAGTTCCCATATACCCTTCATCAAGCTTCCCCTCATTAATGTTTGACAGGACTATGGTACATTTGTCAAAACTAAGAAAACAACTATTAAAATTTCATCAGTTTTTACATTTATGGTTTTGCTGTTGTTCCAGGATCCATTCCAGGGTAACATATTGCATTGAATCATCATGTCTTCTCAGTTTCCTTTGGTCTATGACAGTTGCTCAGTTGTCTTCCCTGTCTTTCATGACTTTACCTGACGAGTTTTAAGGAAAACTGGTCAGGTATTTTGTATAATGTTCCTCAATTTGGATTTCTGTTATTTTCCCACGATTAGTACAATGTTATGAGTGTTTAGGAAGAATACTGCAGAGGTGAAGTTCTCCCCTTATCACATCATATCAAGGGGTTACATGATATTAACATGACTAATCATTGGTGATGTTAACCTTCATCATTTGATTAAGGTAGTGTTCATCAGATGTCTTTACCATAAAGCACAATTTCCTCCCTTTCCATATTCTACTCCTTGGATGTGAGTCACCAAGTCTAGCACACAAGCAAGAGAAATAGATATTAAGCTCTACTTCCTGGAGGGGAAAGTACTTATATTATTTGTAATTATTCTAAAGGAAGGTTGGTCTCTTCTCTTCTATTTATTTATTCATTCCATCATTTATTTAAGAGTATATCACTATAGCCTCACCTATAGCTATTTTACACTTTGTAATAAGTTGTGATAATTGGGTTGTAATTCAATATCACAGTATTTATTTTGTTGCTCAAATTGTTTTAGCTTAGGCCATTAGAAGCTCTTTTATGTTGACTCCTGTGTCCCTTTGACATTTTCTTATCCTTTTGAGTTTTGAACATTTCCTTTCCGGCTCCAAATTCAACTTTCATTCTCTTTGCTCCATCCCTATAATTAGCCATTAGTCTAAGGCAGGCATGTCCAACCTGTGGCCCAGGATGGCTTTGAATGTGGCCCAACATATATTCTTACAACATTTCTTTTTTTGGCTCATGAGTTATTGTTAGTATTAGTGTATTTTATGTGTGGCCCAAGACAATTCTTCCAATATGACCCAGGGAAGGCAAACAGTAGAACACCTGTGGTCTAACAAGTTCTGGTTGGTTATTGGAGAATAGTATTTAGAAAGATCTGGGTACTGGGTGCTGGGTATGCTTATTGCTACTGGGCCATCTGCTAGGTCCTCTCAGGAGACAGATCTAGGAAATACATATTAACCCATATCTGTATTTATTTTTGCTTATATCCATCCATCTCTGTATGTGTTTATATACACACAAACACATGCTATGGACTAAATTGTGTTCCTCCAAAATTCAGATCTTATTTTGGAGCCCTAAACCCCCAATATGATGGTATTTGTACCTGGAGATGGGAATTTGGTAAATAAGTAGGTTTATATGAGATCATGAGGGTGGAGCTTTCATGATAGGATTGGTGATCTTATAAGAGACACCAGAGAGCTTTCTCTCATTCATTCATTCTCTCTCTCTCTCTGTTTTCCTCCTTTTCTTCCTCCCTCCTTCCCTCTCTCTACCATGTGAGCACACAGTGAGAAGGCAGCTATCTGCCAAGCCAGGAATAGAGTTCTTACCAGAACTCAAACATGCTGGCACAATGACCTCACACTTCAGATCTGTAAGAAAATAAGCCCCAGTCTATGGTAGTTGGTTATGGTAGCCTGATCAGATTAAGACAATACACAAATATGAATATATATTAATGTCTCTGACTCAGTCTAGTACCACTAGGTATTCACTCTAGCCTGTACCCTTGTTTATTTTTAATTTTCTTCTATGCCTCTTTTAAACTGATAGGCAATAGGTATATAGTGTTACTAACTCTCATGGGGCAGGAAATATATCTTACTGAAACACATATTTACACTGGATATGGATTTGCCTTCTATGCACACAATGCTTCTTCCAAGTTACCACCCATGGACCTACTGAATGTCTTATCCACCTTCGTGGTTTTTATGCAGCATTGTTTCTGATAAAAAAATTTACTTCACAGAGAAAGTATGTAAAGGGCCCATGTTCATGGAATTCACTTGCCTTACCATATCCCCTAGCATCCTGAAGCAGCTATCTTGATAGAACAGCAAAATGGCCCTTGAAGACCCAGCTACAGTTCCAGCTTGGTGGCAATGCCTTGTAAGTGGAGCTAGGGAATGGTCCAAATCTGTGTCCCATATGCAGTGCTGTTTCTTGCATAGCCAGGATTCACAGGTCCAAGAAAGCAGGAATGGAAAAGGGAGTGGCTCCACTATTACCTAAATGATCCATTAGCAACATTGTTTGCCGCCCTTCCCCATGACCTTAAGGTCTGTTCATCTAGAGGTCTTCATTCCAAAGGGAGGAATGCTTCCATCAGGATACACAACTGTGACTCCACTGAACTAGAAGCTAACACTGCCACTCGACCACTTTGGGCTCCTCATGCCTCTGAATTAAAAGGTAAAGAAGTGGGGTTACTGTACAAGCTGAGGTGATTGACTGTAATTACCAAGAGGAAAACGAGTTACTACTACACAATGGAGATAAGTAAGAATATGTCTGGAATACAGAAGATCCCTAGGGGTATCTCTTAGTATTATGTCTTATGATTACAGTCAATGGAAGCTATAACAACCCAATTCAGATATGACTGCTAATGGTTCGGCCACTTTAGGTATAATGGTTTGGGTGATGCCACCCGACAAAGAATAAGAACCAGCTGAAATGTTTGCTGAGAGCAAAAGGTAGTAGAATAATGTAGGTACTATATAAATACCAATTACAGCCATGTGGCCAGTTGCAGAGATGATGACTATATTAGTTATGAGCATTTCTTTCTTTCTTTGTGTGTGTGTGTATGTGTGTGTAAATACACACACATATATTTACATATAAAAGTCTTATATATATTAACCAAATGTTTTTGTTTACTTTTTTCTCTTTTCCCTTCACCACCTAACATAAGATGCATCACAACATTGAAATTATAGGACATTAAGGAGAAAAGTGACGCAAGGACTTCACAACTTCTTCTGGAGAATGGGTTACCATATTTTCAGTTGTATGTGGGATAGTTGTATCATGTTAGGTGGAAGTATACCTTTTTTATTACCTCTTTATTTGGAGATTAAATATGGTTTAAGGAGATGTGTGTGGGTGTCAAGTTGACAAGGGCTGTGGCCTTTTTCACGTGTCAGTTTGGCTAGGCCACAGTCCCCAGTTAAGCAAATATAAATCTAGGTGTTACTGTGAGGGATTTTGTAGATGTGATTAAAATTCATAAAACCTTAGGTAATCTGAATGGGCCTGATTTACATTTTTGAAAAGTTTTTAAAGCAGAGCTGAGGCCTTCCTGAAAAAGAAGAGATACTCTCCATTCTTCCTGACAGCCTTCCTTATGAGCTTCAGACTTGTCTAGCCTAAGTCATTTCCTTGTAGTTACATCTCGTAATATACATCTTCTGAAGTGGTTCTGTTTTTTGGTTGACCCTGAATAATACAATCATTCACCATGCCACATGATATATAATAAAGAAAAATTCTCTTTCCATCAAATAGCACAGGGCTCAGATTCAAGGTTAAAGCATTAAGGCTTGCACACACTGTTTACCAAAGAAGAAAATGCCAAATAGCAAAAGCAGCAAAAAAAAAAAAAAAAAAAAAAAAAAAAAAAAAAAAAAAAAAAAAAAAAAAAAAAAAAAAAAAAAAAAAAATCAATCCTCTTCACCACAGGAGTAATATGAAAGACAAATGAGTTGAGTTCAATATAAAATTTTCTTTCGAAGATTATAATAAATTAGCACTCTTTCAAATGTACTGTCCAGTTCTTCTGAGATAGGCATCCACTGACAACAAACCACCATGGGGTAATCAAGATCACAACCATATATCCTCAGACACTATATGATCAAAATATATGATCAGAAATACAGCCATTATTTCTTTTTATCTTATCTTCAAACAAACCTCCAATTACCCTATCTACCCAGGAAGTTCCTATATATATACTTCTACAAATAAAATAATGTACTTGTTTTTTAAATTTCTATATTTTTATGTGTTTGTCTTATGTGAATTCAATTGTCCTGAATCCAAAAATAAAATTTTATGTATATCCAGTCAGTTATTATAGAAAAGCCAATTAATGCCACTGCTAATTAAAAATAAAAACATTTTATGGCAACCAAAAATTTTATGTTCTTTCAGTGAGAACTCTTGGAACATCTGAAAACAAGAATAAATAAATTAAATTAATAATCACCGGTTCTAACCTAGCTCTCTCCACTCATTTACATATAAAGGTCTTATATGCCAATGTGATGTGTTGGAAAAATGCTTTCGGCCTCCATCCATTTTGTCTTAGCTCTTACTCCCTCTTTCCATTGCAAATACTTCAGTTGTATAAATGAAAAATAGCCATATTCTTACAGATTCCTTTCACAGAAACATCTTACAGTTGCAGAAAGAAAAAAGTAAAAACCCGGACATATTTTATCAATTAGGTCATAATATCCCGAAACAGATTTGATATGACAACTAAATCTGTAGTTGAAGGCTTCAGACTAATCTCTATTTATTAGGGCTTGCAAAAAAATGCTAAAAAAAAATAAATGATACTTTTTAAAACTAGTTGACACCTCTAAGACTACTATTTTTCTCTATCTTCTGGGAAACAATGTTCATTTATCCAAGATGCCACCTCTGTTCCATATTGTGACAAGAACCCATATGTTTCAGATTGGAACAGGATAGGCAGTCACTATATAAAAAGAAATCAAACTGCTCTCATTCCAAATATATCTGGGAATGAGGTTATCAAAGCAAGCTGACTCAAGTGGCAATGAAACTTCCAATTCCCCAAACCCACTAATATTGCTGGCTGGGAAAAAATTACTTTCACAAAGATTTGTGTAAGTACATAAGAGTGAAGGGCAAAATCCACCACTGGTGTACCCATTTATGCACAGCAGATAAAGTGTAAATGTTTATACAATTTATTATCCAACTTCTTGTGCTTAACTAGTGGTAGCACCAATATTCTTCAGGAAATTTCTCTAATTTCAATGATTATGCTCTCCACCTCCTACCCCAGTACTCATTCATATATATATCAGACCCTTGGAAAATGCTAAGCAGCCAAATAATCTAATATTCTGAAAATCTATGAATTGACATTTTAGAAAATATCTCACAAATTCATTATGTACTGAGATGACAAATGTGATTAAAAAGTTATCCAGAGCCATGAACATGTAAATATTACTCATGGAGAAACTAATTCTAAGGATATGCTATACCATATATAAGGGAGCAGCAGGCTTTTCTTGTCTATCTGAGTGCCATCAATATGCAAAGTTACAAATTGGAAGAACCCTAAGTAGTCTTACGTTTCAGTCTATTCGCTATCATTTAAAAACCAAGTGTTTGTGCAAGTGTAAAGTAGGGAAGTGCCTCAGTATAAAACATAAGAATGAAGATTTGCTCTTTAAGCCTGAAAGTAAGGTCAAGTTCACACATGGACAGAATAGGAACTAGATTGGTGATGTGCTAACCATTTCCTTTACTACTTAAAATAAAAAAAAAAAAAAAAAAAGGAAAAGTTGATTTAATAAATTGTATGTTTATCACCAATTTATCTTTTTAAAATTAAAATTGTTAATTTCGCAAACTCGTCCTAGAAAAAGTGCTACATACTTTATTGCTGAATATTACTAACTACAATCACCTTTGAAGTTCTCCCCTTGGGAAGCTGTGCACCGATGCCAGTGCTTATTAGTCCACCCTTCAAAGCAGTTCTGGAATCTTTTTCTGTAATGACCATCACAACTGATGCCATACCCAGATTCTGACAATTAAGTTTGTGAAATTGCCACCGTGGGCTTACACTGTACAAACATCTCGGTAAGGTGTCTTAAACTTGCCAAGGTATGTGGACAGCTCTGATGCCCATTCCAGAAAAAGAGCTCCAAAACTGCTTTGAAGGTAGACTATGTGCTGTTGTTGGTGCATAGCTTCCTAAGGAGAGTACTACGAAGGTGAATGTAATGATATTCAGCAATGAGGTATACAGCACTTTTTCTAGGATGAGTTCACAGAATTAATTGTCTGACCTCGTATAATTTAAGAAAATCAAATTATCCTTTCCTAGGGCATAGGTTTAAACAGTATTTGCTTTTACTTCTCTTATCATTATATCTGTAATGAATATAGAATAGAATGTCATCTTGGAGAATTGAGTTTAAAAAAGCAATTCCCAACTAGAGGAAGGGGTAAGTGGGCAGAAAAATCTTGAGGAGGAAGAGAGAAAGCCTGATGTAGTCTGAAAGTAAGCAAAGTTTTGTACCATTTCCTTTGTTCTTAGTTTCATTTTTTAAAATACTGAATAATACTAAAACAGGACAATTTTTTAGAGTTTTAGTGAGATAAATTTATATACCATAGGAATACAAAATGGCACCCCTGGAAAACTCTCCTGGAGGCTTCAATTAATAATACAACTATAATTCAACAAAAGATTCCCCACCAAACACACAAACACAGCTAAGAGACCACTTGTCACATCGAAGTACCTGCAGGTGGGCAAAGAGGAGCAAACTGAAGAGGAAGGAATTGGGAGTCAAGACGTGGGCCCCATCTTGGAACTCTGTGGCTAGGGAAGAGGAGAAAGAAGGCAGCAGGAGAGCATTCTGGACCTCACTTGGTACACAGGACAGAGATAGAAAAAGCCTAGAGGCTGGAGCTGTGAGACGCAGCAACCAAATCTCACTTTGGGCACCGGTACCCGGAGACCATGGCCTAATTCACTGTGGTTCTGAGAGGAGGGGGAACAATGGGAACAGTGAGGAGCCATGGCCCGATTTCTCTCTGGCTGAGAAAGAGGAAGAGAGAAAAAGCTGCGGGTGCACTTCTCTGCCCACAAGCAGACTTGTCTGTGGGACCAGCTTACAAGACAGTTGATAACCAAAACTCAAACAAAGACCTTGAGGCAAACTGAAAAAGTGCTGTCAGCAGACCAGGTAGAAAACAAACGCAGGAACCCTAGTGGCCCTTCCCCACCCGCCCTTCCAGATCTCTATCTCCTCCTTGCATTAGCAGTGAGCCCTGAAGAAACTCAGCAGTGAGTGCTGTGTTAAGGAGCAGAGTATCTACAGAGAGGCTGCCAGAATGAGGAAACAAAGAAATACAGCTCGAAACAATTTTGAACAGCAGAAAATCACAGTAAATGAGACAGACAACCTATCAGAGACAGAGCTCAAAACAATGATTATAAGAATGATCAAGAAAATTAGTGAAAATTTCAACAGAGAGACAGCAAACATAAAGATAGACATTGAGACTATTAAAAAAAGACCAGGGGGTTCCCTGATGGTGAAGTGGCTAGGCTTGGGCGCTCTCACCACCACAGCCTGGGTTCGATCCCTGCTCAGGGAACCAACCCCCCCGCCCCCCCAAAAAAACAAAACAAAACAAAACAAAAACAAAAACAAAAAAAACCCAGACAGATATAAAGGAAATGAAAAATGGAATAGAAGGAAGCTCCAGACTAGATGAAGCAGAGGTGTGAATTAGTGACTTGGAAGAGAAGGTAGTAGTAAACACCAAATCAGAACAATGAAAAGAAAAAAGAATTCAAAAAAATGAGGATAGCTTAAGATTCCTCTGGGACAACATCCAGTGCAACAACATTCTCATTCTGGGAATACCAAAAGGGAAAGAGAAACAGCAAGGGATCGAGAACTTATTTGAAGAAATAATGACTGAAAACTTCACTAATGTGGCAAAGAAAATAGTCATACAAGCCCAGGAAGCACAGAGTCCCAAACAAGATGAACTCACACAGGCCCACACCAAGACACATCATAATTAAAATGGCAAAAGTTAATGACAAAGACAAAATTTTAAAAGCAGCAAGAGAAAGGCAAGTAGTAACTTGTAAGGGAGCATGCATACAATCAGCTGATTTCTCATCAGAAACTTTGCAGGCCAGCAGAAAATATTCAACATGATGAAAACCAAGGATACAGAATCAAGATTAATGTATCCAGCAAGGGTGCCATTCAAAATTGAAGGACAGATAAAGAGCTTCCCAGACAAGAAAAAGCTAAAGTTGTTTATCACCACCAAACCAGTACTACAAGGAATGTTAGAGGGACTTCTTTAAGATGGGGTGGGGGTGGGGGATTATGAACAGAAAAATGGCAATAGCTACATATCTATCAGAGACATGGAAGGTATTGCACTGAGTGGAGGGTCAAACAGAGGAAGACAGATGCAAATTCTTGTCCCTTACAGGTGGAATCCAAAGAAGAAAATAAACAAGCAGAACAGGAAATAATTAACAGATACAGACAACATCGGTTTGTTGCCAGATGGGAGGAAGTTGGGGGAGTGGGTAAAATAAGGGATTGAGACATTTAGTCTGGTTGTTACAAAGCAAGAGTCATGGAGATGCAGAGTATAACATGGGAATATAGTCAATAATGTTGCAATAACTGTGTGGTGTCACTAATTTATAACCCTTATCTATAAAGATTTTCCATTTTTAGACATTTCATATAAGCAAAAAGTTACAATTTGTGGTCTTTTGTGATGACCTTCTTTCAGTCAGCATGTTTTCAAGGTTCATCCATATTGTAGCATGTATTGTTAGTACTTGGTTCATTTTTATTGCCAATATTCCACTGTATGAATATACGACCTTTTGCTGGACACTTGGCTTGTTTCCACTCTTCGGCTATTATGAATAATGCTGCTGTGGACATTCACACAGAAAACTCTGTGTGGATGTATGTTACCTGGAAATGGAATTGCTGGGCCATATGGTAACTATTTGCTTAAGTGATGATTTTTATATTTATCAAAAAGGTAAAGGATTTTTAAAAGATTGAAATATGAGTCCACAAGAAAGTACTGAAGAGAAAACAGATTTTTAGATTATAGCTCAAAATAATTCAGGAGATGAAGATAACTGTTCAATCCCTGAAAATTTCTCTACCATTGAAGCTACCTAATACTCAATTGATAGAAATCATTTTTTAACATTTTATGTTAGTTATATTTATACTGTAATGTCTCTAAGCCCAATTTTACATTTTAACTGATGATTTCTAGCATGTCTAAGGTAGACAACAATGATAATCAGCCATATTGTTAAAGAACTTTGAAAGAAAAATGGAGACGTGTTCTCTTTTTGTATGAGTGATTCTTTAGGCCAAAGAGACATTTATGACTTTCACAGAGCAAAGAAATGAAGAGAAGTTAGAAGGGAAGGGGAGATCATCAGAACTGCTGTATCAATTATCAATGATAATTAAAAGTAACTGTAAAATGAAATTCCAAAATTGACCACCAAAGCGGCTCTAGCAATTTGCAGTCTTAACAGCAGTGTACCGAGGTTCCTGTTTCCCCACACCCATGTTAACATGTGATGTTAATAAACATTTCAATTTTGCCAATTTATTGATTTAACAATGTTATCTTTTTGTTGCTTTTAATCTTCATTTTTCAAAGATTAGTTGTGAGATTTTATATATGTATTGGTTATTTGGGTTTACTCCTCTGAGAACTGCCTAGTTGAGATAGTTTATCTTATCAATTAAAGGGAAATTCTATATTATGGATGCAATACTTCTTATTGATTATCTTTTGATAACTTATTATACCTTCCCTTAAGACTATTCTAAGTATCTCTATCTTGCTCCTACATGTCATCCTCACCATTACCTTTCTTAGTCAATAATCTCCCTTCACACTTTACTGAGTTAAAAAAAATCTATTCCACAAATATTTTATGAGCACCAATTGTATGGTGAAGATACAATTTTCTTAACAGAAGATGTTATAGCATATCATATGTAACAAGACAGTTATGATCCTTGCACTCATGAAGCATAAAGTTGGGTGGTGGTGTAGGGAACTTCAGAGTACTGAAATGGAACAATGGGAGACACGTACTCTACATGGAGTGACCAGAGAAATACCCTTTCAGGAGATGATATTTAAGCTCTCCTCTAAAATGTCAATACTTGGAAGAACAGGACTAAGAGTGTTAAAGATGTGCTATATATTAAAAACTAAAATGACAACAAAGGCCAATGCAGTTGGAACACAGGATGCAAGGAAGAAAGGGCAAAGCCAAGCTAGGAGAACATAAAGGGCCTTGAAGGCCATGGTAAGAAATTTAAATTTTAAGTAAAATGGGGGTAACGGGACACTAAACATTTAAGGAGAGTGGCATGAGATGAGTAAGCCGGAACCAGATGATGTAAGATATTCTAAGACAGTCAAGGCATTCAGATTTTATTCTATATACATTGAGGAGTCTTGAAGAGTTTTAGGCAAGGAAATAGACTGTTATTTTTGAGTGATCTTTCTAGTTGCTGTGGAAAATGGATTGTAGGGAGTTAGAACAAAAATAAATGAAGTAGACCACTTAGGAAACGTCTACAGAAGTCCAAGATTGGACTGTGGTGGGAGGAGTGAATACATTTTGGAGGTTGAATAGAAACAAAAGAATGTGCTTATAGATTGGGAGAAGAGAGGGAAGGAAGGAGAGAAATGAAGGATATTTCTCACTTGAGTAGCCAGTGTTGTTTACTGAAATGGAGAAGGCTGCGATGGGATAAAAGTAGAGTGGGAGGTGGAAAAGAGAAACAAGATTTCAGTTTTTATTTTATTTTATTTTATTTATTTATTTTTTTGCTTTTTGGTATGTGGGTAGCTCCCTGGCTGGGAATCGAACCCAGGCCGCAGCACTGACAGCACCAGCACCGAAGCCTTAAGCCACTGCACCATCAGGGAACTCCCAAGATTTCAGTTTTTAGCTGTGTTATCTGTGCGATGTCTATTAGACAGCCCAGTCTTGTGTAGATGACAAGATCCACGGGCTTAAAGATAGGAGCCTATAAATTTGGGAGTCATTAGATTATGGATGATATTTAAAGCCTTAGGGAGGACATACAGGAAGAAGGAAGAAGGGGTGAGTCTAGGTCCAAGCAGAAGAAAGAGAAGCCAGCACAAACAACTGAGACATTGACAAGTGATTTGAATTGACTCCTACCTTTTCTGGTACAGTGCTCCATCCATTATTCATTTCCTGCCAACTCTTTCTTCACTAACCATTTCCCCAAGATAATAAACATGTGTAGGTCATTCCTATCCTTAAAATGATACTCTCTCAATAAAATTCCTTTCCGAGGAACCATTTCTGCTTTCCCCCTTTTGTTTCCATGAAACTGCACCGGCCCGCTTCTTTGTCAGCTTTCCACACTGCCACTCTTATTCTTTCAGATTCCCACATGTAGGCATTTTCTAAGGTCTATTCATAGTTCTCTAAACATTTTCTCAGAAATTAATACCCATTCTCACAGATGCAACACCAATGCAGATGACCAAAGCAAATTTAAACTTGCTTTGGTCTAAAATCTAAAAATTTCTAACTTCGATTTTTCTTAGGAGATTTAGATCCAAATTTCTACTTATATACTAGATAGCTTTGTTTGGAAATCTAATCTGTTTATTAATCACAAACTGTTAGAGATGGAAGAAACTCTTAGTAAAAATCCATTTTAACTCTCATTCACAGGCAAGGAGACTGAGGCACATTGTATCTTTAAAGCCACATGGCTAATTACTGACAAGACTAAAACCTGGCATTCTTGACCCTTATCCAACGATCTTTGAAGTCCAATTAATCGTCTTCACATATTAGCTCTTTTTCTTTTTAATGTGGATAGTTCCCCAGCCGGGAATCGAACCAGGCTGCAGTGCCGACAGCACCAGCGACGAAGCCTTAAGCCACTATACCACCAGGGGAACTCCTAGCTCTTTTTCTTGACTTTTTTATTCTTGTAATCACATACCTGATTTAGTAATTTAATTTAATCTTTAGTTTCATTTTCCCTTACTCTTCTGGTCAAATGAAAGCATACTTACTGCTGTGCTCCACAAATATTTTTGTGTGATTTTATTTCCTTTATTCTCATTCTCTCCAGGTCCTCCACCAACCTGAAAACACACACACACACACACACACACACACACACACACACTTACAAGAGATACCCTTAGCCTGATGGTTCCCAGTCTTTTCCATTTGTGTACCCTTTCAAAGACATTTCTATAAATTGTACCCCTTGTTTTTAAAACAGTTGTTTTAAAATGCTGACACTTTTGTTCAGTGCCTATTGTAATGTAAAATAGCGAAAATGAGGTAATAAGTTAGGAAAGAAAAATTACTACACTAAAAGTACAAACTACAGATTGAATTTTATAATATTAGTAACAGTTAAATATTGATAATGATGATCAAGTATTTAAACATTAAATAAAAAAACTACTTGAAAAGAATCTCGATTAAAGACCATGCACTTACTTTTACTCAGTCAGTAACTAAACTGATCCAGTAGTCTGCCTAAGGATGTATTTATATGTTTTGGGAAATTTAGAAATGTCACAAATGGATTGTTCTGAAATTGTAATGAGAGGTAGAAGACTGGTTTGGGGGAAGGGTTCACAACCATCACTAATCATCATTTTCTAATGTGATCTAATTTTGAGGTGTCTCCATTAACAGTGATTCAAACTTAACATTTATTGTTCCATAACTAATGTTTTGCACTTTTTTACTTTACTTGTTTTTCACTATTACTGATTATTTTTTGTGTACTCCTGAATGGCCCAGCACATACTCCCCAGGAGTACGCATACCACCACTTGGGAACCAAAGCCTATCAAAATTCTATCCTACCTTTTAGGACGTATCTCAAATATTACCTCTTCAACAAACCTTTCCTTAGTTTCTTTTTTCTTTTTTTGTATTTCTTTTATAGCCCTTATATTCTATATACATGATAAATATTTCTATATTTGCTTTGTCCTACTATTAGAGTACTTGAAGGTAGCGCCTTTTCTACAATTCTTGTATACTTAGAAAGCCAGGTTATTATTTTTCTTTTATAACTGATGCTTAATAAAAATTTTTGTGGAATTGCTTGGTATTACATGACAATACAAAAATGGCCAGATATTTGGTAATTTGAAGAATTACAAAATTAATGTTAATTTATAAGGGTCATATGTATATAGCCAACAAACATCAGACTAAGTAGAAAAAAAACCAGAGAACCCTATAAGCAATCAGAGTTGCTTGTGACTTTTTAAGTCATTACCATCTTTCATGTGATAATTATCTTCCAATGGATTGGTTCAGCTGTGCCCTACTATTTGCTCTTATTTGTCATTAAGGCCTCACATACTATTTATTCTCCTTCTATAGCATTTATGCAGGAAGGCAGCAATGTAAGCTCCCTTGCCTGTGATTCTTCCCATAGATAATAGAAAATAAATTGCAATTAGATTTTGGTAATTGTATATAATTAACTCAAAATGAGTTGTTAATTATAAAAAATATGTTTTCACTTCCTCATTATCTCATTTATTTTAGTTCCAAATTCTTAATGCCTCACTTGAGTAAGTTCAATATTTTAAATACACAAAGTATTTTTAATACTACGATAATTTAAATTTCCAAATAAACAAAATTTAGTTTAAAATTAAATTATATCTAGGGAGTTCTACTGGCAAAATCAAAGAGCCTGCAATGTAGAAAGAAACTGTCAAGTCTCATAACAATTCTTGATAATATCATATTTTCTAAAACCAGCAGACATTTTTATTTAAATAATTCCACAAAGGCTGCTTAAAGCTCTACACTATTCTCTCTTGACCCATCTCTAACTTTCTGGGTTTAGTAAAGACAAACATCATTTCCATAGGCAACTAAATCAAGGAGACAAATGAACTCATTGCCTTTACTTCTTTTGAACTCACATTAGCTTAAATAATTTAAGGGTAGTTGAATGAGAATTCTTGTTTTTCCAATGACTGTCTGTTGCAAGAGTTTCTTCAAATTCTATAATGTAGATTAGCATTCTGGTAAAGTGAAAATAACTCAGCAATGATTTTTCACTGCCACTTACTCAAGGAAGACAGTTTGAAATTTGAATTCAGTCAAGTTAAATACCTGTTACCACAAAATGTTAACACTGTTGAGAGGAATACAACTGAATTCTAAAGTCATTCATAATGACTAGGAAACAATCCAAAATTACTAAATATACAAAGAACTAAGAAAATATGACCAAAACTCAAGAGAAAGTTGATCAATAAAGAAGAATTCTCAAAATGACCCAGGTGTTAGAGTTAGCAGACAAGTATTGATCTTGTAATGCTTGTAATGAATAAAATAGAAAATTTCAGCAGAGAAACAGAAATTACAACAAAGATTCAAATGGAAATTGTAAAACTGAAAAACCTAATGTCTTAAAATTTAAAAAGTTACTCTAACATGAGAGCTGATGAACTGGAGGACAGATGAATAGAAATTATTCAATATAAAAAAATAAGAAAATATTTTAAAAAATTAACAGAGAGTCAGAAACCTGCAGTACAATATCTAATTGTCTAATATGAGTAAATGTAGTTGAAAAGAGGAGGCAAAAAAAGGAAAAAAATATATGCATGTGGAAAAATAATGGCGATAAATTCTTCAAATTTCATGAAAAGAGAATTCTCAAACATGGCTCTAGTGGTGTAAGTTGATTGAACTTCTATGTTAAAGCAATTTAAGAAAAGCAACTTGTTAAATGGGACTCGAGAACCTTAAAAGGATTCATATAATCTATGAGCTAGCAGTCCACCCACAGAAATCTACACCAAGAAAAGAGGTAGAGAGAAAGTCAATAATTTATTTATAGAAACTATCTTCACTTATAAATTATTATATAATTTATAATATCATCCAACAGGCTTATAGATAAATATCAAATAACAGATGTCATACGATAAATATTTTTTGAGTGAATTAATTGTTTTCATAAAATTTTAATTACATTAGGAAATATGACACAAAGAAAAAAGTGAAAAATAAAATTCTATATAAGCACAATCAGTATTGCTCAATATAGAATATATAATTATAAAATAAAGACACAAAGGGGAAAAGGGCTCAAAGGATTGTCTCTGAATGGAAGAATATGAATAATTTTTATTTTCTTCTTTATATTTTCCTAATTTTTTGAAATTTTATAATGAGAATGTATTTATTCATATGATTAGAAAACTGGATTCACCAGTATGGAGCTATAATATGTACCAAACATCTCCTTAGTATCTATATCCTACATATTCTTGTTTTGATCCACCACTCAAGTTTACCTTGGTCTAGAGTCACTCCCATTCCTATCCAGGTTGAGCTCTCGGCACTTATGAAGCTCTTTATCAGCAACCATTTCTCTTGACTTAAATAGAGCCTGAGTTCTTAACCTGTAAAAATAAATTTAGAGAATTCTAATGTTGTAGAATCTAAGAAACTGAATGGTAACCCTTAAAAGGCTATTAATTTCAGCTAGACCCCCAGAAATTATTTTCAAATTAAAATTCAATCTGTCAAAAATAAATGTCAAAAATAAAAATAAATACACACAAACACAAACACAAACCAGTTTCAAAAGAATTTAAATTTTCCTTATTCATAGAGTAGTAGCGGAAGACTGAGTTGGTTAGAAAATCATTTAAAAACAACATTACAGATGCTTTCTAAGCACATTAAATCTCCTCACTATAAATTGAAAGCTTCTCTCTTTCCACTGCATGTATATTTTGATCATTAGAGTCTAAATGGAAATTCGTAACACCAAAATATAACTGACCCTGCCCAACATATCCATAGGTGGCACTTAACTTCTCATACTGACAATTTAAAAATTTGGGGCTACAATTCACTATCCAACATTTTATCTGGGTCACAGAAAAATTCCCCCAAAAGAACTGGAAGAAATTCTATTCTATCAATACTAACTTAGCCCTACCTTCAATGTACTGAAGAAGGAAATCAATCAGGAGTTTGGGTGGCAATTATTCACTGGCACCAAATACACGACCCATACTCCTATTCTCTCAGTTTTTTTGGAAATGTTCTCTGGTTTATTTTTAGAAATGA
This sequence comes from Lyroderma lyra, assembly GCA_004026885.1. Lineage (NCBI taxonomy): Eukaryota > Metazoa > Chordata > Mammalia > Chiroptera > Megadermatidae > Lyroderma > Lyroderma lyra. The sequence goes on from PVJL010002702.1 coordinate 117,868, forward strand.
AATCCATAGAACTATATTTTTAACTATGAAATAAAACCACAAAGAAGTTAATATATTGTTAAAATAGTATTACAATTCCCATTGCTGTCAAAAGATACTCTACAATTGCAATTATGCACAATGTTATACTAAGAGAAATGTGTAGATTAATTACCCTCTAAGAACTTAGAATTTAATAATAATATTTAGTAGTGATGTACAGGTAGGCAGGTAAACACAGAGAGCAGAGGTGGCTATATTTACAAGGGCTATCAGGAAAGTATCCAGCCATGTAATATGAAAAACAGAGGCATTCAAGGCTGGATTTTTTCGAGACAGCTCTTGTGTTATAAGTAAAAATAGACAAAACTTGTAAAAAGAGAAAAAGAAAATCATTATAGAATAATAAAGGGGTAAATTCATCAAGAAATAACCATTGCAAATCTATATGCACTCAACATTGACGCCCCTGAATAAATCCCCTATACCTTGTTGGTAGAAATGTAAACTGGTATATCTACTAGGGAGAACAGTATGTGGTGATGTTCTCCATTCTCTTGGGTCAATTGTCTCTTTAGTAACTTTTGTCCATATTCTAATTGCATTGTTTGAGGGTTTTTTTTTTTTTTTGACTGTTAAAAATATAACTACCACATGATCCAGCAATGCTGTTTCTGGGTATGTATCCAAAGGAAACAAAATGAGTATCTTAAGAAGATATCTGCACTTCCATATCTATTACAGCATTATTCACAATAGCGAAGATATGGAAACAACATAAATTAAATGTCTGTCAACAGATGAACAGATAAAGAAGATCTGGTATACATACATATAAATATATATGGGGATATTATTTAGCCATGATAAGTAAATCCTGCCATTTGTGACAACACAGATGAACCTAGAGAATATTATGCTAAGTGAACATCTCAAAATACCAAACTTTGTGAGATACAGTTATTAATAAAACAGTGCTGAGAAGAAAATATATAGCACTAAATGATTCCATTAGAAAACAAAAAAAAGTCTCAAATCAATAATCTAAGCTCTAACCTTGAGAAATTAGAAAAAAGAAGAGCATGCAGAGGGAAGGAAATTATAAAGAAAGGAATGAAATAAACAAATGATGCCAGTATTACCTTTGATACTAAAACCAAAGAGAGTACAAAAAAGAAAATCATACACCAAATCTCTTATCAATATTAATGCAAATATCCTTAACAACATTTTATATAGAATTTAATAGTACATAAAAATGATTATACAGTATTAGCCAGTGGGGTTTATTTTAGGGATATAAGGATACTGTGTAATCTGTATAGGGTGTATGCATCTAATAAGAGTGCATACATAGGAGAAATGGTATGTTTGACTTCCAGGGAGGAAGTAGCATGGATATATACATATAGGTAACTATATATATACACACACACAGGACATCTCATATGATGGCTGTCTGGAAAAAAAAAATCCAGCCATTGTCAATATAAAGTGAATGGTTTTGTGGCTGGATACTTTCCAGACAGCCCTGGTATATTTTGCTATGAAAAACTTGAAATTTATGTTTTTAAATTTATAAATGGCTTATTTTACTGTTTCAATATAATTGTATCTGATTTATTACTAATTTTGCTTTACTAAATTAGGACAGCAAATTTTATGACTGCATGTAAAACTATGCTAAATTATATTTTATCAAAATAGCAATTTAGCTTCTGAAACACTGTTCTAAGGGAAGAACAGTTTAAATGTGGTTAAGTCTATAAGAATTGGTTATTGAACAGGAAAAAGGTGAATTTAGAAGGCTCTCATCATTTATTATATTTTATATTATGGTAGATAGACATTAATATGGAATGATGACAGCTAATCACACTTCTCTATAGTCTGATTCCATATCCTAAAATCACAAGCTTTTACTTAATGCCTACTATGCTCTACAATGACATCAAACAGCGAAGGATTCTGTGTAATAGTAGTATCCTCTAAAAATATTGTCTTTGGAATTCAGCAAAAATTACACTAGACTGCTAAGTAAATGTTCTAAGCTAACGTTTTGGAAGACAAGGCAATCTTTCAAGTTTTTCAAAGATGACAGTGGAATTTACTTAGCAGTCATAGTTGGTATACATTTTGGGCAAGCCAAGATCCAAGGAACCCCTGTTCCTATATATATGAGAGTGACACAGCAGTCATTTCATATTATGTTCTCCAAGCTGCAGACATTGCTAAAACAACAGGTAGGACTCACCAATTGTAATCCAGTCGAGACTGATGAAGCTGCTGCTGCTTTAGGAGAAGCTTTGTCTCCTGCTGGGCCAGCAGGTGCTGAAGGCGCTCCTTTTCAATTTCCAGCTCCATTTTTTGAAGTATAAGTTGCTGTCTTCTATCTTCTGAGAGTTCCTTTTTGATATCAGCTTCACTAGGCTGCAGTGCCCCTTGGCCATGTATCAGAGATGCCCAGGCAAGCCCACAATAATGGCATGATTCCAGATGTGCCTTGGAATACTGAAGGGTCATGTCTGTAGGATGGCTAACATGAACATGATCTGCATTTTCAGAAACTCTATCACCACAACACAGACTGGACAGAGGAGGCTTAAAGTGTTGGCATTCTTTCATCTTCAGTTCCTCTGGTGGAACTTGGTCTGTAGGGATTGCATCTACTAGTTTTTTCCCTGGAGATCCATAATTACATGTTCTGGTCTCTGATGACACCCTGTCTAGATCCTCTTTGGGATAATGAAGGGCTGCAGGTTTCAAAGAATTATTCCTGAAGTCCACAAGGGATTCTGAAGCTGACTCCTGGTTTGCAGAGCTGGGCCTGTGCTTGGTTTGATAGTAGGTTTGTGGTTTGGCTACACTCAAGTAGGAACCATCCAGTTCCATAGCCGAAGACCGGAGAGTGCTTTTCTTATTGGCTACCTGAAAGGAACCACAAGATCCGTTATCAAATAAGAGCACAAGGAAAGGAATTCTTTCTTTTGGCTTTGCAGAAACCAATCATCTATTTTTACCAGAACAAAGCTGTTGTTTTGTCTTTAATAAATGATAGTATTTACACAGCTAAATAGGCACATGCCACAAAGCTAAAGCCATTAAATCTAGATCTAGATTTCAGTAAATCTGTAAGGATGAGTAAAAGAAAGGGTTGCTATTTGTTGTTAAGCAAGATTGCAGGAGGTGCAAATAATGAAGGTTACATAAAATCAACTTTGAAAAGAGGCAAAAGCATTAAATATTAATATCTTACAATGTTTAATTTTGAATAATAAGCCAAAAAATCCACTTAGCCACCTTAAATACTCTTTGATTGGCTATTTAAAAAGCATGAGATTTGATGCAAAACATTTCACCTTATTCTGAATAGGATGTTAGTTACCACTAGAAATTTGATGAATTTTTATAAATACCTTTATAGCACACAGATAAAACCAACCACTTTCAAGAAAATATGATTCTAATCAAAGGTGGTTATTTAAATACAAAACATTTAATTTCAGCTATAAACATAAGTGATTTTTTCAATTAAGCTGTTCAAGTGATTACAGTCTGATAAAACTCAGGCAGAAAGAAAGCAGTTGCAAATTACCTTTGACAAGCCAATAGAGGGAGCTTTCCTAGCATTTTAACCTCAAGCCTGTTCTATCAGAAAGAGCAAAACAGTCTAGATCAGTGATTCTCAAACTTCAACATGTATCATAATCACCAGGAGAGCTTGTTAAAGGTGATTTGCTGGGTTATATTTTGAGTCTGCAATTCAGTAAGTCTCAAGTAGACTTGAAGAATCTGCATTTGTAAGAAGTTACCAGGTAACGCTAACTACTCAGAGTACCAGCAGAGTACCAGATGCTACTCTGGGATCACACTTTGAGAACCATTGGTCTGTATCATTAAGATATCTGACTCCAGTATTCCTCTTCTAAGAACTGTTTTGATTACGTCAGGTTCACCCAGGTAATCCTGGATAACTTCCTTACTCAAGGTCTTTAACTTAATCACATCGGTAAAGTCTCCTTTTGTACAAAGTCCTTTGTACCACATAAAATGCCATTCACAGGTTCGAGGAATTAGGACATGGATATATTTGAGGGGACCATTATTCAGTCTACCACAACTTCTTTTTAAATAACTAATTCATAAACAATTGAGATGCTTACCTATACTAATGACAGAATGCATGAATAACTGAGATCCCTAGCAGAAAGGGAAAAAATTCCCCTAATTTACTTTGTAATAATTGAAAATAATGAAATAATTAGTAAAATAAAGGCAACAGATATATAGCAACACTATCCTATGATAAAAGAGGGTTATTAAAATGATTCTTAAGATTTTAAGTTTGTAAGGCAATTCTAAAGAAAGTTCTATTTAAATGAGAATGACCCATATCTTGGGAGACCTGAACTTCTTCAAAGGAGACATGCATTCCTATACACTAAACAGATGCCACTGAGCAGATTATAAACTACAGATAAGGAACTAGTCCTAGGGTGAAATTTATGATAAACTACCTCATAAAAAAATTAACCTACTTTACAACTAAAGGGAAACTCTAATCTACATTAATCTTCTCTACTCTGAACTTCTGTAGCATTTACTGTCAACACAAATACTTAACATTTGTCACCAGCTACTTTGTATGGTAAACTATCTTTTTACAGAATTATTATACTTTCAAAATGACAACTATTTTAAAAGTCCAGAAACTTAAATGAACTATTTTACATTATCATATATTTTCTAATACATGTATATTAACAAAAATAGCACACATGTACTATTTTATATTCTACTATTTGTTAGTTTACATAGTTACATATGTGCATTTTTAGGTATTCACATAGATGAAACTTATTATAGTGATACTGATTGTTAAATTACTCACAAATGTCAGGTATTTGGAATATTTCTAAAAATTTTTTTGGTAGTTAACATGTTTTTGAGAGATAGTACAACTTAATGATTTTGATGCATGCTTTACTCAAAGAAAATACTGCTTTGCCAATTGGCCAATGGGTGACTATGCATATCTGTTATAGTCTTTGTTTTCAAATCTACTTTACCTGGTATAAGTATTGCTACCTTAGTTTTTTTTGTTTCTTTCCATTTTCATGAAATAATTTTTTTCATCCCTTTACTTTCATCATGCATTTTTCAATATGAAGTGAGTCTCTTGTAGGCAGTGCATGTTAAGGGTCTTGTTTTCTTATCCATTCAGGCACCCTATGTCTTTTGATTAGAGCATTTAATCAATTTACATTTAAAGTAATTGTTGATAGACATGTAGTTACTGCCATTTTATTACTCATATTTTTTATCCTTTTTCTTTGGTCTTAAAGAGGTCCCTTTAACATTTCTTGGAATATTGGTTTGATGGTGATGAATTTCTTTTTCTTGTCTGGGAAGCTCTTTATCTGTCCTTTGATTCTAAATGATAACTTTGCTGGCTCGAGTGATCTTCATCGTAGGTCCTTGCTTTTCATCACTTTGAATATTTCCTACCAATCCCTTCTGGCCTGCAAAGTTTCTGTTCAGATATCAGCTGATAAGTCTTATGGGAGCTCCCTTGAAAGTAACTTAACTGTTTCTCTCTTGCTACTTTTAATATTCTTTGTCTTTAAGCTTTGAAATTTTAATTATGATGCGTCTTGGTGTGGGCCTCTTTGGGTTCATCTTGTTTGGGACTCTGCACTTCCTGGGTTTGTATGTCTATTTCCTTTACTAGGTTATAGAAGTTTTCTGTCATTATTTCTTTAAATAGGCTTTCAATTCCTTGTTCTCTCTCTTCTTCTGGTACCCTTATGATGCGAATGTTGGTACACTTGATGTCCCAGGGGCGCCCTAAACTGTCTTCCTTTTTTTTTTCTTTTTGGTGTTTTGATTGGGTGTTTTATATCTTATCTTCCAAATTGTTGATTTGATTCTCTGGTTCATCTAATTTACTTGGTTTTCTCTAATGTATCTTTTATTTTACTTATTGTAGTCTTCATTTTAGACTGGCCCAAAATATTTTTGATTTATATTTTCATTTTTATATGTCCTCTTTGTTGAAGTTCTCCCTGAGATCAATAATCATCCTTACAACCAGTGTTTTAAATTCTGTGTCTGGTAGATTGCTTGTCTCCATTTTGTTTAGTTCTTTTTCTGGAGCTTTATTCTGTTCTTTCATTTGGGACATGCTTCTTTCTCTTCTCATTTTGGCTGCCTCCTAGTGTTTATACCTATGTAAAAGGGACAGCTGTATAGTCACTCAGTCTTAGTAGTGACCTTGTATAGTATGTGCCCAGTGGGGCCCAGTGGTGCAGTTTCCCTGATCATCTGAGCTGGGTCTCCAGGTGTGTGCCCCTTATATGGGTTATATGAGCCTAGCTGTTGTAGGTGAGCCTTCATTGCTGTTGGCAGATTAATGGGAAGGACTGAGCCTCAGACCAATCAGTTATGAGGACTGACTATGACTGCAGTGGGGAAACTGCTGTGCAAGGGCTAACCGTACAGAGCAGGGTTCCCTTTAACAGGGCTCTGGTGTCTGCCCACTCTGCTGTTTGGGTGTTATTTGTGGAGATGGTTGGGTGTGGTGTTATGGTGTGGCCTGAAGCTGGCCACCAAATGTGTTGGTTCTGGGGCCTCTTGTGAGGAACTCTGGTGCAGGCCTAGGTCAGCAGCTGCCTGTGCCCTGCTCAGAATCACTTTGTATGTGCTATAAAGTGATCTATAATAGATATGTTTTTCTTTCTTGAGTTGTTTCATGCTTTTATGTAATATTTACAAATATAACTTGTAAATATCACTTGTGCTGGACTTGGAGGAGCCTGGTTGAGGCTAAGCTGTGAACTGAGGTTGCTGATGCCAATGCCGGGTTTGGGGCTGCTTAGCGAGAGGTACAGGAAACACTGAGGCCAGATGCTGCTTGTTTTGGTTTTGTGAACCACTGAGAGATTTTAGGAAAGTTCACAACATGAGCCAAGACAGGCTGTTTGTATGGAAAAGTGACTGGAAGCAGCTTGGGTAGGCTTACAGTTGGGTAGGGTAGGGTCTCAGGGAACCACCAGGATGGGGCAAACCATGTTAGCTAGGTTGATGAAGACTTAGGTATGGCAGCCACCTGTGTCTGTATGCTGGAGGGCAAGGGGAGGACTCAATAGCTTCTGTCAGCACTTCTGTCTGGGAGAAAGCTTCTCCTCCAGTCCTAGTCCTGAAGCCAGATAATTCAGTTCCTACTCATATGTCCCTGGCACCTTCCAAGCTGCTGCCCTAGTGCTGGAACTCACAGTGAGTGAGTCCATTAGTGATTAAGTCTATGCACGGGCCCTTTATGAGGAATGCCTAGGACTCCAGCAACCTTCATCTCACTCAGCCACAATCTCCCCTGGTTTTCACAGCCAGAAGTTATTTGGACTTCTCTTCCTGGCACTGGAACCCTGGGGTGGGGAACCTGGTGTCAGGCTGAGGGAGAACTCCTTAGGGGGAACATCTGCAGCAGAGATATTCCTCCTGAGTTTTAACTCCCACACATGGGTGTGGGACCAGTCTGTTCAGCGTCTCTGCCCCTCTTGTTCTTGATGTGGCTTCTTCTGTATATCCTTAGTTACAGGACTTTGGCCAGCCAGACTTCAGGTGATACTCAATGATGGTTATTCTGTAATTTAGTTGCAATTTTGATGTGCTTGTGGGAAAAGGCAAGCACAACGTTTGCCTACCATCATGACCAGAAGCCTGCCTGAACAATTTTTGAAGGCAGGGAGGGGGTAAATTTAGCCCTCTATATGTATAGTGCTGGGGCTTGCACACAGTCCATTCTCAATAACTATGGCTGACTATAGCAGCTTAGTATTAATATTATAGAAAAATTCAATTTGTGTTATGGATCATAGTAACTAAAGGAAAGAAAGTTAGAACCATGATTAGGCTGAATTATGTCCTACTAGGGTAGAGGAAGGAAAGACAAATAGAAAACTGCCTGTTAGAGTCTGAATATAAGAAATTAAGTTATTTTAATAGTGGAGTTAAGACAAATATTGCTTCTGGGACACATGGAAGTCACAATGGACCTGAATGCAAAAGATGTGTTTTTCCTTCTGGAGCTGTTCCATGCTTTCTATGTGATATTTACAAGTACAACTTCTTTTAACTAAGGCTTAAACAACGAATTCCAAATTGCTGTCTTTGGTATTTTGGTTTGATTTGAATTTTTTAGAAACCAATAGGTTTTTTAAAAATGAAGGCATAATTTATATATAATAAAATGCACAGATCTTAAGTGCACAGCTTGATAAATTTTTATATTTGCATATACCCATGTAATCATAACCCATAGCAAGTTATGGAACATTTTCATTACCCCAAAAAGATCCCTTGTGTCCTTTATAATCAATACCACATCCTTATACTTGCACTGGTAACCATTATTCTGATTTCAATAGATTAGTTTTGGTTATGTTAAACTTAATATGAATGGAATCATAAAGTATGATATTCTTTTGTGGCTGGCTTCTTAAGCTCAATATAATTTTTGAGCTTCTATGTTGTTGTGTATATTGATTGTTCATTCTTTTTATTGCTGTACAGTATTTCAATACATAAATACAGCAAAATTTGTTTATCCATTCTCTTATTGCGTTAGGTTATTTCCAGTTTATGCCTATTATGAATAAACCTTCTATGAATATTCTTATACGATTCCTGTTTAGACATATGCACTTATTTCTCTTAGGCATAGAGTAGGCATAATTTTTACTTTATTAGGAAGAGTCAATATATTTTCCAAAGTGGTTGATCTATTTTACATCCCCATCAGCAAAGTAAAAGAGTCCCAGGTGCTTCACATTCCCACTAACACTTGGTAGTGTAAATCTTATTTTTAGCCAATATGGGGTGCATGTGTGTGCATATGTGTGTGCCTGTATAGTGAAATCTCATCTTGAAAGTGCTGGTTGAAACTAATACCTTTGTATAATTCAAAGTAATTTTTAAAGGACCAAAGATAAGAAATAAAAAATGAATGTCAGGGAAGACACCTTTATGCAAATTGTTTCTAAGAGAACTTGGCTTTCAATGATCACCTTGACCACTGAATGCAGAACATGCTTCCAGAAAACCTTGTCACTTGGGCATTCTTAACTCAGAGTTTACTATGTACTGTGTTGAATGTTTTACATATGCAACCTATAATTCTTAACAACTCTGTAAAGTAATTATTATAATTGCCATTTTACTGATGAGAAAATGTATTTCAATGAATCAACACAACTTTCCCAAGGTCATACCAACGTAATATGTGAGACATGGGAATATGTCTCACTCCCAATCATTAGTCTTCCATTACTCCTTGCTGTACATTAAAAAATTCTTTAATATGAAATACAATAAACACAGAAAAGTGCACAATACAAATATAATTAGTTCAGTGACAACCACATGGAAATTCTCATGTAACCACCATCCAAAACACAGAACCCTGTCTGTACACAGAAGACCCTTGATGGCCGTGCACAACACTGCTCTTTATCTCTCTTCTCAAAGGGAATGAGTATCTTGACTTATGGAATAACTTCTTTACTTAACACTTCTCTGATTAACTATTCATATTAGAGTTTAGGATTACTTGTTTACTTCTCATGTATAAATGGAATCATATGATATACATTCTTTTGTGTTTGGTTTCTTTCACCCAACATTATATTTGTGAAGTTCATACATGATCCTGCATGTGGCTATAATTTGTTCACTTTCATAGCTATGTAGCAGGGGTTAGCAAACTTTTTCTACAAAGGGCCAGAGAATAAACATTTTAGACTTTTAAATCCATATAGTTTTTGTCATAAATACTCAGTTTGGCTTTTGCATTGTGAAAGAGATAATACATAAACAAATTATTGTTACAGTAAAATCTTACTAGTGAACACTGAAATTTGAATTTCATGTAATTTTCCCATTCCATGAAAATTCTTTTTCCTCCAACCACTAATAAAGTTAAAAATCATTTTCAGCTCATAAGTTGTACTTATGTGGTGAGTTAGATTTTGCCTGCCATAGTTTTCCAATTGAACTTGATGATTACATTCAATATTGTTCCAATTAAAGGATTCATGAATATGCTAAGATATGCTCAAAACCCAATAAGCAAACTGACCAATATGAGTTGCAGTGTGCTAATCTATTTACATGTTTTCTGTGTGATGAAAATGAGTTGGATGCAATGCTAAGTAAGGAATGAATAGAATGATATTCAGCAGAAAAGCATGCAGAAGACTATACCTGGGTAGGAAAAACAAATTATATTAATTATTAATAGAAGTTCAGACAGGAAAATGATCTATGGATCACAACAGATGAAGTTGAGTTCAAAATGGTAGAGTATTCGTATTTGTCTTACACAAAAGTACCACAATCCTTGACTACATCTTGAGACTCCAGAAGTGGCAGAAATGAAACCAATAAAGTCTTTGACATGGCATGCTATGAGATTCACAGCACAAAAGAGTTGGAGGATAATGTCTCTTGGTTAAATAAAGGCTAATGACAAGATAAAATTATACCAGTGAGAAAAAGTATATGGTTTTTTAAAAAGTGAGAGTTTTACTTTGGACACAATGAAAAATTTTCTGATAGTGAAAGTAAATTTCTGAGTTGGAAGAATGTTTTCTAAATCTTTAAGATAACTTTTAAAATATGGCATTTTTAAAAGTCTGTTATTTTTTTATTGTTAAATTTATTGGGGTGACATTGGTTAGTAAAAATTCTGTAAGTTCCAGATGTGCAATTCTACAATACAACAGCTATGTGTTGGGTTAGTTGTTCAACACTCAGAGTGAGTTCTCTTTCCATCACCATATATTTGAGTCCCTGTCCCTTTTCTCCCACCTCCCTCCCCCCATACCCTCAAATAACCACTGATCACTAAACTATTGATTATGTCCATGAGTTTTTGCTTCTTTGTTGCCTTCAGCTTTATGTTTCACAAGTGAGTGAAATCATATGGTTCTTAAGTTTTTCTGTCTGGCTTATTTCACATTGCATGATGGTCTCAAGGTTCATGTTGTCACAAATGGCAGTATTTCATCTTTTCTTATAGCTGAGTAATATTTCATTGTGTATATGTACCACAGCTTCTTTATCCAGTCACCTATCAAAGGACACTTTGGTTGTTTCCATGACTTGGCCACCATGAATAAATAGTACTGCTATGAACATTGGGGTACATATATGTTTGCAGACTAAGGTTTTCAAATTTTGGGGGTAGATACCTTGAAGTAGAATTGCCACGTCATATGGTAACTCTACTCTTGGTTTTTTTAGGAACCTACACAGTGTATTCCACAGTGGTTGTACTAGTTTGCACTCCCACCAGCAGTTTATGAGGGTTCCTTTTTCTCCACATCCTCTTCAGCACTTGTTCCTTATCTTGTTGATAATGGCCATACTTACAGGTGTGAGGTAGTATCTCATTGTGCTTTTGATTTGTATAAAATATTTTTAAAAACACCATAGGAAATAAATATGCCAATAAATATGTATGGTATTATCTTGTATACATATATACACATACACACTTGGATGTGAACATATACATGAACACACAAAATCACATACTATTTCTATGGTAATCTAGGGTTTTCCCATGTTCTCACATGTTAAAAATAACAGCTGCAGTACTGGTTTGTGAAATACCATCAAGAAACAAAGAGCGATGTTTTATAAATTTCTGCAAATCATTTCTACAGGTCTGGCCAAGCTCTGCTTTAGAGCCGTAAGGAGAGACATGAACTAAACTGCAGTTATTATTTCTTGCAACAGGTTGTTATTTCCTTTGCATGATGAGAAAGTGATTACTTACCATGCACTTATGAATTGTTAACCACAGGATAAGTCAATAATACCAATAGGTCTTATTGGTATTCATTTCTGACAGCAAATAATAATTTACAAGCCTGGCAAGCACCCTATTAACAATCCTCATATTCCCACTTATAGCCTTATAAGAATGAAAATCTCAATTTTGTAATTTCAAAATTTTTCCCTGTGCTCTTCATTTTATTGAGAAGTCAGAAATTCAAAACCTAGATAAATATTTCTAAACCTAAATTACTGTGTGGGGAGCAGGTCACTGCATTATCCAGAACATTTGGAGTTCATGTGAAATAAGGCACAGAATGACATGCCACATTTTTAAAGTCAGGCTTACATGAACAGTTGTCAAGCTGACAGAAGCTACGTAATGCAACAGCTGCACTGTATGGTTGCCAAAGTGTCATCTCAAATAAATGTTCACTTTCCCCAGTGCAATTAACTCTCCTATACTGGCAGATTTTGCTAGAAGATCATCAAGGTAGATTACCTTCCAGTGTTATGAACTAAATACTTACAGGTGTTACATCATCAGTTCTAACTTACAAACTTTTGCATTTACCAAGACATTCAGGCAAATGAATCATCTAATTTATGAATTATTTATAAAAAATTCACAGCATGTTCCTGGCATCATTCATGGCCTTTTCTAGGTCATATGACACCAATTAGAGCTGAATTTCAAATTATTCGATAAACTGAACTCTCTTGTCATTTAACATATAGATATCAATGCAGTAAACAAGTTAAAGCTAATGGGCCCTAGAGGTTTAAGCTTTTCCACTGCTCAGCAGCTGAAGCTGTAGGCCATCAAATGGAAGAAAAAAAATCACAGAATGCAGCAGTCAAATGTATTTGCAAGGCTCTAATAACTTATTCTAGTTCCCACAGGGATTGTAGCACAACTTAGAAATATTAAATTTAAAAGATATTAAAATCAATGATTATGAGATTTAAACGAATATAGGCACACAATAATGTATAAATGACAGAATAATAGCAACAGATACCAAATGCAATACCAACTCTTAGGATATGTACATCACAGGCCTACCAAAATCTTAAATAGTAACAGACCCAGAAAAGGCTACATCTTGTATTCTTCAATCATTACTACATTTACTGAAAGTTGGAATTTGTTGAGTTGCTCTAACAATGAACAGAAAGCATGAAATAATTGATAGTATACTTGAGTTTAGGTCAAAAGACCTTGATTAGAATTCCAGTACTGCTACTTAGGAGTTCTGCTATTCTTTTTTTTTTTTTTTTTTTTTTTTTTTTTTTTTTTTTTTTTTTTTTTTTTTTTTTTTTTTTTTTTTTTTTTTTTTTTTTTTTTTTCTTTTTGGTATGTGGGTAGCTCCCTGACTGGGAATCGAACCCAGGCCGCAGCACTGACAGTGCCAGCCCCGAAGCCTTAAGCCAGTACACCATCAAGGAACTCCAGTTCTGCTATTCTTGGTAAATCATTTTATGACTCTTAGGCAGTTAAGACATTTCTAAAACAGTGGGTTTTGATGGTCTCTACAGTTTATGTATCTTTAAGAACTGAAAAACCCAGGGTTTAGGTTGTTGTACCCTGAGGAAATGAGAGAAAAGGGATAGGTGAGAATTTATACCAATCAGTAAACATTCAGCTATCAACTAACAGAACTACTGCAAAATTACTGAATATTCTTTGGTTCTATTGGGTTAGCCAAAACATTGTTGCATTTTTTTGTGAGTAAATGAAAGGCAATTTTTTTATGGAAAACAAAAACTTTATTCAACAATGCATTGTCCATTTTGTTCAATTATCTTCTGCCATCTTTCAGGCAACTTCATGATTCCATGCTCAAAAAATTTTATATCTTTTTTGGCAAAAAACTGTCCTAAGAACAATTTGATATCTTCATTAATGGTAAACTATTGGTTTTACCATTCAAGGCATTTTGCAAAGAATGAAACAAATGGTAGTCTGGTGAATATGGTGGGTGTGGTAACAAATCCCATCCAAGCTCCAAAAAATTTTAACAAGTGATCAAATGTGTATGTGGTCTAGCATTATCATGGAGATAACACCTTTGTGATTCACTAATTCTGGACATTGCTGCTGGATGGTATCATTTAATTTATCCAAGTTGATGACAGTACACATCTGAATTAATCATTTCATTCCTGGGAAGCAGCTCAAAATACACAATACCTTTGAAATATCACCAAGTTGACAGTGTAACCTTTCTTTGATGAATATCTGCATTTGAAGTGCTTTAAACAGGTTAATCACATTTGCCCAACAATCTTTTGCATTTGATATAATTGTAAACAATCTGTTTTTCATCCCATTTCATAAGTTTAAAAAATGGATCGATTTCTTCATGTTTCAAGAGTAAATCACAGATGTTAATGTGCTTTGTGAGATAAATTTGAGTTCATCTGGTACCCAAATATCGAGCTTATTCACATATCCCAGATGGTTTAAATGATTTTTTCAAAGCTTGATTTCAATACATTAAGATTCTCAGCAATCTCTTGTGTTGTTAAATGCTGAATTGATTGAATGAATGCCTTTATTTTCTCATTATCAACTTTGACTGGACTTCCTGAGCATGGTATATCATTGACATCAAAATCTCTGGAATGGAATTCAGAAAACCAATTCTGACACTGCTGTAGTTTTCACCATAAACATCATTTAACGTTTTAGGAGCTTGTACAAGGTCTTTTCCTTTTCCTTCTTGTAAATAATGAAACAAAATATGATGAAAATATTACTTTTGATTTCCTATTTTGAATTCAATGCCAAACTATTAATTAACAAAATCGTACACCTTCTTTTTCTAAAACAAGCTTGAACTGCCAGCTGTCAAGTAACATAATGAATTTGTGGGTTAGAATGAAGTTAGTTACATTTTAAGACATGTATACTCACCTAGTAGAATAAAACACAATGACTTTTTGCCCAACCCAATATTTCCCCTAACAAATTCTATGATACACAACATTACTGCCTCATGTGCAATCGCTCACATGCTGAAGAACTTAAATCAGTATCTTATCTGTTCACTACATCTGAAAGGGATACAATGATGAATGAGTAAGACAGATGTATAGTTGAGGCTAGTCTGAAATTTTGAAGGGATTTAAATATTTTCAATGGAATGGGGCAAATCATTCACTGTAGAAAGGTGGCCACCCTTAGAGAGCTAGCTCTTTCTTGGGGACTCAAGATTCTCTACAACTCTGAGCTATTTTAATAATATAGTGTCAAATCCTGACTTATTATACAACAAGTTGACAACGCACTGTAGAACTGTAAGCCTGAAACCTATGTAATCCTTGCTAACAGATGTCACCCCAATAAGTCTAACAATAAAAATGAATTTAAAAAAAAAATTTAGGACAATTTTCGTTGGCCAATCTCTCTAGTTTACTGTAAAAATACAACCAAACAAAAACCTAAGAGATTTAATTTAGAAATTAATAAAAATGAGTGGTACAATTTGTTAGTACTCAACTGCCCTTTCAAAATTCTACTCATGGCTTCAAGTCTGGCTTAGCATTACTTCCTGCCTTTGTGGTTTTCTCATTTCCTGGCTCAGATTAGCTGTGCCTTCCCCTGAAGGCATCCTAGGAGTACTTTGTTCATTCCTGTACTGTATGTATTCCATCTGCTCCATCACAGTTAAGTGTTAGCTGTTTTCATATCTCTATGTTTCCTTGTGATATGCAAGTATTTACACTTCTCCTTTTGAAAACTGCACCCTTTTAGGGCAGATACCTCAAAAGATACCATTATTGTTGTTCACTATTGTACCACAATAAAAGATAGGAGGTGCTCTATAAATAATGTTTTTTGCATACAGTTTGGCTCCTCCCCAGTATATTGCATGAAACTTCAGGAGAGGGGCAATGTTCCCTTCAACACTTCCATGTCAATGACACTGGTCTTTATAAATAAAAAGTACTTAAAAATTAATGAGTATTTGTTGAATGAATCAAAAGGTAGAAAATAGGAGGAGCAAGAGCTAAATGGCTTAACTTGTATCCTAAGGAACCTGACAGTAGCTTACCTTAAAATGTATTTTACTTTTTGCAGAAGCCACTTATTTTTTTCTGTAAGTACCTTTTCTCAATTGGAGTGTTTAAAGATTGGTAAAAAAAATTCTATAAATGCAGGAAAAATGTTTTTCTTTGCACAGAGACAATATAAAAATCGAGATCTATTATAGATGCCTATTTAGTTTGGAACTAGGAAACAGTAAATTAAAAGTGCACTTTTTGCTTATGAGGTGAGAATTTAAACTAAAAGCAGAACAGATTATTTTCTAAAATATTTCAATGAAAAGGTTTTAAAACAAGAAACTATATTATATTGACAGACTACAAAACATGTGTGCTGTATCAACCTACATCAGGAATAGGCAAACAGACAGGTTGGAAGACACTGTACCAGAATAAAAGGCCACTGCCTCAGGAGTCCTACTCTTGAGTTATTTTTAAAAATCAGCTTTAACATAGTTGACTCTCATATCATAAATATGACTGGCATATTCTATAAATTCAGCAGAAAGATTTATAAAACTTTTGGACAATCAGGGCTTTCAAAACTTTCAAGTGTATTTCCCCCCAAATCCTTTTTCAGCTAATGGCACCATCCGATGTGTAAAAAGGTATTTCCAAAGAAATAGAGCCCTCGAACTATTAAAAAAATACTTGAACTTGTTTCCCTTCTGTTTCCTGCTCGTGGATGCTGCTCTGGTGGTAAATGTGAGAAGAGAAGTTTGGAATGACAGACATTTTGAGAGTAAAGATTACTTTTTTAAAAGTCATTAAATGAAAGACATAGAAATGAACACAGGGCTAAAAGACAGATCTTGTATATCCGGCTAACAATAGAAGGGAAGAGTACAACAGATAGAAGGGAAGAGTATAAACAAAGTACTATGAATGAACACATCCAGTATTACCCTCTCACTCTATATAATTTTACCCAGCAGTATAGGCTGTCACCTTGGGGTGGGTCGGCAAGACGGAGATCTGGAAGTAACTGCCAGATACTGAGCTAGACAGAGTCCCAAACTTTATGCCTCTCAAATTTTGGCTAAAGGGGAAAACATTTTATGTGACAAGGGCTATTAAGAGTGTTATATGTAGAGACTTGAGGAGCTTTAGTGACATTAGTTCTGTATTTAGCAGAGGTGGGAAGAGAAAGAAGTTGGGGAGTTTTCATAGCAGAGTAGGAATTTAAACTGAATTCTGTAAGTGAGATTGGTATTTAATGATAAAGGAATGTGTGTGAGGGTGTGCAGTGTGTACAAGGCAGGACATTTCAGGTAGAGGAAAAAATATGAGAAGAACACAGATTAGGAAAATAATATGTATGGTGAACTCTAAGTAGTCCAAAGCCTTGTTGACAGGGTTGATGAGGACTAGATGAAGCCAAAATGTTAGGTATGTGCCATAGTGTAAGTGGTATAAATGCCACACTAAAAATGTTTCACTTTAAATTTTTAATGTCCACCTAATACAGGAGTGGCCAATGAGCCAGATGATAGGCAGTTGGAAGGAAATGAAATAATCAAAGAAAAGGTAATCTACTCAGTATCTGAAGGAATCCAGACATGAATTTATATGGGGAAATCATAAAAGAAAAGGAAAGAAGGAAGGCCTACCAGAGGCCCAAACACTAACATACTATTTTGAAAGGATATAATTACAATGAAAGTGTTCAGATCTACAAATTATAGTGAATGGTCTTTGGAACGTAATGGGACTAGGTAGAAGGTACATAGGTAGCCAAGGCATAAAAAGGAACCACAATAGGAGGAAGGCACCAAGAACCTTTCTACAATTTGTTGATTAAATACTCTATAGAATTTCTTCAAGTTCCAGTACCTCGAAATTGTCAAGCAGGTTGGTCAGAACCCATTGTGGATTAGTGTTTCTGTCAACCTCCCTCCATGAGTGACTATGAGGACAAAATATTTTTTACAATCTGCTTGAAGGCATTAAAGTGTTACTAAGATAGAACATGAAGGGGCCAAGATCCCAGAGAGAAGGCAAACATAACTTAACATTAGTTGTCACTTTTCTGCTCAAGATATTCTAAATCAGAAAGTGCTGGCTGAGAAGAGTTTTAAGTTGTCTCGTAGGGATGGAAACAAAATTTGGATTTCAGAGCCTCCCAAGTAAGAGAGGTACTGTCAAAAATTCCCAGGCTTTCAACTGAGACCCCTGAAAACTGACTAAGTAAGGATGAAATGTTATAGAAATAGAAAAGCCCATGTACATACTACAGCTGACCTTCAAATCTGCTCAGGCCCAGGCAGATATAAGATCATTTGGGTCAACACTAACTGCCTGCAAGAGGGAAATGCAAATCTTCTCTGGAGAAAAATAACATCAGAGATCCATACTATATCTAGCTTTTCTCATAGGCAATGTCTAACATTCAATAAAAAATAAACAAGCAAACAAAAAAAATAATAGGCTTACAAAGGTAAAAAGGACAATAGTTATCAAATATGGACTTCATGTGATTAAGAAATTAAATGATACGATGGAGAGAGTACTCCAGAGGGGGAAAAAAACTAGAAAAAAATCAAATGGAAATTTTAGAACTGAAAATACCATAAATACAATTTAAAAACTTAACAGCAGATTACATATATATGAGGAGACAATTAGTGAACTGAATAAAAGTCAAAAGTGAACACCTAGACCAACATGAAGTGAGGATGTAGGAGAATGTAAATACCAGTATGTAAAAGAATGTGACATCAGGGAGTATGTTGACAAAAATCTGAAACACATGTAATTATAGTACCAGAAGGGAAAAGAGAGAATGAAGAAGTAATGCTTGAGAGATAATGCAGAGAATTGTTCAAAATTGCACCAAGCCAAAAATTTGATTAATCCAAAGGAGAATAAATATAAAGAGAGCCATACCTAGAGCATATCACAGCTAAATAGCTGCAAACCAAGAACAAATAAAAAAATCTCAAACCCAACATAAAAAAAGAGGTATCTTATCATTAAGGACACAATAAGACTTACAAATTACTTTTCAATGGAAAATAATTCTATTACCTAATGAAAATATTCATTAAAAAAGAAAGTGACAGATTTTTTTGCTTCCAGTTCTGAGGTAGTAAGTGGGTTGGAAATTAACCTCCAACCTTAAACAAGAAAAACTGACAAAATGTAGAAAAATCTATTTCAGACAGTAGGAAACAGATAGCAAAACTGTGATAATGTGAGAGAAAATAAAAAGAAAATTCTGTGAATCCTACAATAGCTTGGACTTTTGTCTGGATGCAACTTCTGAATTGCAGTACAGAGGAGGAGGAATGTAAATAGAGTCCAACAACCTCACGGAGCAGAGATTAGAGTTGTGGGAGGTTAAGGTGGTTAGAACTTGAGGGGCTAGATATCAAAAAGAAAGGAACCTGAGGGGCTTCTGTGAGTCTTCAGCTGAATACCAGTCTGTACATGTGTAAAATGAAAACTCATGAGGAACTCCAGGGAAAGAACAATAACAGGGAAGCTCAAAAAAGAACAATTCAAAAAGTTCAAGGGGAACAATTTACACCAGTCACAGTGGAAAGGTCTTACTGAATACAGTGAACATAAAAGATATACCATAAAAGGGCCACACCTTTGGTATGTGGCAAAATTAATCCTAGAGTAAAGGCTAAACTAGAATAATTCTAAAACAGCTTAAAAATAGGTCTTGAATGGATCAAATTAATCAAAAAGTAATCTTATTACTGGCCAAACAAACCTCAATATAGTAGACTCTCAGTTGACCAGCACCCATGGGGATTGGTAGATGCTGGATAAATATAAGTAGTATCTCCACTAACCAGAAGTTTTGCCAGTTGCTTGAGAGTGCTGGATGCTTGAGTTCCTGTTAACACAGTCTACTGTATTTTGTAAAGAAACACACCAAAATCCAGCATTCACATGAAAATTTTCACAAAATTTACAATTAAAATTCACATTTAACTTCTAGACTAATGAAGAAACAAAAATCTAACACATAACCAGAAGAAAAATCAATCAACAGATGCAAAAATAACAGAGATGATTGAATTCTCATACAAAGATCTAAAAGCAACTACTATAAATATATTCTAAGATATCATGAAAAACATGAAGAGAAATATGCACAATATATATTTTTAACATAGAATTTATAGAGAGACAATATTTGAAATGAAAATTTCACTTATACAGTTAATAGCACATTAAACACCAGCAGAAGACCAGTGACTATGAAGATATAGAATGAGAAATTATCCAAATGAGGCAGAGAGAGAAAAAGACAAGGGAGAGAAAGATCCAATTCATGCTGTATCAGAATGGGAAAAGCAAAAATGTCCACTTGCAGCACGTCTCTTAGGCATTGGTATTGGAGATTGCGGGCAGTGTAATAAGGAAAATGAATGAATAAATGAATGAATGAATAGCACAGAGCTTGAAAATAAAGAAATAAATCTGTCATTATATATAGGCAACATGATCATATATGTAGAAAATTACAGAGTTTAGAATATCAAAATTACTTAAGTTTAGCAAGGTTGCAGGATATAAAGACAATATATACAAATAAGGTGTATTTCTAAATAAGTAAAGAACAATTAGAAATTGAAACACAAATACTATTTACAACAGCATCCCCAGTCATAATATAACTTAGAAATAAATTTAACAAAATACATATGTGTATTATCATAATTAAAAGGCACTATCTACCCTGAGAAATTGAAGATGCCCTGAATATATGGAGAGAGAGATTGGGTCCATGGATCAAAAGATTCAATATGGTTAAGATGATGGTTCACCCAGATTGATTTACAGTTTCAATGAAATCCCAGTACATTCTTTTATAGAAGTTGACAAGTTTAATCTGAAAACTACATGGAAATTCAATGGAACTAGAACAGCAAAAACAATTTTGAAGACAAAAAATAAAAGTTGAAGGAATTACAATGCCTTATTTCAGAATTTATTATAAAGCTATGTAATGAAGGGTTTGTGGCTCTAACATTAGGATTAGATAGATAATTGGGAAAGGATAAAGAATCCAGAAATGGATGGACACACACACACACACACACACACACACACAGAGGTTCATATGGGGGTGCCAAAAATGTATACACATTTAAAGAGATGTTATCTACATATAACTTTTCAAAATTGAACTGAATTATGTTAGCAACGTGTAGTATGATGTTTACTCAGAAGATGGCAATTATCAATTGAATGCTAGCATCACCATGCAACAGCCAGGACAGTCAAAGAAAATGGCGGAAGCACAGTTGTTTGAGGAGCGCAAGACCATTTTGAAACCGTATTTGAAATTCGAGAATGTTGTTTGAGTTACCCCCACATTCTCTTGACTCAACACCCCTTGACTTCTACCTAAGGGGGATATTAAAGGATGTGGAGTACCAAAGAAAACAGGCCACACTGGTGGTACTTTGGGAAGAAATTAAAATGGCATGCACAGTGATACGAGTGGACATTTTGGTCAATGCTATTCAAGCAGTAGTTCACCATAATCACACGTGTCTGGATGCTGATGGTAACCACTTTGAGCCCTCTTGTAATTGCAGAAGTCAAATGTAACTTGTATTCATCTTTTGTTTTTGGAATACACTGAGTATTACAATTTTCATATATTCTGATAACAAAAAAGAAATACAAGTCACAATTGACTTTTTTTCCTCTCTTAAAGTGTGTATATATTTTTTGGCACTGCGTGTGTGTGTGTGTGTGTGTGTGTGTGTGTGTGGTCAATATTCTCTTGACAAAGGTACTGTATTAGCTTTATAGTGCTGTGAGAAAAATTACTACAAACAGAAACACAGACAGCACACATTTATTATTTATCAGTTTCTGCTAACTAGGTCCCCTATTCAGAATCTTACAAGGCTACAATCAAAGTGTTGGCTATGGTCAAATAAGAAGCTTGGAGCCTCATTTCACACTCACATAGTTGTTGGCAGAATTCATTTCCCTGCACTTGTAGAACTCAGTCTTGCTTCTTTAAGTACAGCAGGAGAGCTCTAACCAGAGAGGGCTCCAGTCTTCCTTTTAAAAGAGCTTTCACCTGATTAAATCAGGCATACCAAGGATCTCCTTGTTGATTAACTCTAAATCAACAAATTTGAGGCCTTAATTAAATGAACAAAATTCCTTTGTAACATTCTATTGGCTAGATGCAAGTCCCAGGCTCCACTATGTGTCCGCCATAGGTATAAAGGTAATTCAATGGGGGAAAAGACAGTCTGCTCAATAAATGATCCTGGACAACTACATATCGATAAGGAAAAAATAAAATTTCAACCCTTATATCACTATACACACAAAAACTAACTCAAAATGAATTATATAGACCTAAATGTAAAAACTAAAACTATAATTCTAAAAAAACAAAACAAAACAATCTTTGTAACTGTACAGTAGGCAAAGTAGGGTTTCTAGATGTAGCAAATAAAAAGGCAGGGCTGTTAGTTAAATTTCAAATTCATATAAACATCAATAAGTTTTTAGCATACGAGGGCTGTACAGAAAAATCCAACCATAAATGCCTCTATTTTCCATATCAACGTGCTGGATACGTTCCAGACAGCCCTCATATTTTTTATATCCCAAATATTACATCGGACATAACATTATTTTTTAAAATCCACATGTGTTATCAGTGGACCCCTTTGGTTAAATTGGATATATACCACTTCAGGTGATTTTGAAATCATGAGTAAGTCTATGAGTTGAGACCAGTCTTGTACTGGAACCATGGTATAATGTGTATAACGGTATAATGAACAGTTTGTCATTTGTACCCCAAAATGTATTAAAATTTAAAATGTTTTTTTAAAAAAAATTTTTTTAATGTTTTTAAAATTACATGATTTTTGCATGTAGTATGTTACTGTAGTAACACTGCTTTAATTCTTAATTAAGCCTGCTTTAAATTATGATTTTATATTATTAGCTAAATTAGGGAAGTAATGTTTTACTTATTTTAATTTATTAATAGTTTTATTAGACTTTTTTGTCAAGTGAAGATACCCCTTTTCTTAATGCAGAAGTGTTTATCAAAAGATGATGGGAATGATTCTGAAGAAATGAAGGCCAAGAAATAAAAGCAAGTAACTAGCTTTACTTCATACTTGTTTTAATTAAAAGTATGATCCCTCATATACTGAATTCAGTTTTGTGCCCATAAATGATGACAGAGTGCTAAAACCATTAAAAATCAGTAAAACCACAGAGTGCTAAAACCATAATGTGTTATTTACTGAGATATTCTGGCTAAAGAAGCAATGAAACTATCAAAACTTAAGTGGTATTTACATACACACATAAAGAAGTGTACAATAATCACATATAAACACCAGTGTTTTCTGGGCTTATAAGGTAGTAGGTTTGCTAAGAACACAGAGACCATATACACTTGTCAAAAAATTACTGCAAAGACTGCATTAAGGGTGTCTTGCATGATGTTGAGTGAATCTGTAAAAACGACGGTAGCCCAAGTACCATTTTTAAATGACAACTTGATGTGGCCATGCTGGAACTGTCTAGTAATGTGGAAAACAAATCCATAGACTAAAACTAGCAAAGAGTTTTTTTCATTGGAAGCTAAAGAATACACATATACTACTAACATGGCAATTTTTCTGTAGGTGTGCAATTCAAACATCACAATGACATGAGGAAAGTATAGCACTTTTTTGCTTTATTCACGATAAACATAGCTAATTTTGAACACTATAAAACCGTGAAGGTTTACATTGTCCATAAATATGGTTTGATAGCACAGTATCACTAGCAAAACATTTTGGACCACGCATTAAGTTATAAAAATGCACATTAATTCCTTCATCTAGAAAGTTTCATTAAAAAAAAAAAATCAGGCAAATAGGGGGTTCCCCTGGTGGCCTAGTGGCTAGGATTCGGAACACTTACTGCCGCAGCCTGGGCCGGATTCCCAGTCAGGGAACCACAAGAAAAAAAAAATCAGGCAAATAGTACATGTTACAAATGCAGACTTCACAAAGGTAAATGCATAAAATTTGAGATTATATAAACAACTATCATTAAGTGCTGAGGCATAATGGTTATAGAGAAGAAAAGTTCTGTTAAGAATCTGGAACAAATCTGAGGTATTTCTGCAACATAAGAAACTAACTTGGTCACAACTTTTAAAAGGTATGAACTACCCACATACAAAAAAAAAAAAAAAAAAAAAAGGTATGAACTAGAGTCAACCTAGCTTATTTGTATGATACCTTTGGTATTTTTTACTGATTTTCAATACATCCATGCAAGGCATAAATCCAACATGATCTTCAATGGCAATTCATATTGAAGAGCAAGTATGAATAGTAATAGCTGGGAGGAGCAGCATCACTTGGGATTGTTACATCATATTCTGTAATTTCAATGAAGTTAATGATGACCTTGATACTATACACCTGTGAAAAATTGTCATTGAACTTTCACATTCAGTGTTTCAAATTTATTTTTAATTAAAAAAGATTCATGCATAGAAAATTGATTTCTTTCACTGAAATAATTTAAATTTATAATTTTATAGAAAAAAATGTTGAAACTGGTTAGTGATAAGAACTAAAGACAAAAGTATGCCATCATTTCCTTCACTTTGGACAAAAAGTTAAAAGTTAAGAATGAATGGTCCGAGCCTATGAAATTGGCTTTAAAATCTTTTTATCCATTCCTAACAATACACTACGATGAGAGAGATTTCTCTAATATGAGTGTTAAGAAAAAGAACTGCAAAAGAGTTTCAGTATCACCTATGAGTATCATCATCACCACAAACAATTTTGCATAGGTTACCAATGAAGGAGCAAGCTTATGCATCATATTAAAAACTTATGAAATAAGTCAGAAAAAGTAGAGAACCATATGATTTCATTCATGTATGAATTACAAAACTGAAAGCAACAAATGAACAAGACAAACAAAAACTCACAGACACTGACAAGTTTAACAGCTATCAGAGGGTTGGGGGGAGGGGGAGGTAGAAGAGGGTAAAGGGGGTCAAATATCTGGTGATGGAAGGAGAATTGAGTGGGGAACACATAATGCAATATACAGATGATGTATAATGTAGAATTATATACTTGAAACCTATGTAATTTCACTTTCAATATTGACATACATGGTGCTATTGATATACTTGGTGCTCAAGTGCATAAAGGCATTTATTACAGGGTAATTGTGATTTCACAATACACTTTTTAGTTATGATTGCAAATGTCAAAAATTAATGTAATAGCCATTCTCTATTTTAATCACTTACATGCACATACTTTTGATGAATATTTTTATAATTCTTTTTTCCTATGTTGCATTCAGTTTACTGAAATATAATTTATGTCTGTTGAAACTATTATTTAATAGAAATTTGATTATGTCATTTATTTTATCTTCTAGTATTTCACTTTTAAAGAATCTTACAAGAGTTCTAGTCCATGGAGATAGACCAAAAAAAAAAAAATTTTTTTTAACCTGATCCTTTACCATAGATAGTTTTAGTTTAGGAAGCACTGACTTAAATCATCTAGATTACAGTCAATCTATTATGTAACACTGTTTTGAAAAGGTGGATTTGTTCCAATGTGACTTACATATTAGGGAATAATTGGAACATAATGTAAATTTCATGTATGCTCATGCACACTTCTTTTCATGAAACATACTATGTAGATGCAGAAAACTGGCTGAGCCATGTAGGAATTCACAAAATGCACACATGTACACACCTGAAACAACCACCAATTATCTTAGTTCACTATAAGGTTGTGTTTTACTTTCCTTTGACATTTAAACATTTTTCAATATAAGAAAACACTTAACATCCTCCAAATGCCTAAGCATTCTGGTTCAAAAATATTAAGCAGTTCATGCCAAAGAAGTTTAGAGTATTGAGGGGAAGCTTAAAATAATCAAGGGGAGTTCCCTGATGGTGTAGTGGCTTAAGGCTTCGGCGCTGGTGCTGTCAGCACTGTGGCCTGGGTTCGATTCCCAGCCAGGGAGCTACCCACATACCAAAAAGCAAAAAAAAAAAAAAAAAAAAAATTAACTAATTAAAATAATCAAGTATTTTGAAAGAAACAAGAGAATGTGCCATCTCCTAAGCAACAAGCATAAAAAAATCCACATTGAGGACCATCAAAGATAATCTACAAAAAAAAAAACAAAAAAAACCCATGGTTGATATAACTTCAAGTGTTCTGAATAAGAACAAGTAAGAACACAGCCTAAAAAAATAAACAAAAAGATTGCTGAGCATTTGGACTAAAAACCAAAGAGCAAAATACTGAGAATAACCTTTTATACAAAGAGAAACACTAACTATGCCATGGCCTTACTTGTAAATCATCAAATCCTGTGGAAGTTGCTCCTTTTTATGCTTGTTAATGCTGGCTTAGTGCTTTCAAACACCACTTCAGCTGTCGAGCAAAGCTGTGAGTTTGGATGAGAAGTTGCAAAAGAATTTCTAGCAGTGTTACAGGAATTAATTGAAGAAAGCTACACATTAGATTAAATCTTCAATTTTGATGAGCAACATATCTATTATAATGGTATGCTTCAAAAGACATATTGCAAATGCAGAAAGACACGCCCTAGGATTTAAGGCCCAAAGATTACTTAACTGGATATTTAGTGCCAACTCCATAAATGCACCCTTGCACATCTGGTATAACAACTTTCCCTCCTGTTTGGGATAACTCTACTTCTACCACTTCATAATTATTTACAAGCTGCAACTCTTACAACACTAAATTCAACAAGCAAATTTCAGGTCTGTTTTAAGGTGAAGTATCATGTTTTCTGTATTATTTATGTATTTATTTTAAAATTTAACATGTATAAAACTGCTATTTTTTTTATTAAGTTCCTATCTTCTTGGAGTATAGCTTGAAGTTTTTGAGTGTTGTATTCCTGATTCAATTTTTCTCACAAGCTCTGTGTTTTTTTTTAATGTGTGATTTTGCACATGATTATTTTTTAAAATATAGGTATGTATGTCACATGATAGAACTGAGTATACTCCTCTACCAATTCCCTGCCATCTCCACATACCGATAAGGCAAGGGGGACAACGGATAAGATCCATGGTGTCCTTGAAAAAGTATCTGTATTCTCCATTACCTTAAGGACTACTGCTGTATAGTTAAAAGAAGTTGAAAAGACATACTTTGTAAGTGAGTAACCAATATGTCTAAGAATTACCCCCAACTCCCCCAAAGTGAATGTTAAACACAGCTTTAAATAAAGTTAGGAAGCAAAATGCTTGAAGTGTTATAGTCCATGAATTATAAAACTAAAGGTCAAAACTATTACTCTTGATGGTTGACTTCTGAGATGTCTTAAAATATGGTACTTAATTCATGTTTTGAGAGATTCACCTTAGGCAGTCAAGCATATGGAATCAACAAAGGTGACATTTTGCCTACTATGGATAGCTTGAGTTTTAAAAATTTTACATTGCCACTAGCTTAGAAAACAGCAACTTCTACAAAGCTCTACAATACAACTCCCATTTGCTATTAAGTAGTAAAGTAATGTGCTTAGTAAATATACATAATTTGGGTTCAAACTAAAGATTCAGGTACATACTCAAGAACTTAAAGAATTCAGGATGACATTATCTTTAAAATAACTCATTTAAGCATTTACAAATGTATACGAGCTGATCGTGTTTAGTATTTAATTCTTGCATAGCATCCTAATTGCCACTAACAACGAATATTCCTTTCCTGCCT
The DNA here is from genome assembly GCA_004026885.1 of Lyroderma lyra. Lineage (NCBI taxonomy): Eukaryota > Metazoa > Chordata > Mammalia > Chiroptera > Megadermatidae > Lyroderma > Lyroderma lyra. The sequence continues at coordinate 145,491 of PVJL010002702.1, forward strand.
TTTTAATGCAGTATTTGTCAACCTCAGGCTCTTCTGTGAATAAGGATGCTAAAATAATTTGGAAGTCTAGTAGCCTAGACAAGCAAGCACCAAATTCTCTCCTAGGAGTTATCTCTGTATGTTAAATGCATGTAATACATATTATCCACATTTTTTATTTTTTATACCATTCTCTTGGTGTTCTCACAACTTATTCAGATGAGTATGAGGCATAAAATTAAATATCTAAGATCAAGCCATTGAAATCATATAGTAACATTGGTTTATATCATAAAATTCTTACATAATATGCTTATATGCTTAAGGAGAATTGCAAACTAATCACAGTATAAGTTGGTACAGTATACCAAGAGAAAAAACTGGTAAAGTTAAGAGACAAATATATATTAATATGCAAATACATATTATGCATATTTAGACATTGTAGTATACTTAACTTCACATTTATTTTTAAATCCCCCAAACTGTATTATTCATAGAAATGAGCTGTTTTATTCTACTAACGGTCCAGAGTAGAAAGGATAGAAACATGGGCATATAAAAGAATATAGTTCTACATATAAATACATAGATGGCACACATGCCTACATACAATAACTTCAATTTAAAGTAAATTTCTTTTCTAATCTGCAGACTTCAAAACCCAGTGAATTATGTAGCACAAGAATTATACTAACTTTACTGGTTCTTGATTATTTTATTTATGTAGATTCCTGGGGAAAACATCTAGCTCCTGATGTAGGAAAAATAATCAAAAGCTGAAAACCTAAGGGTGGAATTCTGGAATGGCAGAGTAAGGAGCTCAATAAATCCTCTCCTCCTAAAAACAGTGAGAAAAATCATACCAAATTGTGAAAAACAACCATTTCAGGGCAGAGGAGCCAGAAACATCAGTGGACACACATTGCAGGGGAGACAAATTCTATAAAATTAATTCAGGTAAGTCACTAAACAAACAAACAAACCAACCAAGAAAAAGACAGCAAAAAACAATAACCATCAAGATAAGGGATCAGAAGCCAGAGTTGCTACTATATATTACATAAAATGTCCAATTTCCTATTAAAATTATTAAAAATTGCAAAGTAACAGAAAAGGTGACCCATGTTATGAAAAAAAAAATCAATCAACCTTATTTGAGGGGGCCCAAATATGTTGAAAGACCCAAAGAAAAACATGCTTAAAGAACTAAAGGCAAGTGTGATACTGAAAACAAATACAGAATCTCAATAAAGAGACAGGGAATATATACTTGTGTGTATATATATGATGTATATATGTGTGTATGTGTATATATACACATATACAAAGGGTGCTAAAAATGTATACACATTTTAAGAAAGCAAACAACTGTATTAAAATTGTAATAATATATACAGATAACAGAAGATGAATACAAGTCATGTTTGACTTGTGCAATTACAAGAGGTGCTCAAAATGGTTATCATCAGTGTCCAGACACTTCTGATTACGGCAAACTAATGCTTGAGCAATGTTGACCAGTGTCCACTTGTATCGCTGTGCATGCCATTTCAATTTCTTCCCAAAGTACCTTCAGTGTAGTCAACGGTTTTCTACGGTACACTATGTCCTTTAATGTTCCCCACACATAGAAGTCAAGGGGTGTTAAGTCAGGAGAACGTACTCGAATTTCAAATACGACTTCAAAAGAGTCTTGTGCTCCTCCAAAGACAACTGTGCTTCCACCATATTCTTTGACTGTATGGGCTGTTGCATGGTGGCACTAGCATTCATTTGATTAACACTATCTTTTGAGTGAACGTCATACTACACATTGCTACCGTAATTCAATTCAACTTCAAAAATACATAGATAACATCTCTTTAAGTGTGTACACATTTTTTGGCACCCCAGTGTGTGTGTGTGTGTGTGTGTGTGTGTGTGTGTATTGAAATTGAAAAGTACAATACATAAAATAAAAAATTTGGTAGCAGAATCCTCAGCAGATATAAAATTAGCAGTAAACTTAAAAATAGATCAATACAGATTACCCAGGAGTGTCCAATCTTTTGGCTTCCCTGGGCCATACTGGAAGAAGAAATGTTTTGGGCCACATATAAAATATACAAACACTAATGATAGTTGATGAGTTAAAAAAACAAAGGTCATAGAAAAATCTCATAATGTTTAAAGAATTTGTGTTGGGTCGAAGTTGGACAAGTTTGGAGCTAAAGAGCAGAAAACAAATAAAAACAGATGGAGAAATATTAACAGTCTAGAAACCCGTGGAATAGCAGGACCTTTACCTTATACTATACACAAAAAATAAGTCAAAGTGGATCAAAATCTAAATGTTAAGAACTAAAACTATTAAAATTCTATTCAACATTTAGAAGTAAATATTAGAGAAAATCTTTGTGATCATTGAGTTAGGTGAAGATTTTTAAGTTATAACACCAAAAGTACAATCCATAAAAGAAAACAGTGATAAATTTTAATTCATCTAAATGAAAACCTTTCACATTTCAAAAGGTATCATTAAAAAGTATAAGATAATGTACATACTTGAAGAAAATATTTACAAAATACTTGTTTGATGAAGGACATGTATCCAGAATACATAGAATTATTATAATTCAATAATGAGAAAAAGAACTCAATTTAAAAATGGGTCAATAAATGGAAAGAGGACATAGGCATTTTATTAATGAAGACATAAAAATGAATAATAACCACATGAAAAATGCTCATGATCATTAAACATTAGGAAACTTAAAGTAAATAGCATTTCAAAACCAGAAAGAACTTCACACCTATTATAAGGGCAATAATTACAAATTTACAAAATGAGGATTTGGAGAAACTAGAATTTACATGTGGTAATTACTTTAAAAATTAAACATAAAATTACCACAATATCAAGCAATTTATCTCCTATGTATTTAAGAGAAATGAAAACAAGTCTACACAAACACTTACACACAATGTTCATAGACAACATCATTATTCTTAATACCCCCGAACTGGAAACAACCCAAGTATCTATTAACTGGTGAAATGTCAAACAAAATGTGGTTAATCTATAAAGTGGAATATTATTTAGCATAAAAAGGAACAAACTAGTGATATATGCTGCAATAGATGAACCTCAAAAACATGATGCTAAGAGAAATAATCCAAATGCAAATGACTATCTAATATATGATCTTATTTACAAGAAAGGTCCAGAAAAGGCAAGTCTATATAGAAAGCACATTACTGGTTGCCTGGGGATGCAGGTACAGGAATGAATGCAAGTGGGCATGTGGGATCCTTCAGCAGGTATGGTCTTTAAAGGATCAACACCAGATGGTGGTGATGGTTGCATAACTCGGTATATTTACCAAAATTCACTGACTTATACATTTAAAAATAGGTGAATTTTATATTACAAAGACAACATGCATTCACTAACATTTACTAAATGTATACCATGTGTAAAGCACTATTGTAGGTACTGTGGAATCATCAGTGAATATAGAGTCTGTTGTAATGAAAACCCATATTGTAGTGGAAAGAGACAAACGAGTAAACAAATAAATTCTGAGGTCATTTGTAAGTGATATAAAAACAATAAAAATACAGCTATTTGACGAATAGAGACTAAATGGACCCTTTCCACTTCTTGTACTTGCCTCTGGATTTCTGCCATCTTTACAAGACTCCTTCTGCTATGACAGGCAATGTGTCATTATTAGGGAGATCCACACTTCCACTTTATCTTGTTTCAGATGGGCCTTTAGAGCCTACTGACTGAAAATTATTTTTATTTAAAGAGAGATTTATTGCATGAAGCCCTATACACTTATGAAAACACATAAATTGTGAACACTACAGTTTGTAGAAAACATGTATAAAAAGGTAAAGTTAACTACAACAACAAAAAATACAAGCATTTCAAATGGTGGCCAGATGTTGCTTTATTCACTGCTATAAGTGAGTGATAATAAAAATTCGAATGGAAAATTACTGTGAAAATACTTGTAATATATGGTTTCTTTAGGATCTGGAAATTATTATGAGGTATTATATATTGCAATAATTTGGAGGCATATTTTGGCTGATGAAGTCATGATTTGGATGATTATTTAAGCTGTCTTATTACTTGTCTAAAAGTACAAACTAATAAATTAGCTCTTTAATTTAGACTGAATCTAGAAAGTAGAAGAAGCCCTGCTAACAGAAGACTGCTCTAAAATACTACTATGGAGGGGAGGGAGGGGTTTGTGTGGAAACAACATAAACCTGAATTCTGATGGTACTTTTCATGTGGGAAGGAGAGTGGACTCAAACATGTAAAGCAGGAGACTAGCCCAATGACTCCAAATAGAAAGAGCTGTGCCTGTGAGCAGAGGAAGTCTTCATGTTTCTGCATACCTCAAAAAGAATTAATCAATTTAAATTGTATGGAATGTCTGTGCAAGCCAAAATAGTATCATCTATTGAACAAAGTCGATGTATTCAAATGAACTAATTGTATGTAAAGTGCTTTCACAAATCAATGTCACCTAGGAAGACTGGCACAACTTCAATAGGCATAGATAGCATCCAGGGTCTATTAGCTAAGTCCTAAGCATCTAGTGATCTAAATGATACCACAATCAGCATGCTTTTGATTAATCTGTGAACAAAACCTCTCTTACAGAGAGAAGGCCAGAGCAATCTGCTTCTTCCTGAGAGGTACTTGAACCTGGAACTCTTTCCTCACGAATAAAATACTAATCCTATAATCATTGTTAGAATTCCTCTCCCAATTAATATTTTTCAGGTTGGTACAATGGGTGTCCAGTGTACAGTATGCTTGCTAATCCATAAGAAATTCAATATATTTTTTCAATTGTATTGTTTACTGACTTGGCTATGAAAGACCACTAAACCAGTCTACTGCAGTGCACAAGAGAAAGGCAATTTCCATAGTTGTCAGAATGTTGTCTTTCATTGTTTTCCGGGAAGCACTCTGATCAAGTGTGGTTTCTTTCACACATCAATTTTATGAACAAAATTTCTAGGCAGCAGCACCAAGTACATCTGCAATCAAATGGTTACAAAACAGGTGACAATTTGGGGGGAGGCATTATTGGGAAAACAGAAGCAGCCATTAAACTAAGATCTTCCTAATATTTGTAAACCCAAATCTGACTCTAGACATAGAATCTCTCTTCTCTGCATACTTTGAAGGAAAGGCAGGGGGAGAAAGCTGAAGTGCCAAGGAGAAGTACAGAGAAAGAGAAGGAAGCAGAGCAGAGGAGTAAGAAAAGAAAGAACACTGAAACCAGGAAAAGCTATATTAAAAAAAAAATCATTTTATACATTTCAAACTGGTTTTTTAAAAACTATTTTAAGCTTAAAAGGCTCTTTTTTGGGGGGGGTGGTGGTAAATAGCTTATTTGATTATCTCACTCTAAACCAGTATTATTTTAAATCCTTTTATCAACACAGAAAAAGCACATCATACAAGAATGGATAAAAGTGATGATGAAGAGACTTGTAGAAGATGAATTTTGTTCATCTTCTATCTCTATCATGGACTCTTCTGGTTTTCCAGCACTTGTGTGATTAAGCACACTGATCATTTCTTCAGATAGAAAATATTTCTAACATATCTGTACCAAGAAGGTAATTATTTTTACCATTTTTATTTTTTCAATTACAGTTGACTTTAAATATTATATTAATTTCAGGTGTCCAGATAATGGTTAGACATTTATATAACTTATGAGGTGAACCCCCTGATAAGTCTAGTACCCACCTGACACCACACAGAATTATTACAATATTATTGACTATATTCCCTATGCTGTGCTTTATATACCCATGACTGTCTTCGTAACTGGCAATTTGTACATCTTAATCCTTTCTCCTTTTTCATCCAGCCTCCCAACCCTGCCCCACCCCCAATAACCTGGCAACCATTAGCTTGTTCTCTGTATCAAGGAGTTTATGTTGTGATTGTTCATTCATTTTGTTTTTAAGATTCTACATATAAGTAAAATCATATGGTATTTGTCTTTCTCTGACTTATTTCACTTAGCATAATACCCTCTAGGTCCATCTATGTTGTTGCAAATGGTAAGATGTCATTCTTTTTATGGCCAAGTAATATTCAACTGTATACATGTACTTGCTTTTGTTTTTTTCATTTTTTTTCCTGAAATTACATTATTATTATATAGGAATGCAATGTATTTTTGTATATTGATTTTGTATCCTGCAACTTTACTGTATTTATTGTTTTTCATAGTTTTTTGGTAGAGTCTTTATGGTTTTCTATATAAAATATCATGTCATCTGCAAAAAGTGACAATATGACTTCTTTTTCATTCCCAATTTGGATGTCTTTTATTTCTTTCTCTTGCCTGACTGCTCTGGCTAGGACTTCCAATACTATGTTGAATAATAGTGGTGACTGTTGTGCTCCTGATTGTAGAGGAAAAGGTTTTGGTTTTTCACCATTAAATATGATATTAATGAAGGGCTTGACAATTTTGGCTTTTTATGTTGAGATACTATCCTTCTATAAACATTTTATTGTTTTAATCATAAGCAGATGCTGTATTTTGTCAAATACTTTTTCTGCATCTATTGATAAAATGATACGATTTTTATCCTTTATTTTGTTTATGTGGTGTATTACATAGACCAATCTGCATATGTTGAACTATTCTTGTGCCCCTAGAAAGAACCTTACTTGATCATGATGTATAATCTTCATAATACATTGTTGTATTCGATTTGCTACTATTTTGTTTAGGATTTTTGCATCTGTATTTATCAGAGATTTGGTCTATAGTTTTCTTCTTTCATATTATCCTTACCAGGGTAATGATGGCCTCAAGTTAGGAAGTATTGCCTCTTCAGTTTTTTTGGGAAGAGTTTGAGGAAGACAGGTATTAAATCATCTTTGACTGTTTGGTAGAATTTACTAGTGAAGACATCTGGTCCTAGACTCTTGCTTTTGGGGAGGTTTCGGGTGGTTATTTTAATTTCCTTACTGTTGGTCAGTCTAGTTAGATTTTCCAGTTCTTTAGGATTCAATCTAGGAAGGTTTTATATTTCTAAGAACTTACCTATTTCTTCTAGGCTATTGAATTAGGTGGGATACTAGGGGGAACCCCCCCAAAACCCCAGAATTTATTTATAAAAAATTGTGTATTTATTCTTACATGTTAAAACTTCAGTCACCTTCAAAGTACTCTCTGTTTGATGCAATACACCTATCGAGACATTTTCCACTGCTCAAAGCAGTTTCTGAACTCGTCGATTTTTATGCCTTTTAGTGCTTCAGCCATTTTTTGCTTCACCTCCTCCACATTAACAAAACATTTCCCTCTGAGGATTTTTTTCAGGGAAACAAAGTCACTTGGGGTGAGGTCAAGTGAATAGGGAGGGTGGGATACAGGGGTCATGTCATTTTTGGTCAAGTACTGCTAACACTAAGCGTGGTGTGGGTAGGTGCGTTGTCATGGTGGAAGAACCAGTCACCCGTTTGCCACAACTCAGGACATTGCTTCCACAAATTGTGATGCAACCTTCTCAAAACTTCTACATAAAAACTATGACCATTTGGCCCAGAGAAACAAATTCCCAATGCACGATCCCTCTCACATCAAAGAAAGATAATCTTGTTTTATGGGGGTTCCCTTTGTATATACTGATTACTCAGGTTGAAATGCTCAGGGCCACAGAGAGTGCACCTGCATCCTGAATCCTCCTCTCTCCAAGGACCACAGTGGGCTCCGAGCTGTGTCCACGGCAGTGAGCTCTGCCATGCATGCAGGAACTGTCTCTCCAGTTCTCAGGGCTGTAGATGTTCTGTTCTCTACCCTGACAATGCCAGTTGTTTTTTTCTGAGGCCTGCTGCTAGCTTTGGGAGGGTGTGAGGAGGCACACTCTGGGAGGGTGGGGAGAGGCAGCCAGGCTCTTTGGGTTTGTTTACTGCCTGGCAGTGAGGGCTGATAGAACACAGCTGTTGCATTTCTGCATTTGGTCTCTGCTCTGATTGCTGGGTTCAGCCATATTATATGCTGATCACTCAGGCAGAATTGCTCAAGGCCACAGAGAGCACACCTGCAGTCTGTATCCTCCCCTCTCCTGAGACCAAACAAGCACCAAGCTGCATCTGCAGTAGTGAGCTCCAGGCTGTGTCCACGACTCCTGTCCTGTTCTTCTCCCTCCCCTCCTCCCCTCTATGCCCTGATTTGCCCAACTTCAGATGTTTTGATCTGCAGATCTCTCAGACGTGTTTGTGTGTTGTGCGGGAAATCCTTTGTTGAATAGTTGTCCAACTTGTCATAACTTCAAGGGAGAGGTCAATGGGGACCCCTCATGTCACCATGTTTCTGACATCTATATGTACCTCATCTTTATCCAATTGTGTGTTGGATAAAGACACTTTGGTTGCTTCTATATCTTGCCTACTGTATATAAAATGCTTTTGCCTCTTTTTATAGCCTTTGTTTTAAAGTCTGTTTTGTCCAATTATTGCTACCCCAGGTTTTAAAAACATTTCCATTTGCCTGAAACATCCTTTTCCATCCCTTTACTTTCAGTCTGTGTGGGTCTTTCAATCTGAAGTGGGTCTCTTGTAGGCAGTGTATGTAAGGGTCTTGTTTTCTTCTCCATTTAGCCACCCTATGTCTTTTGATTAGAACATTCAATCCATTTACATTTAAGGTAATTATTGATGTATGAGGTGTGTAGTTATTGTTATTTTATTCATATGTTTAATTTTGTTTTCTTCTTTAAAAAAGTCACTTTAACATGTCTTGAAATACTGGATTGGTGGTTATGAAGTTCTTTAGCTTTTTGTCTTGAAGGAAACTATCTTCTTAATATCAAAACAAACACAAAGAAATTCTACCAAATAGTTTTTAGAAGGTGTGAAATACCATCTCTAGAGTTAGAACTTGGTAGTTGTACTAAGATTCTTTCCTTCTTAAAAAGAAAAGTTTCTTACAATAGGTTTCATTACAGGAATGTATTGATTGAAACTAGTTTCATTGCCACTAATGTTCCGCTTAATTTGAAAGATAACATAATATTGAACAGAATAATGTGTTCTATTAATAACATTTTATTGAAATAGTAAACTGATTTATTGCATTTGTTTGTCCAAATAAGCAACCAGATCATTTGCCATAAATCTTCTTGAGTCTAAACAGAAGGCTGAGATGCAACTTGATAAAAATAAAAAGTTATCATAAAACATAATGAAAAATCCAATTTGAAAATTAAACAGTGCACTGCCCAGCTTCATGCTTTGTTTTGGCTCTGTAGCTTGCAATGAAGATGAAAGAGCTGCTTTTGTTTACTTAAAATGGTTACAGTGAGTCTTCATTTGGGAAAAACTACAATAATAATTAAAATCAGTTAGAGGAAGTCTGGCCATTTAGCTTCTGAGGCAATTCACTCTAATCTCATTGCGTGTCCACTTTAAAACAGAATAGGTTATTTTTTTATTTAAAATACTTTTTAAGTTGAAATTTATTTTGTGTGGGTGATAGAGGACAGAACTTAATGTAAGACTTGTGTTCCCAAACTAAAATACTTCTCCTTGGAGGTTTTAGTTTTCAATGAATCTACTCAAACCTGGTTCTATTTGTGTATTAATATGAACACATTCAAACTATTTCTAGCAGGCGATATGTGAAAGGATGCCATCAAGCTATTCCTCTAAAAAAGGTGATCCATCCGACATTTGAAATGCAGCATTTGGACTTTACAGCCAAGAGATAAGGTAAGTACTACTACATATTTGCCACTGATTCTAAATAAACTTGGTCTTTTATCTATAGCTGATTTCCCTTACATAAAAAGCTGTTAAATCTTTTATATTATTTACCATTTTGAAAAATTCCTGTTTTCTAAATTTATGTATGGCATTCTGGATATTACAAACTCTAATGTGCTGTAATTTTTCAAATTAATTTTGAAAAAGATGTTATTTAACTATTTTCAAGAAATAACAATGTGTGCAGCATAAACTAACTTCTTATATTCCACAAATGCCTACTTGTAGGGTCTCTGTGGTTTAGGTAAATATGGCATTGCTCAGTGACAGCTAGAACCAGTATGTATATAGCAAAGAAATACCACTTTCTTGAGAGCATGAGGCAATTTCATGGTTAGAGAATTTTTCATTTTTTGTTTCCATCAATTATTGTTATACCTCTACCCTCTTAGGTTAGAACAAACAGCTTTAGTTCCTTAGATCACAGTGTGACATAATCTCTAATGATAGCATCATTTTAATTGACTTCCAAGGGTGGACATAGTATTTAAGCTTTGATGTTGTTTTCACAATCAGAAAAGGATGCCAAAGAGCTCAACCAACATTACCTCTTATCCTTCAACAGTGTAGATGATGCTTACTTCCATCACTTTTCCCTTTAGTGGATCTGCAATCCCAAGTAATGGAGACAAGTAGTTAGGCCTCTAGGGATCCAAGCTAACTGCAGATCTAGTAGAAGCTGAAGTGACCAAATTCTAGCACCAGAATGAAATATATTTTAGTAGACACAGAAAAGTGCCTCATTAAAAACCCCCACAAAATGGTACAACTCCTTTAAAGGTATCTCTAGTCTTTCAACAGAAAAATGTATGACAGTTGTCCAGCAATTCTGATGTTTTGTCAAATTTTATATTCCTCTACACACCAACTACACTTTGCTCAAAATGACTCTTTGTGTAGAAATATATTGTGGTGAGCTTCTTCTTATTCTTTTCAATGTCTATGACTTCTGTGTGACTTTATATTTTAGCTGCCTTAATTTTTTAAAAAAATTTATTGGGGTGACATTGATTAGTAAAAATTACATTAAGTCCCAGGTGTACAATTCTGCATTACATCTTCTATGTGTTGTCTTATGCGTCAGTTCTCTTTCCATCACCACATATTTGTGTCCCTGTCGCTGCTCCCCCACCCCTCTCCCAACTAACCCTCAGGTAACTACTAAATTATTGACTGTGTCCATGAGTTTTGTTTCTTTGTTGCTTTCTATTTTATGTTAACAATCAAACTAAATTTCCCTTTCCCTTTCCCTTATTTTACCCATTTTCCCATCCCTCCTCCCATCTTAAGGAAGTCCCGCTAACATTCTTTTTAGTACTGGTTTGTTGGTGATGTATTTCTTTTACTTTTCTTTATCTGAGAAGCTCTTTATCTGTCCTTCAGTTTTGAATGCTAGCCTTGCTGGATACATTATTCTTGGTTGTAGATCTTTGGTTTTCAGCATATGGAGTATTTTCTGCCAACCCCTTCTGGCCTGTAAACTTTCTGGTGAGAAATCAGCTGAGAATCAAATGGGTGTCCCTTTATAAGTTACTACTTGCATTTCTCTTGCTGTTTGAGAATTTTCTCTTTTTCTTTAACTTTTGCCATTTTAATTATGATGTGTCTTGGTGGCTTCTTGTTTGGGATTCTCTGTGCATCCTGAATTTGTATGTCTATTTCCTTTGTCAGGTGAGGAAATTTTTCAGTCATTAATTTTTTCAAATAATTTCTTGATCCCTTGCTTTTCCTCTGTCCCTTCTGGTACATCTATAATTCTAACATTCTTCTACTTAAAACTGTCCCAGAGGAATCTCAAACCATCCTCATTTTTCTGGATTCGCGTATCTATCTGTTCTAAATGTGTGTTTTCTATTGACTTTTCCTGTAAATCACTGCTTTATGCTTCTATTTTATCTAGTTTGGTGACTTTTATTCCATTCTTCATTTCATTTAATATAGTCATTATCTCTCTCTGGTCCTTTATAATGGTTTGTAAGTCTTCTTTAATGCTTGCTATCTCTCTGTTGAAATTATCATTCAGTTCCTTAAGCATTTTTATAATCGTTGCTTTGAGCTTGGTTTCTGATGGGTCAGCTGTCCCCATCTCTTTAATTCTCTGGTTTCTCATATTTGCAACCTCTCTGGGCCCTCCCAGCTGTAGTTTCTTTGGTGTTCACTACTGATACTGAGTGGGCAGAGGTCTTGGGGGAGGGGCATTTGAGGCTTTATTTTCTTCCTGTGGCTATGGGGTTGTGCAGGGACTTTGGGCGTGATTGCACCTTTCTGTTCTCAGTTTGCCCTGTGTGCGGATTCTGCCCTAAGCCTTTGGGTCAGTCCTGTATGCTGGTCTTTCAAATCGTCCTGGTTGTGGGCCGAGAAATGTGTGTATAGCCCCCCTCTCCTTCTTTTTCCTGGCTGGAGTGTTTGTGCTGTGGGTCCTCACCACCATGTTGCTCCCCCTCCTCTGGGAACCAGAGTGAAGTCCGGCCGCTGCAATTTGCAGAGTGGTCTGCACCTACTGGGGCAAAAGTGAGGTGGTTGCAGTATCTCACCCCTGCCTGTGGGCCCCCTTTCCTCTGTCCTGTGGACCGAGTAAGTCCTAGAGCACTCTCCTGCTGCCTTCTTCTCCCTCCTCAGTTGTAGAGTTCTAACCGAGGACCCGTGCAGCTATGTTGTCACTATTCCCTTTATTTCTCCTTTGTTTAACCCTCTGCCTAACTCTCTGCCTGCCTGTAGTTACCTTAATATGACGCATGGGTTTCTTAGCCATGATTATGCATTGTGTAGAGGGCCCTTGGTTGAGGTATAGGTGTTTCATTAGTTGTAATCTCCAGAGGAGTTTTGCAGAGGTTCCTCTCACGCCACCATTTTGTTGCATCCCCATCAAGTGGGTCTTAACTGCTCTAAATTTTATGACTAACAATTTTTAAGTAAAAACTCTATCAATTATGGAACTTATAAGGGAAGAGAAATTCATTACCTTAAACAAATTAGGCGTTTTCTTTTTCTTTCAAGGAGGTGTTTGAAAGTGCACAGTCTAGGGCTATTCTAGCAGTGCCACATGGTAATCAGGAACTTCAGTTCTTTCTAAGTTTCAGTTCAGACTTGTCACCTTTTACTCACAAAATGGCAGTTCCACTTCCAATATCCATAGAGCAACATTTCTCAAGTTGGTCTTTTGACATTTGGACAAAATGATTCTTTGTTGTATGGGACTGTCCTGTACACTGTAGGATGTTTAGCTATATCCATGGCCTCTACCTGCTAAATGCTAGTAGCAACCCAAAGTTTTAACAACCAAAAATGTCTCCAGATATTGGCAAGTTTCCTCTGGGGGTCAAAACTGCCCCTGGTTAAGAACTGCTGCCATAGAGAAAAAAAGATACTGGACAAAGGAAAGCACAAAGGATGAATAACTAACTATAAGGGCACATCCTAACATATGATATTTTTGGTCTTCTCCAGAATCCACTTTACAATCTTGACAAAAACTAATTATAATGATAACACTCTAGAGGCTGTTATATAGCACTTACTGCATGTGAGGTACCACTGTATTTGTTTTATACTTATTAACTCATTCAACCTTGCCAGATAACCTGTGAGGTATACTCATTACTTTCCCCCCATTTTGATGATGAAGAAATTGAGGAGCATTGATATTAAGTAACTTGCCCAAGGTCACAGACAGTGGTAGAGCTTACTGTGTAGGAACCCAAGCATTGTGGCTCCAAAGTTCATGTTCTTATCATGACATTAAGAAGCAATCCTTGAGGAATCAGCAGAAAAATAATCTTGTCCACCAAACAGCAGAGAGTAAGACTATAATTATAAATCAATATTCCCCAAATAAGGTTTAAGGAAGCAGGATGCTACAGCTTGTCAAATAATCATTTATATTATCTTTCACACACAGTATTTAAAAATCATGAATTGGATTCTAGGATATAGCCAAATGCCTAACATTTCTAACTCATGGTGATGGTTGTCTATTTACTGATTAGGAGGGCAGTAATTCTTTGTGGAGTAAACCAATGGACTGTGTGTAATATCTAGCTATATCCTGTTAACAGACATGGTAAAAAAGAATTGAAACATGGAAATTTCAGGTTTTATAGCTGCTTCTCCAATCTATATTGACTTATATAAAATTGTCATGGTTAAAAGCACTTAAAAGTAAAATTATCTGGAGAAAAGATACATATAAAATTTATTTTCTGAAACAGATATTCAGCCTATTGCCATCAGAGTTGATTGTTCTTAACAAGTAAACTTCATTCAAATTTCTGCAGGTTTGAAAATATAAATTGACATTTAAAGCCTATGTAATGTGTCATTAAAAAGAAATTAAAATGGGAATATTTCCACTTTGTCAGGCATATATAATTTGTTAGGATAATGGCAGTACTAACTGCTTCTAAGTTTCTTTTGTGAGTATTAAATATTAATATGTGAGGTATTGCTAAATATATTTCAGGGGAAAAGAGAGCTGAACTAATGTGGAGAATCTGCCAGGTGAGTAGAACTTTCAAGGAAAACCATACATTTTAAAAAACGGCTTAACTGAGTTATAACTGACATGCACATAACCTACACATATTTAAACTGTACAAGTTGATACATTTTGCCATTTGTAAATACCCAGGGATCATCACCATGATCTAGATAATGAACACAGCCATCATCTCCAAAAGTTTCCTGAGTCCCTTTGTGATCCCTTCTCGCTCCACTACTCCTGTATCTGCTCAACCAGGCAAACACTAATCTACTTTTTTGTCATTAGAGATTACTTTGCTTTTTCTAAAGTTTTATATTAATGGAATTATATAGTATATTGTTTTTAAAATGTGGATTCTTTAACTCAATTACTTTGACATTTATCAATGTTGCATTTATCAACAGTTTCTTTTCATTGCTGAGTAGTATTCCATTTTGCAGTATTACCAATTGGTTTATCACCCCACTAGCTAATAACATTTGAGTTGTTTCCAGTTTGAAGGTACAGAAAATAAAGCTTCTGTGAACATTGCTTTGTGGATATTTGCTTTTATTGCTCTTGTGCATATACCTAGGCAAAATACATGACGAATCCTATAATAGGTACATAGCACTTACTTGAAAAGTTGAACTGTTTTGTACAACTTTACATTTCTATAAGTAGTACATGATAGTTTCAGTCCCTCCACACTTTGCTTGACAGGGCAAGCCTATTTAATTTGGGCCAACAGCCAAATTTCTAATAGATGTGTAATGGTATAATATTGTGGTTTTTATGTTCATTTCCCCAATAATTAATGATGTTCAGCATCTTTTCATGTGTTTATTTGCCATCTATGTATCTTTTCTTGTGAAGTACCTGTCTAAATCTTTTACCCATTGTTTTAATTTAGTAGTTTGTTTTCTTAGGTCTGTGATCCATTTTGAATTAAGTTTTGTGTATGGTGGATACTACTATGAATCCAAATTCATTTCTTTTTGCGTTAGAATATGCAATTGTGAGATATCCATATGGATATCCATTTTTTAAAAGGACTATTCTTTCTCCACTGAATGTCCTTTGTAACTTTTGTCAAAAAAATCAGGCGTATTTGTTTGGATCTATTTCTGGATTCTCTATTTTGTTTAACTGATCTGTTATCTTTATACCAATAATGCACTGTAGGTTTATAATAAAACTGACAAGTAGGTAGTGTTAGCTCTCTGAATTTGTTCTTCATTTTTAACACTGTTTTGGTTATTCTAGAGTTTTTGCATTTCCATATAAATTTTAGAATCAACTAGTCAATTTCTAAAAAAAATCTTGCTAAGATTCTGATCGAGATTGCACTGAATATTTAGATTACTTTGGAGAGAACTGACATCTTAACTGTACTGAGTCTCCTAAACTCACAAACAAGGGATATTTCTTCATTTATTTAGGTATTCTTTGATTTCACTCAGCAATGTTTTGTAGTTTTCATTGCATAGGTCTTTTGACATTAGCACATTTATCCCTATGTATTTCATAATTTTAAATCCTTTTGTAAATGGTATATTTTTTCAATTTCCAATAACTCATTTCCAGTACACAGAAATGCACTTGATTTTAGTAAACAGACATTGTATCCTCTAACTTTGTGCAACTTATTACTGATAGTAGCAATTTTTTGTAGAATTCATTGGAGGTAAAATAGATGATCATGCTATTTAGGAATAGACAAATTCCTGTTTTCCTTCCCAGTTTGAATGTCTTTTATTTCTTTTTCTTCACTTATTGCACTGCCTAAAACCTCCTGTGCAATGCTAAATAGATGTGGTGAGACAGAACATCCTTATCTTGTCTCTGATCTTAAGATTTTCAAAGATAGCCATTATCAGGTTGAGAAAATACCCTTATACTATGGTTTGCTGAGTATTTTTTATCAGGAATAGATGCTGCATTTTGTTGAAAAAAGTTTGCATCTATTAAGATGATCACATGATTTTTCTCTTTTAGTTTGTTAACATGAATTATTATGATTAAATTTCAAATGTCAAATCAAATCTGATTATTGGGATAAACTCCATTAAGAAGCAAATACTAATTCTAAAAGTTTTTGGATTTGATTTGCTAAAAAGATTGTTTAGAATTTGTGGATGTATGTCCAGGAGGGATAATCAGGGTATATTAATTTTCTTTAGAAGTCTTTGGTTTTGGCATCAGGGTCATGCTGGCCACACAGAATGGACTGGAAAGTACTATTACCTCTCTCTAAGTTTCTGGTATGCTTCTCACAGTCAGCTGACAATTTTGATGTACAATTCAACAAATTTTTGCAATGTTTTTGTCAGTTCTGGCTGCCCTGACCTCTCTTCATCAGTGACATTTTCTCTCCCTTCAGGAAAACACTTAATCCATTTGTACATTGCCATTTTCTTCATGGCATTATCCCCATAAACTAACATGTTCCTAAGAGTGATTTCACTTCCACTCTTGCTAAGTTTAACAAGAAATTAAATGTTTGTTTGTCGCTCTAATTTAAACTCTGACATTCTTGCGATAGCACACAAAAGCACGCAACAATGAATGCCATTCAGCAAGATACCACCGCTCATCTACAGAAACACAGCTGTGAGACAGATGTACCAAGGTTATGAAACTTTACCAAGTTCTTTATACAGTGCTGCAAACGTAAGCGCATGGTAGCAATTTTGTGAACTTAATTGTCAGACCTCATATAGAGGTCTGACGATGTAATTTCCATCTAATGTAATTTTCCTTCTTCCTAAAGGTCTTGTTTCAAAATTTCTTATAGTGTGAATTGCCTGGCAATAATTTTTTCTGCTTTTATATATTTAAAAACATCTTTATTTTGCCCCAATTATCTATCTATCTAGTATAAAATTCTCTACCCAGGTCGACATTTTATTAGGTACTTTAAACATGTTGCTCCACTGTCTTCTTGCTTGCATTGTTTCCTATAAGAATCTGCTGTTCTTTATCTTTGTTCCTCTGTATGTAGCATGTCTTTTTACTCTTGCTGCTTTTAGTATTTTCTATTTATTCCTGATTTTGAGCAATTTGATTATGATGTGCTTTAATGTAGTCTTCTGAATGTGCTTCAGATTCATTCTGCTACCTGGATTTGTGAGTTTATAGTTTTCATATTTAAACAATTTTTGCCCATTATTTCTTCAAATTTTTTTTCTGCCTACAACTCTCCTTTAGGAACTTTAGTTATACAGATGAGGGACGTCTGGAAAGTATCCAGCCATGTAATATGAGAAACAGAAGCATTTATGGCTGGGTTTTTTTCCAGACAGCCCTCATATATTAGGTCATGTAAAGTTGTCCTATTAAGGCTGCGACATGGAAACAACCTTGTGTCCTATGATATATGACTGGATAAAGAAGATGTGATGTGATGTGATGTGATGTGTGTGTGTGTGTGTGTGTGTGTGTGTGTATACACACACACAATGAAATATAACTCAGCCAAAAGAAAAGATGAAATACTGACATTTGAGACAACATGAATGGATCTTCAGTTTATCATACTAAGTGAAATAAGTCAGGCAGAAAAAGTTGAGTACCATATGATTTTCACTCATAAGTGGGATATAAAACTGAAAGCAACAAATAAGACAAACAAAATCTCACAGACGGAGACAACAGTTTAGTGGTTCCCAGACGGGGACAGGGAGAGAGGATGATAAAAGTGGGTAACAGGGTTCAAACATATGGTGATGGAAGGAGAACTGACCCTGGGTGAACACATGGAATACATAGAGAATGTATTATAGAAATGTACACTTGAAACCTATATAATTTTAGTAACCAATGTTATCCCAATAAATTTAGTAAAAAATTTTAAAAAGTTGTCCTAAGACTCACTGATTCATTTTCTAAAAAATTATTTCTTCTGTTTATTTGCTGTCTTTAATTCACTCAAATTGTTTCTTCTGTAATGTCTAATCTTCTGTGAATTCTATCCAGTGTATTTTTCATAACAAGACACTGAAATTTTCATCCATAAGAGTTGGATTTTTGTCTCTTCTGTATCTGCAGTTACTACTTGATTTGTAAACATATGGACTGTAGGTATAATAATGTTTTAATGTTCTTTGCCTGCTATTATATCATCTGTGTCAGTTCAACTGATTATTTTCCTCCATACAGGTTGTGTTTTCCTGCTTCTCTGCATGCCTGACAATATTTAATTGGATTCCAAACAGTGTGAATTTTACCTCCTTGCTTATTATGTATTTATGTAAGTATTCTTTATTTTGTGACATATTTACTTGGAAATATGTTGATATTTTTAGATCCTTCTTTTATGATTTGCCAGGTAGACGCAAAGAAGTACTCAGCCTAGGGCTATTTATTCCTCATAAATAGCACCCCATGAATATGAGTTTTCCCCCTCTGGTTGATATTCACCCATTATTTTATTCATGTGAGTCTAAAATGAAATGGTCACTTTCCCTGAAAAGTTCCTACCTCCTGCTCCTCACCAATTAGGTTTTCCTTGTTAGTTAAAATTAACTATAAAGTAATAGTACTTCTCACTACCTCCTTTACCTTAATTTAGGCCAGGCATTCAACCTGTGGTCCAGGACGGCTTTGAATGCAGCCCAACACAAGTACTTTTTTTTTTTTTAATAGCTCCCCAGCTATCATTAGTGTTAGTATATTTTATGTGTGATTCAAAACAATTCTTCCAATGTGGCCCAGGGAAGTCAAAAGGTTGGACACCACTGATTTAGGTCAAACATCATTATAAATTCTGAATTTATAACAATGAGTCTTCTAGCACATGCCCAAAATTTCTATTTTGTGTCCCTATTATTATAATGTCGTATTTCTATGCCAACCTTTACTCTCTTTTTAGGGTAGCATCATCTACTACCTATTGTATGCAGTACTGCAGTTTCATTACTTCCATATCTCTTTCCTCTTATCTTTACCCACTTTTAACTGTGATTCCATCAGCAGACTAAAAGGTTTCTTTATTCTTAATCTTAAATCACTTGGAAGTATGAGTTGACATTGATTGAGATCTGATTTAAAGGCCCAATTTATTTCTCAGTCTGTTTGTATAATGCCTATAATTTATATCTATGATAGACGTAAGAGCTTCTCTAAGGTGCTATAGGTTCAATATTAAGATTTCTAAGAACCGAGAGGCATATTGGTAGGTATTCATGTAATCTTTCAGGCAATACTACTCTGCAGCTTTGAGGGAGAAAGAAATCTGTGGTTAAAGACTCAGATGCAACTATGAATCATATTCTTGAAGAACTGAGCAAAGCAAATCCAAAAAGAAAAAGCCGTGGCAAAGATTAAGAGGAAGGCAGATTTGGCACTCTAGCCTACAAGAAATAGAAATGGCCTCAGTAGGCAAAAGAGTAGGTGTACATTGAATAAGTACACTATATTTCTATTAACCTCTAAGTGATACTAATGAGCAACAAAAAAAGACAGTAAGGAGACTAGAGATAAAGAAAGTTACAAACAGGTTAAAGTTCCAGGTCTGAATGCTGACTGAGGCATACCCAGATGCAGAAGAGTTAACACAGTGGGCCTGAGAATGCAATCTGTAGAAAGGCCTGCTTGCAAGGTTGGCACTTGGCTAGCATTACGGAAACTTGGATTTTAGGAGTATTCCCACCATTCCCTAACTGATAAGTGTATTTTATACTGTGTTTACATTGTTTGTGCAAACAATATGGTCTATGCTTAACATGTGCTTTCCTTCTACAAGTCTGAAAATTCATATATGCTAGATAGAGGGTACAAGTATAACTAGCTTCCAATAAGAACCTTGGGCACTGAGTCCCTAATGAGCTTCCCTGGTGGAGAACACATCACATGTGTTGTCATAATCAGATGCTGGAGGAGTTACATGCATCTTGTGTGACTCCACTCAGACAAGATTCTTATAAGATTCTATCTGGTTTCCTCCAGACTTCACCCTATATACCACTTTCTCCCTTTTAAAAATTTTCTTTGTATCCTTTCACTGTAATAAATCTTAGCTATGAGTATGACCATTTGCTGAGTCTTATGGGTCTTTCCAGTGAATCAACAAACTTGGGGGTGGTCATGGGAACCCTGATACACCCAGTTTCTGGGTTTAATACATTAATATGGCCCCTTGCTTTAAAAAAGAGTGAGGTAAACATGGCACAGTTTTACTTGGGTATCCTTCTTTGTGAAACAGTATTCTAAGTACTCATGCAAATGCTCTGAGAGGAGAGTATCAAGCAAGATTCATTTATATAGCAATATAAGGGAAGAGAAAAAAATGGCCATCACTGAACCTGTTAAGCAGGCAGGCTTTCATCAAACACTTTATTTCATGCTCAAAGCAGAGTAAAATGCTTAAGCCTACATACACATCTTTTGAAAGCCATGAACATTGTGCAAAGGTGTAAGCTAAATAGTCCAATAGATTTATGGATCAACAGAGCATTAAACTTAAAAAGTTAGTGTGTCTTGATTAAGTCTAGAAGAAGAAGTGAAGCTACCAACGTGGTTAGCTACCAACTAGAATACTTTTTATCTCCCAACGCCAATGAAAGGACTTACTAATGCACAGTGAAAGATGAAGGAACAATGGACTGAAGCTTCAAGTTGCTCCTTTTGTCCATTGGTGCTGTATTTAGGGAGACACACAAGTCACCTTTTATGTTTATACTTCCTTCTAGCCTCTTTTCTTAACATGTTGCCTCCCTAAGTAGTATATTTATAGCTGACTGAATAAAAAGCATGATTATTCCTCTTAATAAAGCTATTAAAGTACCAAGATGACACAATACCATGTTCTAAGGAGTATTTATCAGCACTTTCTTTTAATCAATGCTCTGTTTGAAATGAAACAAATATTACTTAGCAAAACAGAAATCATTCTTATAGCTTGGGAGATTAAAATAATATAACAACAAAAGTCAGATATTGAACTCCAAATCCTAAATTAATCTGACTGCTCTACTCTCAGAGAGTTCCTCTTGCTCAATATTCTTAAGATTTAGCATCATAAAAGTTAGAGCTGGAAAGAACCTTAGATAACATCATGTCTATTCGTACTTTGGCAAAATAAATAGACTTAATGCTTATGTACCCCTCCTGTGGCCTTTAAAATAGAATATTGTGCATTGTTTTCTTATCCATCCAACTACTCATCCTCCCTTCCCTTCTTTCTGTCTCCTCCTTCCAATAAATCCATTATGATTCTTTAATCAGAAAAAGTCACTAAAAGGGAAGTCGTACATCTACTTTGGGATTCTGGTGGCTGATGTAATCTGGAAAAGGATGTGCAATAATTGTATTTCATTTTGACATTAAATTTTCATTAGGTTTAATAACTATTATTCAACAATAAAATTTTCAATTAATGAATAGGTAAAAACTTGTGCAATATCTAACAAGCCCAGCCATAATCTGTTCCTCTCTTGAAACTGTCAGCTTATTGGTTATGGACACTTATAAATTTCTTTTATCTAGGCACTAATCATGACTCCAAACTTCACTGTCCTATATGGTAGTCACTAGCTATGGGTAGCCATTAAAATTTAAATTAATTAAAAATTCAGTCTTATTAGCCACATTTCAAATTTTCAGTAGACACGCTGGTGACATACTACCACAGTGGACAATGCACACGTAGCTCCATCATCACACATAGTTCTATTAGATAGCACAGCCCTGGGAGATGTCCTGCTAATATGGTAGCCCACTTCACAAGTGATTCTTCAGTGTCTCTGTTTTGCTCATTTTAGATGACATGCCTAATCTAGAAGCTTCTATCATGGCAAAGAGTAAGTATATAACTAATGCAAATATAAAATAAAATACAGTAATTAAGTTGCCATGTGGAGGACTTTAAAACATTTGCACACATACATATATATAATATTTTTCTGAAGTATTCAAGGGTATCTGTATTATCCATACTTGACCCTTTGTCCCTAAATACTTCAGCGAGCATTTCTTATGAATAGGAATATTCTCTTATATAATCATAGTACAGTTATTAATTTTATAAATTTTATCTAATCCATTATCTTCATTCGGCTTTGTCAGCTGACCTAATAATATTCTTTATAGTATATTCCTCCAAACAGGATATAGTCTAGGGTCAGACACTGCATTTAGTTATGACTCTTAATTTTTCTTTAATCTGGTCTATTTCCAGAGTCTTTGTCTTTTACGACATTTCCATTTTTGAAGCATGCAGTCCCCTTCCTTCTTTATTTAGTAGAAGGTTTGTTATTCTGTGTTTATCTGATGTTTTCTTGCAATGTAGATTCAAATTACATTACGCATTCTCAGTGGGAATACTGAATAGGTGACGCATTATCAAAGTTTAACATCTGGAGACATGAGTCCACCTGTCTCTCACTTGTGATGTTAATTGTGATCACCTGGCAATTTTTTCTACACTGTATAATTACCATTTCCTTGTTCTGCCTTGCAATTAATAAGCAGTCTAAAGAGACATTTAAAGGCCATGCAAATATCCTGCTCCTCAACATTTCTCCCTATATTCAGGAGCCATTGATGAATCTTGCTTGATCTGATCCTTCCCATGATTTTTTTAAAATAATAATTTTCCAATGTTAGCACTCCTTCCACACTGACCAGTTGGCCTTTCAGCATTCTACTGACAATAGGAATCTGCCTACTTCATCCATCCATCCATCCATCCATCCATCCATGTAGGTACATATGTATGTATGTATTACTAATACAGATTCATGAATTTCTATTCTCTCCCCAATAGTATATATTCATTTTATCACTATTGTTCTTAATTGTTTAATTTATTTAAGTAAGTTCTTATTAAGTAAGATGGTTCCTATATTTGGTGACATTATTTAAACATGAAATGATGACTGGGTTAACACAATCTCAAATTGGCTGAAAATGTTAAGCCTGATGTCTGATGACAAAAGGTTGGGGAGTCGGACAAGAGGGAGAGGAAAATGGAGAAGGCTGGATGGTGTGGAAGTGTTCTCATATGGAGTACCCAGAATGACATCAGTCACAGGCTTTCCAGTAAGACCTGTTAGCCACAAACAGAAATGTCCTATTTTATGTTTTGAAAATTGGCTTCTATTTAAGGGAAAACATATAATTAATGGGTTAAGTGTCTTTGTAAGAAAACTCCTGAGAAATCATGATGCACAGTGAAATGGGGCTAAAATAAATGAAACACACACACACACACACACACACACACACACAAAAGTGTCAGTACTGGTGAACATAGATAGAGTCAGGACTAGTTCAATACAAATATATGGTTATAGTTACTCTTGTAATTCAGCAATTTCACAATTATTCACCTTTTTCTTCACCAGAACTAAAAACTACACAGTGCTACCTTGCATCTTCACCTCTACTACCCAATTCAGTGTTCAAAGGTTCTAAAACAATGCAATTTTTTCCCAACAGTTAATTCAAAGCTGCAGAAAAGGGCAGACTTGTCATTGAATAACCACCCCTGAAAAGGAGAAATCCCATGACGTCTAAAGGAGTAAGAAGACAATGCCTTCTGTATGTGAAAATTTAGAATTAAGTTTTCTGGCTAGGCATGTTCAAGATGACAATCACAGAAATTTCAGTTTCAGAGTATGGGGTGCTTTAGAGGCAGTGAAAGTAGAATCTGAGCAACAATCTTACTGGTGGAAAGAAAAAAGCAGGTTTCCAGCCAGCAAGGAAAGCTTACCAGAAAAACAGGGGGTTTCTGAGATACATGTGTCACTTGGTAGAGACAACTTTCACATAACAACATCAGATATAAGGAGAGTCCACTGGTGATAAAAAAAAAAAAGTGTGTGTGGTGGGAGGGGGGCGAAGGCTGGGCACGGGCCAGAGAAGTGAAGGAAAGTTAAATAATAAGGCGAAGTTAGAATAGAAAGGACCTTACAGGTTTTTCTTTTCTTTCCCTCTCCTGTCTCATTTTGCTATCTCAGAAAATGGAAGGTCAGAAAAACGGAAGGAGAACTGACTGGGTGGTGAGCACACAATACAACATACAGATGATGTATTATAGAATTGTACATTCGAAACCTATATAATTTTATTAACCAATGTCACCCAGTAAATTTAGTAATAAAAAAATTAAATGACTTATCCAAGTGCACAAAACTGAATTATTGGAAGAGCAAAAATTAGAACCCCAAACTTACTTTCAACAAAGCTGCTAAAGAATAACAGAAAGAGCACTGACCTTGAGATTACCTGTTTAATGCCTTCAGTACTATTTGAAATTTCATCCCTTATGCACATGAGGTAACAAGTTCTCTTTGGTTTCTATAGGTCTTATCACTTACATTTTGGAGTTCTACTTTTGGGACTTCTTAACATGAACCCTAGTCTCTACTCAACAGAAATCTCTGTTAACTCACTTTTCTTAGACTGCCAGAGTTTCTTTCCAAGTGTTTGTCTGGAATTTCAGCTGGTATTGTGTTGAATCTATAGATCAATTTGGGAGAACTGACACATTAACAGGTTTGGTTTTTATCTATACACACGGTACAGTAGACTCTTGGTTAACTGGAACTCAAGCAACCAGCACACTCAAGCAACCAACAAAGAACCAAAACCAAAATAAAAAACCTATGAAGACTTCATACTACATTTATATAGCATGGATTAATTGCGAGTCTACTGTATATATTTCCACATGTTTAGGTGTTTTAAAAATTCTTTGCCAAAGCAGCTGTCAGAATACAGGTCACATTTATCCCTAAGTATTTTATGCAGTTTGGTGGTATTATAAATTGGTATTTTAAAACCATTTAACAATTTAAAATATCTTTAAGTTTCAATATCTTATTTTGTTGCTAATATATAGATATACAACCGATTTAAAATTTCTTATTGTGGTAAAATACATATAAAATTTACCATCTTAACCATTTTTAAGTGTACAGTTAAGTGTGATAAATACATTCATCATGTTGTACACACAGTTCCACCCTCTTTCCTCATGCTCTTTCATTCTGTGAAACTGCAGCTCGATACCCATTAAACAATACTTCCCATTCCCTACCCCACAGCTCCTGACAACAACGGTACTTCTGTCTCTATGATTTTGACTACTATATGTACCTCACGTAAGTGCTACACAATTATTTTCGTTAATTGTTCTTGTGTCTTGTAACCTTCCTAAACTCACATGACTTCTAAGAGCTTTTTGGTAATTACGTAAAGTCTGTGTGTAAACATATTTTATTCAGATTTACATTGTGATCGTGTCATCTTCAAATAAACATAGTTTTAGCTTTAGTCCTTTCCCAATCTGTATGTCTTTTATCTCTTTTTCATGACCTATTGCACTGAACAGAACCTCTAATACAATATCGAATAGAAGATATGAGAGAAAATACACTTGTTTTATTCCTGGTTTTTCATCATTAAAAATATAATGCTACCTGTAAGGTATTCTGAGATGCCCTTAATCCAGTTAAAGACATTCTCTTCTATTCTTACTTTTTGGAGCTTTGGTCATGAATGGCTGTGGGTTTACTTAAATATTTTTTCCCATCTACTGAGATGAGTATGTATCTTATCATTTTTAGATTGCTAATATAGTGAATTATATTGATTTTTTCAAATGTTAAACCAACTCACATTCCTAAGGAAAATATCACTTAGTCATAACGTATTATTTTTTATGTTGTTGGATTCAAATCCTAAAATTCTGTTAATTGTGGCATCTATATTCATGAAGAATATTGGTCTGTAGTGTTCTTTTTCTGTAATGTTATCATCTGGTTTTGTATCAGGGTAATGCTGGCCTCATGTAAGGAATTGAGAAGTATTACCTGTTGAATTTTCTGGAAAATATATATTGAATTAGAATTATTGATTTATTTATTTAAATTGAGGTATAATCGACATACAACATTATGAATTTGAATTCAGGTGTACAACATAACCGTTCAATATTTGTATATATCAGAAAATGATCACCATATTAAGTCTAGTTAACATGTCACCATATACAGTTATAAAAACTTCTTTTCTTGTGATGAAAACTTTTAAGGTCTACTCCAGCAACTTTTAAATAGGCAATACACATTATTCACTATAGTCACTATGCTGTACATTACAGGCAAGCCATCTGAGCCTAATGTTTTCTTTGTGGGAAGGCTTTTAGCAACAAATTCAGTCACTATTATAGGGCTATTCAGGTTATCTATTCCTTCTTAGTGAGCTTTGGTAGTTTGTGTATTTCAAGGAATTTGTCCTTTACATGAAAAAGTTGTCAAATTTATAAACATAAAGTTGTTGATTATACATCCTTGTTTTCCTTTTAATACAAACTGTAGTAATGCTACATATCTTATTCTTGATATTGCTTATTAGCATATTCTCTCCATTTTTCCTGACTAGCCCACCTAAAGTCATATGGACTTCATGGGTCTTTTCTAGAAACAAGATTTTTGTTTTCACTGACTTTCTCTTTTTAGTTTTCTATTTCATTGATTTCTGCTCTAATCTATATTATTTCTTATCTTCTGCTTCCTTTGGACTTAACTTACTTTTTTGTAGTTTCTTACAGCAGAAGCTGAGGTCACTGATTTGAAACCTATCTTTTCTGATAGTTACTTAATCCTGTGTGTTTCTCCCTAATTTCTGTTTTATCTGCATTCTACAAAATTTGATAAGTTTTGTTTTCATTTCATTCAGTTCAATATACTATTTAATGCCCCTGTGATTTCCTCTGTGACCCATGGGTTATTCAGGCATTTGTTACTTAGTTTCCAAATATCTGGTGATTTCACAGATAACTCTGTTATTGATTTTTAATTTAATTGCTCTGTGGTCAGAGAAGTACTTTGAATAACTTGAATCATTTTCAATTTGTTGTCATTTGTCTAACTACTATGATGACTATGAATGTGGAATGGCAAATGACTCTCAACTAAAGAGAAATCAAGGAAAAAAATGGCAGGGATTGTAGTGCCAAGATTGTGTGACATTGAGTAATGGCAGTGGCAGTAATGCAAGAGATATTTAAGTAATTTTGGTATATTATCACAGGTGAAAACATTATTTAGGATGTCTTCAACGTGCAGGTGATAGTAAACAATGTAAGCATCTATAAATGAGTAGAAAGACTGATAGAATGGCAGAAAAAATGGCAGAAAGAAAAGCCAGAGAAAAGGATTAGAACTTGAAAAGCATCTAGAGACTTGGAGGGAAATAAGGAGAAGCTAAAGAAGAATGAAATGGGAAAAGATAAACAAGAAGAAATAATGAACAGCAACAGAAAAGGTTTAGCAAGGGACCAGAGAGAAATAACACTAATAAAAAGGGAACATTTCAGATCCTTAGAACAGAGGAGATTCATTAATACTCACTGCCCATGGCTAAAAAGTCATGATGATTTTATCCACTTTATTTCCAAATCTACCTTTGTACATTTACTTACCAGAAAATAAACAGTTAAGAAAAATAGTAAGGTAGGCTTGCATACCAACATTTTAGAAATACAGTGAAGCTACTTGAAATGTTGCCTAGGCTTATGAGAAAATACTGTAACAATTCTAAAATGGTAAAGTCTATCAAATGAGACTGAGATAGAAGTTACAAGCATTATATTTTGAGGTGACACTGTTTAAGTTAAGGTTCACAAAAAAGAAGTAACATTCAATTATGATAAGAAATTTAGCTTGGTCAAAACTATGGTTACTAGATTCTCCCACTTCCAAGACCAAGGTTATACTTGTACTGTTTCTTAAGATAAAGAAATGGAGTACTAGACACACATCAATGAAATACCTCAATCTAAACAGAACAAATTAAAAACCTTTATAGAATCCCAAATTGATAGCTTCCAGATGGGAGGGGGGTTAGGGGGATGAGACGGGATTAAGATGTACAAATTGGTAGTTATAAAATAGTCACAGGGATATAAAGTATAGCATAGGGAATATAGTCAATAATATTGTAATAACTATGTACAGTGCCAGGTGGGTACTAGACAAATCAGGGGGATTACTTCATAAATCATGTAAATGTCTAACCACTATGCTGTACACCTGAAACTAATATAAAATAATATTCAATGTCAACTGTAATTGAAAAAAAACAAAACTAAAAAATCATTTTTAAAAAACCTTTCTAGAAATCCATAATGAAAAACTTGAAATGCTGAATGAATTCCAAAATGCACTCATATTTGAAGCAAAGAAAGAAAAAGAACAGGAAAAATAACAAGGAAAAAATTCACCTTGTAAACGGAGCAATTTCTTTTCAAGGAAATGGCAGAAGTCAAAAAAGAAAATCATAAGCCAGGGTGTTCTTCTAAAAAACTGTGGATTTAATAAAACTAAGAGCAAAACCTATAATATGCAGTTTGAGCCAGATGGCAACCAACACAAAGTCTCTCAAAGTCAAATGAATGCCTTGTGAAGAATGAACTCTTGCTATCTCCATAACAACATCTGGAGATGAGTTGTTCTTTTTTTAAACTTATTTTGAGAACAAATAAAATTTTATGTTTACCTGACATGTGGCTACTCATAGAAAAAGCAAATAGAGTTTCTTACCATCTCTACTGTATTTGTGCTCTGGTATTCAAAAACCCTTATGTCAGATTAAGAGCCAAAAACAGTTAGTCAATAGAAATAAGGACATCTAAAGTAAATATTTTTTAGCCATCTCAAGTTTTTCTTGCTTTATTTTCTTTAAGAAACTATGGAGCCAGACTAGTTGGGTTCATATCTTGGCTTTGCCAACCTTCTAGCTGTATTGAGCAAGTTATGCATTCTCTCTGTCTGGGGTTCCTCCTCAGTAAAAGAGGAATAATAACCTCATTGGGTTATTGTAAGAACTAAATGATTTAATATATGTTAAGAGCTTAGAATAGTCCACTGGCACACAGTATATACTATATAAATATTTGTTAAATAAAAATAAACTATTTAATAAATCAAACCCTGTATCAGGCTCTGAGTGTACAAAGACTTATACATCACAATGCTTATTTTCAAAAAAGCTTGGTGAGGGAGATGCATGAAAATACAATCATTACAAAAGAACTAGAAAGATGCTAGTAAAGAGATGAACACAGTCCACTTGTGAGCACATAAAGAGGACATTTAACTTAATCATGTCCTCATTTACGCTGACTCTTCACAATGATGTCCTTCCTAACAGGAAGTAGATTTGTTGGCCAAATTTACCCAATTCCTATCAGGAAAGAAGAGAAAATGCTTACCTTTGCTCAGTGAAGAGAAGCCTGGTGCAAAGAACAAATCAGACAGCATAGGAAACAAAGTGACAATCTCTACTTATTTCCCCTCTCTAGGTTCAAATAGCAGAGCCTACAAGTGGCCTTTATCTCTCAATTTCATTTGCATTGTATATAAGACATAATCTGAAACTTGACCACCAGGTACTTCTTGAAAACAGGGTTTAAAATTTTCTCATTATTAAATCAAAATAAAAATTCAAAAGTATCTCTTTTTGAGGATATACTGTTGTCGCCATATACTTGACCGACATTTTCATTCTAGTATTAGTGATGTTTTTTTTTTTTAGTTTTGTCCCTCCAAGTTAAGGTTAAGGAAGGCAGTGTTAACTATGATTGGTCTCTAGTGAAACTTCCAAGAATCACTACCTTTAATAAAACACTAATACGGAGAAAGTTTTCTTTTCCCCTAACTTCAGTGGTAGCTTGAAAAAGGGTTAGCCCTCCTTATCTAGATGTCTTTAGAGCCTCCCAGTGATGATTTCTTGACTCTCAATCTATATCCTTATGGTCATAAGACCCTATACTGGCCATTTAAAGGCCCCTCTGCCTCCCCTCCCGTACCCCTGACAATGCACTGCACTCTAACACACCTATGTCACACAGAGGGAGGGAGTGAAAATATAAAACCGAAGGTCACAAATCTGATCTCCATGCTACAATTTTCTCTAGCCCACTCAAGAAAGCAGTAGGCAAAGACCATCTTACAAACTGCCTGCATTGTTTCCAAAATGTCAGGAAAAAAATCCCAGGATTAACTGCTACCTTCCTCCGCGTCATTTTATAGGCTAGGTTTTCAGAAAAACAAAACAAAATATTTCAAATTAGAATACAAATAAACCTCTTTTAAAAAACCTCTTTTACCACATCCCAGCAAAATTATTTCTTTAAAGAAAAAAAACAACAAACTTTTCTATATGTTCAAATTTTAGTTTCAAAACTGGTTTTCTTGGTCAAACTCTTAACCCATCTGAGACAGTTGTCTCTAGGTTGAACAACAACGGTGTTTTTTTGGAAGGGCTGCCAAAAACCATTCAGGACCTGGTACTATTCAAAGGGGGTGGAATAACACTTTAGTACATTATGCATGCTTTAATACTTAATGCGAATGACTTTGCCCCTATTACACAGTTTTTTCCAAAATGTTTAAATATATGAAGCTTATTTTCATCCATCTGAAAATTTAAATCATGTGGATATGAAAATGACATCAGGTATTACTTGCTAGAGGGCAAGAATTAAGTCTTTAAAGCTTGTCTCACGTCACAACTGGCAGGGTTCCAAATATTTATTTAATTATACAATATACACCATTTGGTGATATGTATGTAAATGTTTATCCACAAACACTCTCATAAGTATTTATGTAATTTACACACACACACACACACACACACACACACACACCCCAACATAAAATCATGCAAAAATTCCAATTTTATCCAATTAAAGCTTTTGTAAGTTACCACATCACTTCTACTATTCTAAAAATTTAAGCATGAGTTAGAAAAGTCTTGTTAGTGTTTTCCATAAGGACAATGAGTAACAAACAGCCACCTGATCTTCATTAAGCAACAGAGCACTGAGTTTTCTTTAATATTCCTGCTGCACTTTCATATACCCGGGAGCTTCCCCATGGACCCACAGTCCACATACAGTAATCATTCCTGACTCCTGGGCCCCAGGAACATGAGGGGAAAAAGAAAGAAGGAAGTAAAAGACACCATCAGCTCAATCATGTGCTATAGCTGCATGTTTTAAGACAATATTATATACTGTGAGATAATAAAAGAAAAGGCAAATGATTCTTCTGACATCTTGTTGATCCATGAAAGACAAGAAAAGGTAAGAATAAAGATGCTTACCTGTTGTTCCTGCATTCTAGCAGCACCAAGTTCTGAGAGAGACATGGTGAGCTTCTCCTGCTGTTCTGATAGATATTTCTGATAGAGGCCTAGAAGTTCTTGGCATTCTCTATACTGTAGCTGAAGAGGTGAGATTGCAAATTAAGGGAAAAAAAAACTTAAGTGGATTCAATATGCATCTATGAGGGCTGCTGTTCAGATTCCAATAAGCAAAAGTCAGATAGAAATGTAAACACATTTGCTAAGAGTGCAGGTAAATGTAGTCTTCAGATGAACACATTTTCATATATGCCCCCCCAAACCATGAAACAATAATTCACAAAGAGCAGCATCCCATTTGAAGAGAAATTTCTCTCTCAAATCTTTAAATTTGAATAAATAAAAACAAATTAATCTGGGTGGCAAAGATGCAATGCAACACATAAATGATGTATTATAGAACTGTACACCTGAAACCTATATAATTTTACTAACCAATATCACCTCAACGACTTTAATAAAAAAAAAATACAAACACATGCAAAGATACGGGGTTGGACTCCTACTCATACCACACACAAAAGTAACTGAAAGTGGATCACTAACCTACATGTAAGAGCTTAAACTATAAAACTCAGAAAGGCAAATCTGTGATCTTGGATTAAGCAATGGTCACTTAAAAGCAGAGCAACCAAAGAAGAAATCTAAAAATTCACCTTCAAAATGTAGAACTTTGTGTTTCAAAGGACACTATTATGAAAGACAACCTCCAGAATGAGAGAGAATATTTGCAAATCATATATATGAAAAAGCACGAGTATCTAGAATATATGAAGATCTTACATAAGTCAACAATAAAAAACTGTTAACACAATTAGCAGTGGGCAAAGGACTTGAACAGACATTTCCCAAAAGAAAATATACAAACAGCCAAGCAGCACAAGAAAAGATGCTCTACATCATTAGCCATTAGGAAAACACAAATCAAAACCACAATGAGATACCACTTTGCACATACTAAGATGGTTATAATATAAAAAACTGACAGTAATACACAGTGAAAAAAGTATGGAGACATTAGAACACTCCTACAAAGAGGGAATGTAAATTGTGCTGCTGCTTTGGAAAATAATGTAGCAGTGTCTCAAAAAATGAGAAATAGTTACTTTATAACCCAGCAATTCCATTCCTAGGTATGTAAGGGCTGTCTGGACAAAACTCTGCCATAAAATGGCTCTATTTTTCATATTACATGGCTGAATACTTTTCCAGGTAACCCTTGTATACTCAAGAGAACTGAAAATATATGTCCACACAAAAACTTGTACATGCATATTCAGAGCAGCATTATTCATAATAGTGAAAACAACCTAAATTTCCACCAAATGATAAATGGATAAATAAAATATGGTATATCTATACAATAGAATATTATTCAGCCATAAAAATAAACAATGTATTGTTACAGGCTACAATGTGGATGAACCTTGGATACATGATACTAAAGAAGACAATACACACACAAAAAAGAAGCCAACACAAACTACTATACATTACATGATTTCATTTCTATGACACTACTGTTATTCTTTTTGTTTGTTTTAAAGTTTATTTTTTTTTTAAACAACCCAATCTTAAAGTTGGGTTGCTTTTTATTTTGGGGGGTTTTGTTTTGTTTTTTTGGTGGTTCCCTGGCTGGGAATTGAACCCAGGCCACGGTGTTGAGAGAACTGAAGCCTAGCCACTACACCACCAAGGGACCCCATTTTTGTTTGTTTTAAATACCTCTTCCAATGAACCAGCGGGGAGAATACTCAGTTCTAAGTATACCAGATCACAAATAAGAGATACATTTACCCAGGTTCACTTTCTGTCCTCTTCTCCCATTTTCTAAGTATTTATTAGATGAGGAAGGCTGAAGGAAAAGAAGAAATGTCCAGAATAGGCAGGTCCATAACAGACCAAAAGTGCATTCATTAATGGTTGTGAGGGGCCAGGGGAAGGAAACAGGGAGCAACTGCTAAATGGTTGTGGGCTTTACGGAGGAGGCAATGAGTATGCTCTGGAATTAATGTTGTCTTTGCAGAGCTTTAGAAATACATTCAAGGCACTGAATCATACTACTATGTATACTTCAAAAGAATGAATTGTATTATGTGTGACTTATATCTCAATAAAGTTGTTACCAACAAATAAATAAATGAATAAAATAAGTGCAGGGTAGAAGTGATGATACTGTTCTGATAAACACAATTACTTCCTAATTTACAGAGAAAGTTCTACCTATATTAAACATAAAGGGATATAATTAGATTTTTGCCTTGTTTGGTTTGTTTTATAAAATGTTAGTTAAGTATTTCATTAATAAAACCATCATCAAGAAATTTTCTGCCTATATACCTCCTTACATTTTTTTTAGTCTAGTATGAAGACTATAGTAAAATAACCTGGGGGACCCTCTCCCATAGCTCCTCAAACTTGGAAAGTCCTCAAAATTAAGATAATAAATGGAAAAGGCCACCAAACCGTGTAGATCAAGTATCTGGGAGACACAGTTCTATCCAAGAAAGAGTTCGGCTCCTCATTTCTCATTGTGGTAATTTCCTCTCCAGGCCCATTTTTCTCTCAGATCATTTCTGAATCTCCCCCTTACACTTAATTATGTATGCTGTTGGTATAAAAAATACTGCCTAATGAGATTATTCTCTATAAATACTTTTACATCAGGTCATTATGATTAAGGTGGGACTAGTATTGCTTAAATGTCAAAAATGGTGATTGGTTTCAGTATTCTGTAACATTTTCATAACCTAATCATTGCTTCTGGGCAGATTCCTGTTCTAATAACCTTTGTCAATCATGACTGCATAAATAACCATTTGCTTCGGTATTCTCATTATTAACCTTTAACAAAAAAAGGAACCAGAGATGGCTTGTAGAAGAGAAGCTGGTTCATAATGAAAGGAGAGATTACTAAGCTCAAAGAATACATTAATTAGAAGAGCTTGTTGAATACTCACCATCTTAAAAACAGCAACAATAACAACAACAACAGGGTGAACAGTGGTCTACATAAGCTAATATGTTTTCAAAGTCAACCTATCAGACCAGGCTGTTTTTAATATTTTCATGGTTTTTTTTTGTTTGTTTTTTTGGGGGGGTTATTTGGCCAGCAAACTCCAAAAGAGCAATGATTTAGGGTAGTCCCAAGTGTCTCTGACAGCTATGATATGTATAAAAAGAATTTTTTTTTATCTTAGCTATTACCATTGGCAATACTGTTTATAATATGTGGATATACAGCCTAAATGAAGAACATGAATTTTACTCTCTAGCACAATTATACAGCAAGAGTTAAATGTCAGCATTTGAAGACAAATCACAGGCATATGTTGCTCTTCGCTGCACTTCACTTTATTGTGCTTTGCCTTATTGCACATTTTACAAAATGAAGCTTTGTGGCAACTCTGTCGACCAAGTCTATTGGGGCCATTTTTTCCAACAGCATTTGTTCACTTCGTGTCTCTATGTCCCATTTTGGTAATTCCCAAAGTATTTCAAACTTTTTCTTTCTTGTTATATTTGCCTGACCATCTGTGATCAGTGACCGTTGATGTTACTATTGTAATTGTTTTGGGGGCACCAAGAACCATGCATATAAGAAGGTGAACTCAGTAAGTATGTGTGTTCTGAGTGCTCCACTGACCGACCATTCTACCTGTTCTTCTCCCTCTCCTCAGGTCTCCCTATTCTCTGAGACAAAAACAATGTTAAAATCAGGCCAATTAATAACCCTACAATGGCCTCTAAGTGTTCAAGACTTGTTCATCTTCCTTTGTCTCACTTTAAATCAAAAGCTAGAAATGACTAAGCTTAGACAGGAGGGCATATTGAATGTTGAGATAGGCCAAAAGCTAGGATTCTTCCACCAGTTAGTCAAGTTGTGAATGTAAAGAAAAAGTTCTTGAAGGAAATTAATAGTGCTACTACAGTGAACAAATGAATGATTAAAAAAAAAAAAAAAATGAACCAGCCTTACTGCTGCTGATATGGAAAAAGTTTTAGTGGTCAGAATAGAAGACCAAGCCAGCTACAACATTCCCTGAAGCAAAAGCCTAACTCTGAGCAGGGCCCTAACTCTCTTTAATTCTATGAAGGCTGAGAGAGGTGAGGAAGCTACAGAAGAAAAATATGAAGCTAGCAGAGGTTGGTTTCCTGAAGTTTAAAGAAGGAAGCCATTTTCATAACATAAAGGTGCAAAGTGAAGCAGCAAGTCGTGATGTAGAAGCTACAGCAAGTTATCCAGAAGATCAAGCTAAGAGAATTAATGAAGGTGGCTACATTACACAACAGATTTTCAACGTAGATGAAACAGCTTTATACTGTAAGAAGATACCACCGAGGACTTTCATAGCTTAAGAGGAGCAGTAAATACCTAGCTTCAAAACCTAAAAGGATAGGTTGAGTCTTTTGTTAGGAGCTAACGCAACTGGTGATTTTAAGTTAAAGCCAATGCAAATTTACCATTCCGAAAATCAGAGGGCCCTTAAGAATTATGCTAAATCTACTCTGCTTATGTTCTTAAATGAAACCACAAAGCCTGGATGACAGCACGTGTTTACAACATGGTTTACCGAATATTTTAAGAAAACTGTTGAGATCCACTGCTCAGAAAACAGCCCTTCAAAATAGTACTGCCCCATCAACAATGCACCTGATCACGCAAGAGCTCTTTGATGGAGATGCACCAGATTAATGTTGTTTTCATGGCTAACACAGCACATATTCTGCAGCCCATAGATTAAGAAGTTATTTTGACTTTCAAGTTTTATTTAAGAAATACATTTCATAAGTCTTCAGCTGCTATAGATAGTGATTCATTTGATGGATCTGGGCAAAATAAATAGAAAAGCTTCTGGAAAGGATTCACCATTTTAGATGCCATTAAAAATATTTGTGATTCATGGGAAGAGTTAAAAATATCAACATTAACAGGAGTTTGGAAGAAGTTGACTCCAACTCTCATGTATGACTTTGAGGGGTTCAAGACAGTGGAGAAAGTAACTGCAGATGTGGAAACAGCAAGAGAATGAGAATTAGAAATGGAGCTGAATTGTGAAATCTCATAATAAAACTTTAATGGATAAGGTGCTGCTTCTTATGGATAAGCAAAGACAGTGGTTTATTGAGGTAGAAGCTACTCCTGGTAAAGATGCTGTGAAGATTACTGAAATGACAACAAAGATTTACAGCAGGGGTGTCCAATCTTTTGGCTTCCCTGAGCCACACTGGAAGAAGAAGAATGGTCTTGGGCCTCACATACAATACACCAACACTAAGGATAGCTGAAAAGTTAAAAAGAAAGGTCACAAAAAAATCTCAGAATGTTTATGGAAAGTTTATGAATTTGTGTTGGGCCACACTCAAAGCTGTCCTGGGCCACATATGGCCTGCAGGCTGTGGGTTGTACAAGCTTGATTTAGAGTACTACACACACTTAGTTGATAAAGCAGTATCAAGATTTGAGAGAACTGATTCCAATTCTGAAAGAAGTTTTTTAGTAGGGAAAATGCTATCAAACATGATATAGAGAAATAGTTTGTGAAATGAAGAGTCAGTCAAGGGGTCAAATTTCACTGTTGTCTTATTTTGAAAAATTGCAATAGCCACTTCAACCTTCGGCAACCTGATCAGCCATCAGTAGCCATTAACATCAAGGCTAGACCCTCTGCCAGCAAAAAAATTATGACTCACTGAAGGTTCAGATAATAGTTACCATTTTTTAGTAATAAAGTATTTTAAAATTAAGGTCTGCTCAGTACTTTTTAAAGACACGATGCTATTGCACACTCAGCAGAATATGGTATAGTATAAACAACTTATATAAGTATTGAGAAACCAAAAAATACATATGACTTGCTTTACTTTGATATTCGCTTTATCGCCATGATCTGGAACCAAATCTGCAATATCTCTGAGGTATCTGTATAGGCAAATTCATTTAAACACATGCTCTGTGGCAGAATATAAAAACTGGCAGTCATATCTTTATCAATTTCTTACATCTGACTTGATTCACCAAATTTTGAAATGTCCCCCTTTTCCTGGAAAATCCAAAATGTGTGTCCAAGGAAAACAGTATTTTTCCTTTCTCCCCAACACAGTGAGACTTTAACACTCTATCTGAAGAGAGACTTTTGTTAAGAAAACATGAGTGAAATGCCTTCTTCACTGACTTGGGAGAGGGAGTATAGTGAGAAGACATACTTAACACAATCTTGACCAACTGACAAAAAAGAATGCAACAAATTTAGCTAATTGAACCTACATAATGTTCATCAAACTATGGATGGTGACTGCAACACTGGTATTAAAAAACTGGTGGTCTGCCCAAATATCATTTAAGAATTGAGAGAAATAGCAGTCACCGCAACTTTATCAGAGAAATAAAACTTCATTAAGATGATATAAATAAATTCAAAAAGCAAAATCACACCAAAACCTAAACATCAAATCAATTAGCTAAAATGGCTGTTGGAAATGGTCAAACGCAAAGCTTAAAGTCTTAACTCCAAAATGCATTACAGTCATACCCCTCATCTGTGGTTTTGCTTTCTGTAGTTTCAGTTACCCACAGTCAAACACATCCCAAAAATATTAAATGGAAAATTCCAGAAATAAACAATTCGTAAGTTTTAAACTGCACATCATTCTGAGTAACATGTTGAAATCTCATGCCATCCCACCAGGGATGTGAAGTTTTCCCTTGTCCAGCATACACCTACTGTATATATGCTACCCAGCCGTTAGTCACTTAGTAGCAAAGTTATCAGACCCACTGTCATGGTACTGTAGAGCCTGTGTTCAAGTAACCTGTATTTTACTTAATGCTCCAAAGCACAGGAGTAGCATGCTAGCAATTTGGATATGACAAAGAGGAACCACAAAGTGCTTCCTTTAAGTGAAAAGGTAAGTACAGTACAATAAGGCATTTTGAGAGAGAAAAAGACCACATTCACATAACTTTTATTACAGTATATTGTTACAATTGTTCTATTTTATTATTACTCTTCTTAATCTCTCACTGTGCCTAATTTATAAATTAAACTTTATTACAGGTATGTATGTATAGAAAAAAAACCATAGTATATTCAAAGTTCAGTACTACATATTTGAGGTTTTAGACATCAACTGGGGGTCTTTGAACATATCCCCAAGAATAAGGGGGACAATTCTGTATAAAAAAATAAAACTAAGAATCAAGGCAGAACGAACAGCAAGATGATAGAATAAAAACTGTGTGAGATAAAAATCAGGTGGAAGAGGAAGAACCAGAAGACAGGACATACTACTAGCAGATTGGCAGAGTAGAAAGAAGTTGTCTTCAGCTACAAGGTCCCCTCTGGTGTGGCACAGGCCGCCGCACCACCCCATCACAGCCTCGCCTCTGCAAGCTTGGGTCTTAGTAACTTAATACAGAGCCAAATGAGGGAGGCCTTCCAGTTTTAAGATGAGTAAGTTCTGGGGAACCTAATGTACAGCCTGGTGGCTGCAGTTAACAATTCTGTATTGTGTATTGAAAGTTGCTAAGATTATAAACCTCAGATGTTTTTACCAAAGACATGCGTAACTATGTGAGATAATAGATGTTTTAAATAATATTTTTGTGGTAATAATTTCACAATATATACATGTATCACACTGTACACTTTCAACCTGTACAATGTTGTATGTAAAAAAGATCTCAAAGCTGGGGACAAAAATTAAGAGGCTTAGAGAAAGAGATTTAAACAAATAAGGATAACAAGTTTTAGGAGAGAAATTTAAATACAGGGTTACGCTGGCAATTAAAAAAATATGGAGGTGGGTGGTCACTTTGACCACACTAGGAAGAAGTCAAAATATATATATATATATATATATATATATATATATATATATATATATATATATATAT